>CM076846.1:68186613-68674113 GCA_039519185.1 Astragalus membranaceus
AGAAATAATTGATTGAAAAATAATTATTCATTATCTTTAAATAATATAAAGAATTAAAATAAAGTAAGACAATACATTGGCCTTTTATTAAAATAAATAATAAATCAATTTAGTCTATCATTTTAACTTTACCAATAATGATACCTGATTAGGTTGACTATAGTTAATGTAACCCTGATACATGATTACATTAACTAAGGTTGAGACCGTAGGTCAAAACAAGTTACTAATCTTTATTATACTAAACCAGTGGCGGACCCACGTTGAGGTGAGGGGGTTCAGTTGAACCCCCTGAAAAAAAAAATTTGCATTTATCACCCTATATAAATAATCCAAAACTCCTGAAATTTTGTTTTTGAACCCCCTGGAAATTTTAAATTGTACTAATAGACCAAGTTTTGCACTCATTTGACCCTGACTTTAAAAAAAATGACACCCCTGACCCCAGGGTCCTGGGTCCGCCATTGTACTAAACCATGGATATCACACATTGGATGACACCTGGACCGACGAGTTTTATTACGTCATTGATGACGAAATAGTGACTCAGCATTCCCTCTTTGCGTGGCAGCCACCGTGCAACCAAAAAAAAGAAAACTATTCAATGCCTAATTAATTGTTCATAAATCAAATAAAAACGAAAACTATTCAATGCCTAATTAATTGTTCATAAATCAAATTTTAGTCAACCGTTTTAATTCTCAAAAATCATCTTCCATATGTCATTGTAGAGTCATTAACTCTGATTTAAATCACTTAAAACCTACACCATCAGGACAATAACATCCAATAAGAAGTGCAATTTATGTATCATTTTGAGCATCAGTCTGGAATTGCTCCAATCGAGTTTTCTTCATCAAACATTGCGAGTCACCCACCTGCAAACACAAAACAAGAACGATTTAATTGTCCTGATTGTAATATTATAATAATCAAGTAAATGGTAAACGAATCAAATGTAAAATGTTTACCCTAGCCAAGTTCTAAAAAAGGAAAATTATACTTGAGGGAATTAAAATTTCACGGAAAATATGGAGGTCATTTAATGGAGTTTACAGCTATGGACATTTGCATTCCACGGATACTAATTCCACTTTTAGAAATTTCAAATTCAAATTATAAATTACCTCCATAATATCTGTTTGTTATTGAATCAGATTAATGATGTTAATAATTTCAATTATTGATGAATCCTAAATCAATGGGGACAAAATTTGGAAGGTCAGCCTACACACCCATTTCAAGTACCAGGAAACGTAATTAATGTAATTCCTGTATACAGCCATGTAATTTTAGGCTACATTAACCTTCTTTATTATTGGGAGCACACACACATCAATATATATTCGTAGGTCAAGTGCTACTGTACGCAAATATTGTAACCCGAAACACAAAAGCAGTCTTACCTACAGCTAAAGTTTTTGAAGAACGAATGGCCTCCTCCTCCAAAGTCACTCCTGCTCTTCCAAAAAATGTTCAAGCTTTGGCCACAATCGAACTAGGCAATGACTCCTCCTCAGTAATGGTCAAGCTTCTCCGAAAAATGGCACGTCTTTCCTTCATATGGAGGCAACTCACCTCTTGCTGTTGAGATGGTTTTCGCAGATGCAGAGGTATATACCTTTCCCTTAGAGTCTGAAAATTACATGACACAATAAATCATCAATGTCTATTTTTTTATCCATATATAATGATTCAGATTAAGTATATGTTAAGTGTTTCCTTTGAAATTACAGGGCACCAAAATACAAGGTCATATAGACAAAATGCACATATATAAGCATGACAGACACCTACATGAAGGTCATGTCTATTTGATAACAAAGTTTGTTGTTGCACTGAATGTTGGCAAGTTTCGTGCCACGAGGCACAACTACAAGCTAAACATCAATTTGAAGACCATTATACGCCCTGCTGCACGTGCTGACATGGTCCTGGATCCTGAATACACGTTCACTTCACCAGCTGAGTGCTTTGACAAGGGATTTAATCAGGATTACTTAGTTGGTATACTGACTTTCCAAAAACCCAATACTACGACTTTTATTAAACATTATGACTGACTTCATTACTATCATTCTTACTTTGTAGATGTCGCTGGTGTCCTTATTGGTGTTGGACCAGAGTATGAGTTCACTAAACCATCGGGGAAATCTTCTAGAATGAAGATAGATCTTGATAATCAAGGGTAACAGAATCTTTCTATTAATCCTTTAATTTTTCAACATTGTTTGATTGCATTACGATTAAACTTTTGATCAACCCAGGAATACCAGAAGCCGCTGCGTTGAAAGAGACGTAAGTAAAAATTTAAGGATCTTATATATTTAATTTTCATAGAATTTTAGAGTCATTTCTGAAGAAACCTTTTATTTGTACATTATTTCCAGTCAAACCTTTATGTGAAACCCATTATGCGTAGAGGATACCACTTTTATATATGTATTCATAAGCATTTAATGAAATTTTGTAGCAACTGTACTTATTTGACTTATATTCGTTGTAATGCTATGTTGTTAGATTGATGAGAAATGTAACACCCCGATAAATTCTAACATATAGAATCACCGAAATGCACTAAATGGCATACATCAGAGTAACTTCCTGTTATTGAAATATTGAACACATCTAAAACTTTAGATAATACATAATAACTGGTTCTCTGAACCTCATAACTTTCTGAAAATGCTTAAGTTCCAGAACTTAAGACTTGTACATAACCTGGTGTTCAATACTCAAAACATAAAGTAGCGGAAACGATTTTACAACTTGACAATGAAAGTTATACAATCGGAACATAGAAACAATAAACGGAACAAAGGTCTAAAACATTAAACAAGGTCTTCAATGACTCCAAGAGTCACACCAGCTAGCCATGCTTTACCGCCTTTGCTTTCCCCTGTTTCTCTGTAAAAACCACAAATATGAAGGGTGAGATAAACATTATCTCAGTGAGTCCTATCGAGACCCCTTACTACTCTAGCGGTTCATTATGCCTTGTTTTGAACTCGTGGTTCTAAAAGCAACCACGTGGAAATACATTTAGTTCCTGTAACCTTCATGCTCATGGCCCTCCTAAGCGACACATGAAGCATGCAATCTTTGTTCCATGTTTTTAGCATAACACCTCAGTCTACCTATTTTATAGGCATTCTCTTGACCTTTTGGTGAACCCATCCCGCTATTTCTAGTGGGTGAAACAATCTTGAGTCTAGGTTTTGGGGCTCATGACTTCCCCTCCCCTAGTATGCTAACCTCTTAGGGTCGTCACCCTTTTTCCTCTTGTATTTATTATACATTTTCAGTCTGTGTACCCGCAATGGGCTGTTAGTCATTCCAGTCAAGTACCATGTACCATATCAGTCAATTTCAGTGTATAATATCAGTCAAGTACCGTGTACCATATCAGTCAATTTCAGTGTATAATATCAGTCAAGTACCGTGTACCATATCAGTCAATTTCAGTGTATAATATCAGTCAAGTACCGTGTACCATATCAGTCAATTTCAGTGTATAATATCAGTCAAGTACCGTGTGTTATTATCATTCTTTGACATTTGCACTCTCGCGTTCTCTAAGAGCGGTTTTCTATTTTATTCATAACACACAAACTTTCTATCGAACATGCTCAATCTCATATCATTGTTACCTTTTCATTATTGTGGGACCTTGGGGAATAGATTAGAAGAGGATTGGAATCATTTGGAATGGATAAAAAGGTACTTTGAAATTGAAGGTCAGAAAATCTCACACGACCCGTGCGTGTAGGCGCACGACCCGTGCGTGGTTGAACAGTTTGTAGAAATTTTCCAGGAAGATACGCACGACCCGTGCGTGTAGGCGCACGATCCGTGCGTTAGCTACCAGATTTACAGAAAGTTTCAGAGACTTACGCACGACCCGTGCGACTAGGCGCACGATCCGTGTGTGTTTTAAAACCCAGTCCCTGTCGTATCAGAGGGAGGCGCACGACCCGTGCTCGTAGGCACACGATCCGTGCGTCTCTATCAGTTTCCAGAAAACAGGTTTTTTCATGTATTATTCCATTCCATTCCGATTCCCACTTCCCTTCCGATCGAGGCCCAAACTCCAACACGCATTAAAACACAATATTATAGCAATCCAATCCAGCACACCCAACAATCAATCAAGAAATTCATAGTTCAATCACAAGTTTTGGGGAAAACGGTTTTTCAATAAGATTTCTTTTGATAACACAAATACATGACCATGGTTTTCGAAAAGAAGATTCTGAAACACAAACATATTCCCTAAGCGAGTTATAGAACTCACCCGAAGTGATGAAAATCACTCAAACGGCGAATCTAGCAGTTGACGTGTTAGGATAGCCTCACGAACCGTCTCCGACTCGCTCCAAAAACTGAACCCGAACTTCCCAAGGACCTATGATTCGAACTCAGCAACTCAATTAAGCTTCAAATAGATTTGTTGCTTGGATTTGGGCTTTTGGTACTGAATGTGGGACTACAACAAGGACATGCAACTATTTGGAGGATCAACACTCCATTTTTGAGCTTGGAGCTTCAAAGGTGCAAAAATGGTAACTTGTGATGGAGAGGGTTGCTGGGTGATTTTTGGGCATCAATGTATAGAGGAAGAAGAATGATGAACATTGGTGGTGTTGGATTCAACATGCATGTAGGAATCAATGGGCTGTCTTCCCTCCTCTCCTCCTCTTTCTCTCTCGAGTTCTCTCTTTCTCCTCCTTACTTCTTGCTGAATTTCAGAAAATGAGGGAATGAAACATGTTGTAGTGTTTTGGGTCAGCTGAAGGGTAGTCACTTAAGAATGAGAAAAGACTCTTCTACCCTCCCTCATTAGCATCTCATCTAACTCACCACTAATTTAACACCTACACTCAAGTCTCCACACTTAGCATAATTTACTAATTATGTTTAATCAAAATGTTACTTATCTATTTGATCCGTGATACAATTTCATAATTAGAATAATTATGCTCATTAGTCAACTTAACCCTGTGTTAATTTAATTAATTCTAATTAGCTAATTAGGGGATGTTACAATCACCCCAACTTCTAAAATTTTGTCCTCAAAATTGACAAAACATACCTTACTCGAACAAATACGGATATTTCTCCCGCATGCACTCCTCTACTTCCCATGTCGCTTCGTCAGGTGACACACCGTCCCAAAGCACCTTGACAATAGGAATTGACCTCGTCCGGAGCATTTTCTCGCCGCGTTCGATGATTCTGATTGGGGTAGGATGATAAGATAGATCCGGTCTGATGTCGATCGCTTCATGGCTCAAAGGTTGATTCGGATCATGAATATATTTCCTTAGCTGCGATACATGAAATACATCATGTAGTCTGGACAATTCTGGAGGTAAGGCAATGCGATACGCCACCGGCCCAACACGCTCGATAATCTGGAAGGGTCCGACATACCGAGGACTGAGCTTCTTCGCTCGCAAAGCGATACCGGTCCCGATGGTTGGAGAAAGTTTCAAAAAGACATGATCTCCTTCTTCGAATTCTAACGGCCTTCTCCTCTTATCCGCATAACTCTTTTGCCGACTCTGCGCGGCTTTCATCCTTTCTCTTATCTGACGGATCTTCTCCGTAGTCTCCCGGACTAAATCCGGTCCCAACAATCTCTGCTCACCTACATCCCACCAACACAATGGTGTTCTGCACTTCCTTCCATACAATGCTTCATATGGAGCCATTCCGATACTAGAATGATAACTGTTGTTGTATGAGAATTCCACCAATGGAAGGTGATCCTCCCATCTACCTCCACTATCCAGTACACAAGCTCTCAACATATCCTCTAAAGTCTGAATTGTCCTCTCAGTCTGCCCGTCTGTCTGAGGATGGTATGCGGTGCTAACACACACCTTTGTTCCTAACGCCATGTTCAATGCTCTCCAAAATCGAGATGTAAACTTGGGATCTCGATCACAGATGATACTTGTAGGGATTCCATGCAACTTCACAATATTCTTGAGATATTCATCTGCTAACCTAGCAACCTTGTGAGTCGAACGCACTGGAATAAAATGAGCGGACTTGGTCAGGCGATCCACCACTACCCAAATAGAATCATTTCCGACTTGGGACCGTGGTAATCCCATGACAAAATCCATAGATATGCTCTCCCATTTCCATTCAGGTACATTCAACGGTTGTAACTGGCCACCTGGCTTCCGGTGCTCTATCTTAACCTTTTGACAAGTTAAGCATCGAGACACAAATTCTGCAATATCCACTTTCATACCAGGCCACCAATACAATTGCTTCAGATCTCGATACATCTTGGTAGACCCAGGATGTATTGAGAACTGACTCTTATGAGCTTCTTCTAGAACTTGCCTCTTTACGTTCTCATCATTCGGCACACAGATTCTACCATCAAAACAAATTACTCCATCACCGTCTTCGGTGTAACTCGGCAATCTCTTCTGCGCTTGCAGCTCTACATCACCTTCTTGGGCTGAGCGAATTAGATTCCTCAATGAACTTGAAATCTGAATGTGACTCAACACCAACCTGTTCCTTCTTGACTTAACTCTCAAATTGAGGTCTCTGAATGATTCCAACAATGACATCTCGTACATCATCAGCTTTGCAGTATGGATAGACTTTCTGCTTAAAGCATCGGCAACAACATTAGCCTTACCAGGATGGTACTTCAATTCAAAATCATAATCTTTCAGGAATTCTACCCATCTCCTCTGTCTGTTGTTCAGCTCCTTTTGGTCAAACAAATACTTCAGACTTTTGTGGTCACTAAAGACTTCGAAACGAGACCCATACAGGTAATGTCTCCAAATCTTTAGGGCAAACACAATCGCTGCCAACTCTAGATCATGAGTCGGGTAATTCTCTTCATGTGGCTTCAACTGCCTGGAGGCATAGGCAACTACTTGTTGATTCTGCATCAGGACACATCCCAAACCCTTACCCGAGGCGTCGCAATAGATTTGGAATCCTACGGACGGATCTGGAAGAATCAGGATGGGTGCAGAAGTCAAACGACCCTTCAATTCCGTGAAACAATTTTCACATGCTGAGTCCCAAACAAACGGCTGACCCTTGCGAGTTAACCGAGTGAGTGGAAGAACCAACTGGGAAAATCCTTGAATGAATCTTCGATAGTACCCAGCTAATCCTAAGAAACTTCTTACCTCAGTAACCGTAGACGGCTGCTCCCAGTCTACCACAGCCTCGATCTTACTGGGATCCACAGCAACACCTGTCCTAGATATTACGTGGCCTAGAAACTTAACTTCTGGCATCCAAAAATCACATTTGGACGGCTTAGCATACAACTTCTTCTCTCGGAGAACGTTCAGAACAATTCGGAGATGTTGCACATGCTCCTCAATCGTCCTAGAGAACACCAAGATATCATCGATGAACACTACCACAAACTGATCCAGATAAGGATTAAAAATTCGATTCATATAATCCATGAATACAGCTGGAGCATTGGTCAAACCGAAGGGCATCACTACGAATTCATAGTGTCCATATCTCGTACGGAAAGCGGTCTTCGGGACGTCCAAAGCTCGAACCCTGATTTGGTGATAACCGGACCTTAGATCAATCTTTGAAAACACAGAAGCTCCCCTCAACTGATCTAGCAAATCATCAATCCTTGGTAGAGGGTACTTGTTCTTGACAGTCACCTTATTCAACTGACGATAATCGATACACAATCTCATACTTCCGTCCTTCTTCTTGACAAGCAACACTGGAGCACCCCATGGTGAGGCACTCGGCCGGATGAACCGTTTGGAAATTAGCTCTTCCAGTTGAACTTTCAGTTCCCTCAACTCTAATGGCGACATTCTATACGGGGCTATAGAAATAGGTCCAGTGCCCGGAACCAACTCTATAGAAAATTCCACCTCACGATCCGGAGGAAACGAAGGAACTTCATCGGGAAACACATCAAGAAATTCATTAACAACTTGCACAGAAGATAAATCCTGACCTGTCTCAGTGGATGCAGACAGCATCATGACGTAAGCTTCCGCGCCTTGGAATAGATAGTTACTGGCCGATGAGAAAGAAATAACAGCTTCAGAATTTGGCGGTTGTAGCTCCACTGATTCGGAGGCAAAACCGATAGTTCGATGGAAGCAATCTATAGTCACATGGTTGGCCGTCATCCAACTCATTCCTAGGACGACATCCATGCCCTTCATTGGTAAACAAATGAAGTCTACTACAAAATTCCTGTCTCCTATGGATAGAAGACAATTTTCACATATCGCTTGAGTCTGAACACTACCTTCAGCAGCAGTCTTAATGGAGATTGGTTGAGGCAAGGGAGTTAAAGCCAATCCCAACCGTTCGGCACAAACTTTTGATATAAAACAATGAGTCGCACCTGAATCATATAAAATACTAACGGAGTTATTAAAAAGAGATCCCATACCCCTTAGTAGATTATCTGACGGTGTGACCTTCTGGGCGTCTAAGGTGTAAACTCTCCCATGAGTTGTAGTAGCAGCAGGGTTACTTCCTTGACTCTTCTCTTTCTCTGGGCAGTCCCGTGCAAAATGGCCGTCTTTCTTGCAGAAATAACACTGGTTGGATCCCATCTGGCACTTACCCTGATGGTACTTTCCACAGTTGGAACATGTACTGAACCTTGAGGAGTTCGATGACTGAACCTGCTTCCCTTTGTTGGAGTTGTGCCTGGGACCCGTCTGATGGTTAGATGATCCAACATTCTTCTTATTCTGATGGAATACTTTTCTGCTTGCATATAACCTCTTCAAGTCACTCTCAGCTATGTGTGCTTGTTGAACCATGGCAGCATAGTTAGTATAGGCAAAAGAACTCAAACTCTGAGCAATGTCTTCCCTTAGCCCATACTTGAACCTTTCGGTTTTCCACTTGTCATTGGGAGCATACCCGGCCAAACCGAAGAATTGATATAACTCTTCAAACTTAGCCGCGTACTGACCCACAGTTGAACTTCCTTGAGTGAGAGTCAGAAACTCGTTCTCCTTGTCGAACCTCATGGCTGTCGGAAAGAACTGCTCCAAAAATACCTGCTTGAAATGTTCCCAAGTCTGGGGAGTACCCAGAGTCACCATCATGGCTTTGGCATTAGTCCACCAGTTGTTAGCTTCTCCTTTCAGCATATGAGTTGCCAATCTCAACTTGTCATCATCAGTTACTTGCATAGCTACGAAGATCTTCTCTATATCATCTAGCCAATGCTGAGCTTCCATAACATCCGGTCCTCCTCGGAACTCAGACGGCTTCATTTTCAGGAATTCAGAGAAAACCCTCCTTGGGTCAGCTTGAGGCTCAGGGACTTGCTGGGGCTGAGCTTGAGCATTCTGTTGCATCTGCAGCATATCTTCCATCATCTTCTGTTGCCTCTCGATCACGTTCTGCATCCATGCAGAATGCGGATCAACTGGTGGGTTATTCCTCGATCCTCCTGCCATAATTCTGCAAATGATACACCAAGTATTAAGTTGATCAGTCTCAATGTCTCTTAGTATCACAAGAAGCAAGATAGCAGAGTTACTCGAGGGATAAAACCACCCTAACTGTCTAAGCCCGACTAGGTCGAACTGCTCTGATACCATAATGTAACACCCCGATAAATTCTAACATATAGAATCACCGAAATGCACTAAATGGCATACATCAGAGTAACTTCCTGTTATTGAAATATTGAACACATCTAAAACTTTAGATAATACATAATAACTGGTTCTCTGAACCTCATAACTTTCTGAAAATGCTTAAGTTCCAGAACTTAAGACTTGTACATAACCTGGTGTTCAATACTCAAAACATAAAGTAGCGGAAACGATTTTACAACTTGACAATGAAAGTTATACAATCGGAACATAGAAACAATAAACGGAACAAAGGTCTAAAACATTAAACTAGGTCTTCAATGACTCCAAGAGTCACACCAGCTAGCCATGCTTTACCGCCTTTGCTTTCCCCTGTTTCTCTGTAAAAACCACAAATATGAAGGGTGAGATAAACATTATCTCAGTGAGTCCTATCGAGACCCCTTACTACTCTAGCGGTTCATTATGCCTTGTTTTGAACTCGTGGTTCTAAAAGCAACCACGTGGAAATACATTTAGTTCCTGTAACCTTCATGCTCATGGCCCTCCTAAGCGACACATGAAGCATGCAATCTTTGTTCCATGTTTTTAGCATAACACCTCAGTCTACCTATTTTATAGGCATTCTCTTGACCTTTTGGTGAACCCATCCCGCTATTTCTAGTGGGTGAAACAATCTTGAGTCTAGGTTTTGGGGCTCATGACTTCCCCTCCCCTAGTATGCTAACCTCTTAGGGTCGTCACCCTTTTTCCTCTTGTATTTATTATACATTTTCAGTCTGTGTACCCGCAATGGGCTGTTAGTCATTCCAGTCAAGTACCATGTACCATATCAGTCAATTTCAGTGTATAATATCAGTCAAGTACCGTGTACCATATCAGTCAATTTCAGTGTATAATATCAGTCAAGTACCGTGTACCATATCAGTCAATTTCAGTGTATAATATCAGTCAAGTACCGTGTACCATATCAGTCAATTTCAGTGTATAATATCAGTCAAGTACCGTGTGTTATTATCATTCTTTGACATTTGCACTCTCGCGTTCTCTAAGAGCGGTTTTCTATTTTATTCATAACACACAAACTTTCTATCGAACATGCTCAATCTCATATCATTGTTACCTTTTCATTATTGTGGGACCTTGGGGAATAGATTAGAAGAGGATTGGAATCATTTGGAATGGATAAAAAGGTACTTTGAAATTGAAGGTCAGAAAATCTCACACGACCCGTGCGTGTAGGCGCACGACCCGTGCGTGGTTGAACAGTTTGTAGAAATTTTCCAGGAAGATACGCACGACCCGTGCGTGTAGGCGCACGATCCGTGCGTTAGCTACCAGATTTACAGAAAGTTTCAGAGACTTACGCACGACCCGTGCGACTAGGCGCACGATCCGTGTGTGTTTTAAAACCCAGTCCCTGTCGTATCAGAGGGAGGCGCACGACCCGTGCTCGTAGGCACACGATCCGTGCGTCTCTATCAGTTTCCAGAAAACAGGTTTTTTCATGTATTATTCCATTCCATTCCGATTCCCACTTCCCTTCCGATCGAGGCCCAAACTCCAACACGCATTAAAACACAATATTATAGCAATCCAATCCAGCACACCCAACAATCAATCAAGAAATTCATAGTTCAATCACAAGTTTTGGGGAAAACGGTTTTTCAATAAGATTTCTTTTGATAACACAAATACATGACCATGGTTTTCGAAAAGAAGATTCTGAAACACAAACATATTCCCTAAGCGAGTTATAGAACTCACCCGAAGTGATGAAAATCACTCAAACGGCGAATCTAGCAGTTGACGTGTTAGGATAGCCTCACGAACCGTCTCCGACTCGCTCCAAAAACTGAACCCGAACTTCCCAAGGACCTATGATTCGAACTCAGCAACTCAATTAAGCTTCAAATAGATTTGTTGCTTGGATTTGGGCTTTTGGTACTGAATGTGGGACTACAACAAGGACATGCAACTATTTGGAGGATCAACACTCCATTTTTGAGCTTGGAGCTTCAAAGGTGCAAAAATGGTAACTTGTGATGGAGAGGGTTGCTGGGTGATTTTTGGGCATCAATGTATAGAGGAAGAAGAATGATGAACATTGGTGGTGTTGGATTCAACATGCATGTAGGAATCAATGGGCTGTCTTCCCTCCTCTCCTCCTCTTTCTCTCTCGAGTTCTCTCTTTCTCCTCCTTACTTCTTGCTGAATTTCAGAAAATGAGGGAATGAAACATGTTGTAGTGTTTTGGGTCAGCTGAAGGGTAGTCACTTAAGAATGAGAAAAGACTCTTCTACCCTCCCTCATTAGCATCTCATCTAACTCACCACTAATTTAACACCTACACTCAAGTCTCCACACTTAGCATAATTTACTAATTATGTTTAATCAAAATGTTACTTATCTATTTGATCCGTGATACAATTTCATAATTAGAATAATTATGCTCATTAGTCAACTTAACCCTGTGTTAATTTAATTAATTCTAATTAGCTAATTAGGGGATGTTACAAGAAATCTGTTTTAAGATAGCTAATAGTGTATTTTAAAATGTTATTGTGTGACAGCGTGTCTCAGGCCATTATGTCGCCTACGTTGACAATCAGTCAGCATAGCAAAAGTGGGGGACCGGAGGATGACTTCATGTTGGTTGATCAGAAGCATAATATATCTGATCGTACCTTGACCAATAGAAGGACCTGGGTCGTTGAGGACCTGGGTCGTAGAGGACCTGGCTGGAACCAGGGGTCTTGGCCGCACGGAAGGACCTGGCTCGGTCGCTGATGGAAGGACCTGTGAGGAAGGACCTGGCCTGGACGATGAGGACCTGGCTGGAACCTGGGGTCTTGGCCGCACGCGGGTGGTACCTGCAATGACACTCCGACGCTCTAGTCAGTGTGACGCTCGGGCAGGATTCACAAGGTGAGATAACGTACCTGATTCTCGGGATTTGTGCTGGTTTTATAGTGGCACAGGTGCTCTGGCCGTATCTTGTGGAGCACGCCAAGTTGGGCCGTGTTGGGCCTATTGGACTGTACTGGGCCTTGAGCCCACTCCGGAACAATATCCAATGTGAAGGAATGGGTTAATGTAAGTTAGTAGTTATAAACAATAGAGTAATACGAATTAACTTCGTTTATAGTATTTAAACATATACATTGTATGGTGTAAAGTTAATGGTTTAATGAAACCCAAATTTTTGGGTTTATAACAGGTAAATGAATTTGTTGTTTTGGCATTCGTTGATGCCATTATCAATGGCGATGAGTGGTGGTACTGGGCTTGCAAGTGCCACAAAAAGGTTGTCGCCGACTCGGAGATGTACTACTGTTCCAAATGCAACACACATGTCATCAACGTTACGAAAAAGTAAGCTACTCTCCTATGACAAAATAGCATATACATTATGTTATAGGGATTTGTGACAGTAATTAGCTTACATTTGGTATGTTAATCTTTCTCACGACAAGTAAACGTTGGTTTCCCATCTCAGCTTTTTCTTGAAGCTACGCGTCATTGACGATACTGACTCTGTTAATGTCATTCTTTTTGACCATTCTGTACGTGTATTGATAGAGAGGTCGTGTGATGATGTCTATGACTCTTGGATTCAGGTTGGTTTTCATCCTAAGACCATTGTTTGTTTTACTTACAGGAATACCTATTATTCAATAGTTATTAGTTTGAATGTCGCTATAAAAATATGTTATGGCTAAGTAAAATTGTTAACATTATTGCACTTTCTTCCGTCACTACAGGATCATGATAGAGATGACATACCTATTGAGCTGAAAGGACTAATAGGTAAGGAGGCACTGATCAAAATTCAGTGTGAAGGTACGAGTGGAGGTCGGTACCCACGCCAATACTGTGTGAGGAATATTTCTGATGACCGCGACCTAATAGCTCGCTACCAGCAGAAATGGACTGATAATGAGGTTTTTATATCAAAAAATAAATTCCGTCAAAACATTAGTAAAGTAATATCAAAACGTAATTTAATTCAATATTAGAATAGTTTATAGTTTATAATTTCCCTGTATCTTCATTGTTGAAGGTTGCAATTGAGGCACCTGAGGAAGTGCTGCTTATTGAAAACACCCCAATTGGAGACTCGGCCAGTGTAAACAAGTTTGGTGAGGATGTCTCTCAGGTATTTATTTGAAAATTTATTACTTTCTACGACATTTAAATATATGCTAATAATATATTTACATATATCTATTATATAACATAATAGCTTTATTTTAGATAGTGTACAAAGTATTTAACATCTCACATAATACACTAAAATATACAACTTATGTTGTTTTAAATCATAAATAAAATTGTCAAATTTTAAATTAAAACTGAATGTATACCCGTGCAGCGCACGGGTCATACGCACTAGCGCACGGGTCATACGCACTGGTTAACCCTAATACATGATTACATTAACTAATAACCCTAAAACATGATCTTCTTAGACATGCTAAATTATAGTGCTTTAAAAAGCATACTATGACTCTGTTTTCGGAAACTGTGCATTGTCTTCCACTCAATCTGTCAATATATCTCGAAGCATAAAAAACCATGACTAAAACCGCAACTTAAGTGCCAGGCAACACTGGTGCCATAAAACAGGCTAGTTGTTATCTTTTATTTTTATCTTGCATAATCTTACTTCATACGTGCTAATTGTAACCCTTTGTATGCAGGCTTGTGTGAATTGTGATGATCTACTGTATCTTTTGAATTGTATATTGGAACTTCAAATCTTGGAGTTGATGAAATAATATCAAGATAAACAAAAGTTGGTTTGACTAGAATTTGAGTTACTCATGTCTCTGCCTATAGTGTTAATTAATCTGGGATGCCTGTTTGTTTTGACGTTTTGTCCTGGTGGTGAGGTGAAAAACAAGAGGGTATTTGGTGTGTTATTTGTTCATATTTTCAGCTAATGTTCTTTCACTGGTAATTACTAAAAGGCCATCTTATTTTCATTTTGTTTCTTGTTTAGAAATGAAAATACTGTTTTGACTTTTCATTCACAAAATCTTGATACGAGAAACAAAATGGGAACAAGATGGAACTTTTTTAATAACTACTGAATGCATGTAATTTGAAATTGAAAAGAAAACAAAGATTCTCTTAATTTTCATCAATCATAGTTGTGATCCTAGTTGATTGTTAGTCGTTGTTTATCTTAATCTAAGAAGTCTTGGTTGTGACTATTTGAAGATATTTTGTCTCTGTATTGTCACAAGTAATTTCAAATGGCTGCGAATGATGGAGGTGGAGATGGTGAAGAAGCGAGTAGTTTGAAAGATGTTCGCAGTGAGGAAGGAAAGGAGATCATGATACTTTCCCAAAGGTTATGGAAATGACATACGATGAAATAAGAGGACTGGAATTTGAGATAGTGCAAAACGCTATAAATTTTGGCAGTTTTTTTTACCACCCTCATTAGACCCTATGATACTCCCATTTTACTATAAATCCCTAAAATACCCTTAATTTTTGGTTAAAAAAATATTTTTTCAAAATTTCCGGAAATACATATATTTCCGGAAGGCAGAAATATGGGTTTTCCGAAAACGGAAGCCAATTTTTTTTTAAATTAAAAAAAATTACGCGAAATAATTAAATATAACGAAACTCGCTAAACTAATAAACAATAATAATACACTACCAATACAGTAAAAATACAAAAAATAATACAACTAAATGTCCAAAAGCTGTAAAGCAGCCAACAGACTATCATAGACATCCCCATGAATGGTGTCGACTGCCAAAAGACTATCATAGACATCCTGGACATGCCTAGTTGCTCTCTCCATCCTGGACTCTAAGGGAAGTGGACCAACATCCTCTGGAGGCGAAGGCGGAGCTGGAGGTGAAGGCGGAGCCGGAGTCAGGCGGGGAATGAACACCTGCAAGTACCATGGTAGGTACTCGTCATCACAAGCACCCTGGATAAGCATTGGGTTAATGGACTAATTAGTATAATTTATCTGATAGTATCAAGTTATTGAGGATGGTACTTGCATGTGAGCATGAAATAATTAGTATAATTTATCAGAAACCAGCTTGGGTTAATGGACGTCTGCAATGGATGTCAACAACGACGATGACGTCCAAGCCATGATGGCCATTCATGTTATCTTTAAATGGAAGGGTTATCTGTATTTGATCGTACCTGATCAATACGATGGGTTGTTGTTGGTAACGTTGATCGGTCGCTGTGATGAGGGACCGAGTTGTAAGCCGCACGCGGGTGGTACCTGCAAAGGCACTCCAACGCTTAAGTCAGAGGTGCTTCAACGGGCAGGGTCACAAGGTGAGTAAAACATACCTGAAGCCACATGCTGGTGTGGTATATATAGCACTGTGCGATCTGGCCGTTGAGCAAATCACGGGGCCGGCCGCATCTTGCGGAGCAAGGCTGATAGTGGGCTGCGCTGGGCCTACTGACTGAAATTGGGCTTCGAGCCCACTCCAGAACAGTTGCCCCCCAAGCCTGGGTCGCCTGGGGGCGGGCTAAGGCTTGATTCCTTGCCCCCCAGAGTGGTCGCAAACGACCGCTCTGGTACCATGACTGGTCGAGCGTAGTCTGGTCGACCGCTGATTGGTTGATTGTGTGGTCGCTGCCACGCGACCTGGTCACACGGTGCCAGGTGCCGCCTGACAATAAATCGTCATGAGTGCTGAGGCGACAGTTGCTTTTTTTGAGGTGACGTTTAGAGACTCGAGGAGTTTAAGCAATGATGGTACATGAAGAGTCGCGCCTCTTCACTTCCCGCCCATGGTGATGGTTGGCCCCTTATATATATAGGGCTCGTAGGTCACATCACTTACACGTTTCTCCGAATTCTCCGCTGCTCTCGCTGATCGCTCGCATCAAGCTCGCTCGCTTCTGCCAACGCTCGCTCGCTACCGTCTAAGCTCGCTCGTTCCGTCGAAGCTCGTTCGTTCTCGCGAAGCTCGCTCGTAATCACCTTTGATCGTATTCCAGGTAACTACGACCGCTCTTACTTTGTTTGAATTTTTATGTTCCACCTGATGGAGGGGGTGTCAGGTCTGGGGACGACCACGTCGCCCCTTCCCACGCGCGAGCAAGACCCTGACCGTTATTCCCCTCCACAGGTTCATTCTGGCGCGGACTAAACAAACCCGCCGCATATTTGGAGTCCCGGCCGTTTCTCTAGCGCAAAACATGACACGACCAGTGGAACAGAGTCCTGCACACGCCCGGTCGTCCTCTTCTAGCGACGAATCTTCCTCTGGGTCTTCGTCCCAGAACTCAACAGCATCAAGCAGATCCGGAACGCGGCCGGACAGAAGTGGGGCCCCGTACTCCGAGGGGGTAGTTGCTGATATTGCAGAGAGCAACGCACGGGTTGCCTCTGAGGAAGGCGCTGACCGTACTGCGACCGACGTGGCCGAGACGGCCGACAGAGATCAGCAGGGCAACCAAGGAGAAGATCCTGAGGTCGCTGCTACACAGGAGATGTCTTGGGTTTCTCTCAACCTGAGGGGTCAGCGTAGCAAGATTCAACGGGGAAGCCAAGACCTGGAGTTTCTTGCGACCGAATTGAATGAAGGTTGGAGGGTAGAAGGAATGGCCAAGGGCGAAGATATTGCGGCCTGGACTGATGTGTTAAAATTCACCATGTACCGCATCGTTTTCGAACGTATGGGTATAATTCCACCATTCTCCAGGTTCCAACGCATGGTTCTAAGGTATCTTCAGGTCGCCCCCTCTCAGCTGAACCCGAACGCTTGGGCGTTCCTGCAGGCGTTTGAAGATGTCCTAGTGGTTCTGAGACGACCGGTCTCCATCCGACTGTTCTTCCATTTGTTTGAGATGAGCTATATTTACGAAAAAGGCTCCAAGGGTGCCCGCAAGGAAGCGGTCTCATTCAAGAACCGGTCGACATGCAATTTGTTCAAGCCATATCTGGAATCATTGACGACCGGGTGGAAAAAAGAATACTTTTGGGTCGTTCCTGAGTCGGCCGAGGCCCAAAATGCGATCGCCCAAATGGCCAACGATCAAGAAGGAACCCCCCTGTTTCCTACAGTGTGGAGTTTCAACCACTTCTCCAAAAAACCGGGCCAATATGCTTTTAAGGACGCTGATTTGGACGACCTGGACAGGGAAATGATCCATAGACTGAGAAGGATTGCGTCCCTAGTCCCTGAGGGTCGCATCAAAGTTAAAAGCATTGTTGATGCTCGTACCAAGAAGAATGTCAAGGCCGCTCTTGGTCGGTGGTCGCTCACACCTTTTATTTTCTGTCACTTTATTTTGTTAAATGTTTCTAACCATCTGCTTTTGCCTTTGCAGTTAAGATGGCCAACATGGGTGACTTCGACCTGCTGGAGCAATGGGCGGCCGAGGATGGCGATACTTCGCCCGTCCGCGTCATACCGGCGGCTCAATCTGGGGGTACACCTCAAACTGCTGCGACCGGATCTCAGCCTGATCGTCAGGCTCCTCGGGCGGGCACCCCAGCCCAAGCAATCGACCTGAGCAGCCCACCCAAACATCAAGGAAAATCCAAAAGACCCAGGTCGGTCGATGATGGGGGCGAGAAGAAGAAGCACAAGAGTGGAAAAAGCCACGGGCCCAACATCGACCTGCTTGGGTTGGGTGATGAAGATTGTGCCCGCTTCAAGGAGGAACCTTTCGAGGTGATGGCCGAGGCGATGAAGGCCGCTGGCGTTCTGTTCAAGAAGTACCGAGACGAAGAATCAGATCGCTTGGAAGGTAGGCGTCTCGTCCATAGATATTCGTTGCTTGAAGACGACCTAGTAGATAAAACTTTTAAACTGAATTCTGCCTTATCATTGCTCGCAGAAATGAGGGGTGAGCGAGACGGCCTGCTCAAGAAAATGAAAGAGCTCGAACCAACAATCGAGGCGGCCGCTGACAATGAGAGGAAGCTTGTGGAAGCAGAACGCCAGCTTGTGGCTGCTGTCTCTGCTCAAACACTGGCCGAGTCTTCTTTGAACCAGGCGGTCGCTGACAAAGAAAAAGCTGAGAAAGAGGTCGAACGCCTCTCTTCCAAGAATAAAGAGCTGTCCAGCCAGGTCGCTGGGCTGAAAACTGAGATGGAGGCGGTGGAGGCGGAAAAGAACAGTTTAAGAGGTCGCTACAAGGCCGTTCTTGACAAGGCGAAGGGAGCTGTAGAGGGTCAGTTCGAAAATGCGGTCGGCCAGATCAAGATTCTCTATCCTGATTTGCAGGACGATCGCGAGATCGTTCAAAGCATGCATCGTGCGACCGAGCAGAAGATCATTCGTCCTGTGAAGATGTCAAAGGGGAAGGTTATTCAAGAAGAGATGGTCATCTTTCAAGCCCCCAGCGACTCTTAAATTGTAATTTCTTGATGTGTAATCTTTGCCCGCCTGCGAGCGGTGTTTAAATGGGGCGCCCGGGTTTCGACCGAGGCGTCCTTATTTGTAATTAATGACAATTTCTGACAATTTCTATCTGAATTCCAGCCCGTTTAATCGCTTTATACTTGGATTTGATTCTTTATTGATATGGTCGGTCGCGACCAAAGAATGTCGTATGGGCCATTCGATGGCACTCTTTTTAGGCCGCTCGGCGGCTTTCGCTTGGGCCATTCGATGGCACTCTTTTTAGGCCGCTCGGCGGCTCTCGTTTGGGCCATTCGATGGCACTCTTTTTAGGCCGCTCGGCGGCTTTCATTTGGGCCATTCGATGGCACTCTTTTGGTCGCTCGACTGCTACTCGCATGGTGAGCGACCGTGCATTCAATTTGCATGAAAATAAAATACACAAGTGAAATTTTAAGGTCGGTCCTCAGTAAAAAACCCCAGTGGGGAAAAAGAGCGACCGCCTGTTCTTTATTGATCAATAATTGTTTACAACTTGGACATAATATCTTCTCAACTTGTCAGCATTCCAAGTTCTGGGGGTGGTCGCCCCTTCAGTTCATTCTTTAGCTCGCGGGCTAAGTCAAGGTCGTCCTCCGGGTCGCTATCTGAGTCGTATCGAGCATCCAGGTCGGCCACATTGACCTGATGCCCCCCTCTGAGATTCTGAGGTTTAGCATTTACCGCCTCCATATCACAAATCTCTTGATAGAGGAAATGGCTCCTCATGGCCGCTTCCATGTCGGCCATAACAGTCACAACTTGGTCGCTTTTACTATAGAACTTCACCTTCAAGTGTACAGTTGAGGCTACGGCCTCCAATTTTCCCAGTGTTGGGCGGCCAATGATGCAGTGGTAACACGATTTGATTGGCAGAACTAAGAACGTCGTTCTGACCGTCCTGTATGACGTGCTGCCGCTCGTATCATCTCCAAAGGTAACAAGTAGTTCTATCGTCCCCAGTGGGTAGGTGGTCGCCCCATTGAACCCGGTTAATGGGGTTGGAACTGCTTGGGGAATGATCTCGCTCCTATCCACATTCAACTTGTCAATCAATTCTTCGAACATGATGTCGGCCGAGCTTCCTTGGTCGACCAGTATTCTTCTGACCTCAGTGTTGGCCATTACGACCGATACTACCAAAGGGACGTAATTATTGACTTTGCCATCGAGCAAGTCTTCGTCTCCAAAGGAAATGGGCGGCCTATTCGAGGCCGGCCGTGGGGCTGAAGTTGAGCCGACCATCATAAGTTCATTCCACTTCTTCATTGCCTTCTTGGACTCTCTGATATCCAACGGATTACCTCCATGGATGACCATGGCTACATTGCGGCCCTTTGACTGTCTAGGGTCGCGACCTTCCTCAGAATTGTTACGCTCTTGCTCGACCGTTGAGTTGACGATCGCCTTACCCTCATCTTTGACATATTGCCTCAACTTTCCCTTCTGTATGAGATCTTCTATGTCATCTTTTAGGGCCATACAGTCATTGGTGTCATGCCCCTTGCTCTTGTGATATCTGCAGTATTTTTTGGTGGGCCGACCTCCTTTCTTTAGCACTAGGGGATCAGGTCGCCTCACACCAGTGAATTCGTTGTTCTGGCACTCCGTGAAGATCTGGGCGATCGGAGTGTTCAACTTTGTACGATGCTCGTACTTCTTAGGCCGGTACTCGGGCCTACTGTCTTGCCCCTTGGCCGGCCTGCCGTTTTCTTCTTTGGGACGCGCGCGGGAGCCCTTATCAACGGCCAATTGCTCCTCATAGCCCATATGGTCGTTGGCCCTTCTAAGGAACAGGCCGAGGTCGTAATAGCGGTTCAAAGAGAACTCTTCAGCAAATCTGTGGTTCTTTCTTATACTACGCTTGAGATACTTCAGCTTGTCCGTGTCTGATAGGTTGCGGACTGTGTCGGCCTCTGTCATGAACCGGTCGATAAACTCCCTCAATGATTCATTTTCTCCTTGGACGACCGAATCCAAGTGCTCTTCGTAACGATATTGACAACGGTTGGCTGTGTAATTGGCCAAGAACATTGCCACAAGACCTTCCCAAGAAGCGACCGAGTTGGGGCGCAGAGATTCCCACCATTCTAACGCCCGACCTTCGAGCGACTGGGGGAAGAGTCTGCACTTCATCGTTCGTCCCAGCTCCCTGTAGCTACAGTAGTTGTTGAAGTACATCAAATGTTTGTCTGGATCCCCGCGACCGTTGAACTTGTTCAGGTTTGGGGGCTTCCTCAGGTCCCTTGGGATGCGATAGCGCCTAATCTCGCTGGTGAAAGGTCCCTGTCCGGTCGGGATGGGATTCTGCCCGTAAGGCTGCATGGCGGCATAAGCTTGGTCGACTGGCAAACCGTAAAGGCCGACCGGTTGACCAAGGAGTCTATCAGCAATTGGAGGGCGTCCATGGTATTGTGGAGCACGTGGCGACGACCGTCTTCTAGGCCGCTCTGAATTGTTCCTTCTCGGTCGGCTGATGGCATGGGAGACATCTCTAATCTCCCCGTTGCTGTAGTCGTCAAACTCCTCATACGAGTCCCACGACCTGCTTCTTGATCGGCGGGATCCTGAGGACTCGTTGGATGAGTATCTTGTTGGCGACCCTTCTGACTCTGGTCGGTAGCTTGAGTCAGCGTAGTCGTAATCTTCTTCGGGGGAGCGACGGTGGCGACTTCTTCGACGAGGAGGCGACCTGTGAACGATCGCCCTTCTTGGAGGATTGCGTCGAGTTACGCCTCGACGAGGAGGAGCTTCTCTTCGTGGTGGTGAACGATGGGGCCGGGATGGTTGGCCTTGGTGACCGCTGTCCGCTCGCGGGCGGATTGAGATCGAACCTCTCTCATAACGTTCGATTAGTTCGTCTCGATCAGCGATCACTTGATTCTTTTGCTCCAGAATTTGTATGAGCGCTTGGGTTACGTGCTCTGGCAACGCTTCTGGAATTCCTGCTTCGGCCAGCTCGGCTGGTAGCTGCGGGGCTGGTTGGGTAACTGGCCCGCGGCCGCCCTGTACGGAGGGTTCTTGGCGAGGCTCATCTTGTGATTCATGAACGGTCACAGGCATGCCCTCTGGGGTCCGTTGAGGTCGGTTCTGCCCAGAGGTGTTGAGCCTGGAAGAAGTGCGTTTCTGGCGTGGCGGCATGGTTTGATGTGGAATAGCGCTCGGGCCTCCCACTGTGGTCGCCAATTGATCGTACCTGATCAATACGATGGGTTGTTGTTGGTAACGTTGATCGGTCGCTGTGATGAGGGACCGAGTTGTAAGCCGCACGCGGGTGGTACCTGCAAAGGCACTCCAACGCTTAAGTCAGAGGTGCTTCAACGGGCAGGGTCACAAGGTGAGTAAAACATACCTGAAGCCACATGCTGGTGTGGTATATATAGCACTGTGCGATCTGGCCGTTGCGCAAATCACGGGGCCGGCCGCATCTTGCGGAGCAAGGCTGATAGTGGGCTGCGCTGGGCCTACTGACTGAAATTGGGCTTCGAGCCCACTCCAGAACAGTATTTATACGTCGAAACCAGAAGGACCGTCGCTGACATCCTTCGTCGTTTCACTCCACCATCTCAGTAGTTTCTATTATGTTTTTGTTTTGTTTGTTGTTGCAATCTGTTATTTTAAATCAATGTAGAATGCGTTTTTAATTAATCAAATAAACGTTTCATTTTTTATTTTTGCACTCCGGAAACACCATATATGATAAATTCGGAAGGCAATTTTAAGGGATTTCCGGAAATACATCAAATTGGGATAAATTCGGAAGGCAATATTGAGGGATTTTTGGAAATACCTCAAATCTAGATAAATCCGGAAGTATGTTTTTTTGATTTTCCGGAAATATCGCATTTTACGGTATTTCCGGAATGTAAAATGTGTTCCGAAAATACCGTAAAATGCGATATTTCCGGAAAATCAAAAAAACATACTTCCGGATTTATCTAGATTTGAGGTATTTCCAGAAATTTTGTGGATTTAATGGGTAGTTTCGTCCGTTTGGTCATTTTGGGGGGTAGATGGTATAAGAGGGGGGTACAAAAAAAAAACAGCCTACATTTTTATGTTGTCTATGCAAAATGTCATGGTTTTGCGGCGAGAAAGGATGGCGTAGAACGTGATCATAATGGAAATACTGTTGTTCATCAGTTAGTTTGCAATAGACAGAGTACAAATAATAAGAGTCGAAGTGAAAAAGCTAAAAATCCGAGGCCAGCCATCCGAACAAATTATCGGGCAAGGTTTCGAGTAGCATATGATTTTGTTGTTGATAGATGGAGAGTCTCTATATTCTAGTCCAGTTACAACCATGAATTAACTCCGGCACATTATGTTCATATGCTTCCTAATTATCGTCGATTGAGTGAATCTGATAAAGCCCTAGTTGATGGGTTGCACACACATGGAGTTAAAACTTGTCATATTTTGGGTTTTATGCTTGCTCATAAGGGTGGTTATATAGGTCTCGGATTTTGCAAGAAGGATCTATATAACTACTTAAACGGTCAAGTAAGGGTGAGAATTGAAGATGGGGATGCATTTGCTGCTTTGAGTTATTTGCAGGCTAAAGGTGATAATGACCCAATGTTCTATGCCAAGTTTACCACAACAAGCGAAGGAAAATTAGAAAATCTATTTTGGTCAGACTCGACTAGTCGTACCGACTATGGGTGTTTTGGCGACGTGATTGCATTTGACACAACTTACAAGAAGAACAAGTATAACAAGCCACTTGTTAATTGTTATTTTTTGTGGGTACAACCATCATGGAGAAACTACGATTTTTGGTTGTGCCTTAATCTCTGATGAAACAGCTGAAACATACAAGTGGGTTTTTAATACCTTTTTAGATGCTATGTATCATAAACATCCTAATGCAGTTGTTACCGATGGAGATCTTGCAATGAGAGAAGCTATCAAGGGTGTTTTTCTAGACTCAATGCACCGTCTTTGCTCATGGCATCTAAATAAAAATGCTCGTGAGAATGTCAAGATGCCAAAATTCTTGGAAGAATTTAACACATTGGTTTATGCTAACTATACTGTTGACCATTTGAAACTGAGTGGAAGAGGGTTGTTGATGAGTACCGTTTAGCAAAAGACAAATGGATTGATAAAACATACAAGATAAGGACAATGTGGGCAAGTGCGTACATGCGTGACAAATATTTTTGTGGTGTAAGTACTACATCCATATGCGAAGGCATCAACTCATTTATAAAGATGTATGTTGAAACAAAAAATAGCCTCGTTGATTTCATCCACAATTTTGAAAGAGTCGTGAAACATTACAGAAATAATGAGTTGATGTCTGATTTCAAAACATTCTACTACCCACCAGTGTTGAAAACTAAACTGCAGGGGATTGAGCTCGGGGCTTCTAAGATTTTTACAAGGAAAAAATTTATTGAAGTCCAAAATGAGATAGAAGATGCAACTACACTAAATGTTATTGAACGGTCCGAGCGCGGAAATTACGTGATGTTGAAGATGAATAAATTTTGCAATAGAGATTCTACATATCTTGTTTGTGTTGATAAAGAGGAAAATAAATTTTTATGTGATTGTAGACGTTTTGAATGGATGGGAATTCCATGCACTCATATTATTTGTGCCATGAAGAACGAGTACATAAATGTCTTTCCAGATAATTTGATTTGCAAGAAATGGACTAAAGAGGCGCTATGTGTGCTACATTTACGTCGAGGTGCTATGTCTGCTGCATTTAACACATTATGTAACATTTCTTATGAACACCCAGACGATTACAAAGAGGCTATGGATGCCATTTATTCTGTCTGTGAGAAAATAAAGAGGCGTCGCGAGGGTAATGAAAAATGTAACCCCAATTTATCTTTTATTGGTGATCCCGATGTTGTAAAGACCAAAGGTGCCCCTCGTAAGAGAAAATCATTCTGAAATAAGAGGTGATGTTCTCACTGTATAAAAACCGGCCACACGAAGCGAAGGTGTCCAATACTAGCCGGGCGTGACGATCTACACGAAGTTAAGGAAGAGGTTTCCTCTAGTCAATCTGACCATGACAGAAACTCTGATTCATTATCAAATGATAGATACGAGGTATCTTAAGAATATAAATCTTAGGGAGTCTCCCACTCCACTTTCCCTCCAACCCCCCCCCCCCCACCCCCACCCCCTCCCCCTCTTTTTTTTCATATTTTCATTTAGGAAAAAAATTAGATCTATAAATTAATGAAGATGAAAATTAATTTTCTGATAAATTATGTAAAGTGTGATTCTTGTTAGTGTGTTTTGGGGTACTTTAGAGTCCGAAAAAAAATTAACTGTTCAAATATGCAAAATTTATTTCTCGATAACCAATTTCGTTAATAATAATTGATTTTAACACAATATGTGAAGTGTGACGATTAACGATGTGTATTGGGGTACTTTAGAATTTAAAAAAATAAAAGTACAAATACGTGAAGTTCGTTCATCAATCTTAAAAGTAATTTCATGGCGAAATACGTAAAGTGCGACACTAAGAAGTCTATTTTGAGGTACTTTCATTTTTTTTTCTTTTTCATGTTTTAAGCAGTGTATTTTCGGGTACTTTAGGGTCCAAGAAAATTTGAACTGTTCAAATACGCAAACTTCGTTTCTCAATAACCGGTTTGGTGAAAGAGAATACGTAACGTGCAATGCTAAGCAGAGTGTTTTGGGGTACTTTATCGGGCAAAATAATTTTAACTATTCAAATACGCAAAATTTGTTTAAGTAACCGGTTTGGTGGAAAAAAATAATTTCATGACAAAATATGTAAAGTACGATGCTAAGTAGTGTGTTTTCGGATTCTTTAGTGTTCGCAAAAAAATATCAACTATTCAAATATGCAAAGTTTGTGCCTCAATAGCCAGTTTGGTGGGGGGAAATATAATTTAATGACAAAATACACAAATTGTGATGCTAAGCAGCGTGTGTTTTGGGGTACTTTAGTGTTAGGAAAAAAATTTAACCATTCAAATACTCAAAGTTCATTACTCAATAACTGATTTGTTGAAACAAATAATAATTTCGTGTGTTTTGTAGCTCTGTTCCTTTAGCTTTCAGAGAAATTTTAACAGTTCAAATGCTCGAAGTTCATTCCTTAATAACTAGTTTGGTGAAAAAAATTAATTTCATGACACAGATCCGTGCAACTCACCCTTTTAGTGATTCCACCACTTTAAAAAGTAAATTTATTTTTATACTTCTTCTCTTTATATTTAGCATGTCTAAGGAGACAATGTCATTGCATTTAATGGATAGGAAGGAAGGGGGAAAAGAAAACCTTGAGATCCATGATCCATGGAAAGGGAAATGTACATTGATCAAGAATAGCCAAATGCAACAGCCACAGATGTTGGATTCTCAATGATGCCGAGACTAGATATTCTCCTATTGATAAGCTTTGTCTATCTTTGTTTAATGTTTATACTAAACTTGAATATTATCTTTTACCTAAAGAAGTTTTGGTTGTGTGCAAAGTGGATATTATCAGATATTTCCTTCATAGCCCTGTCTTACAGGGAAGACTTGTCAAGTGGGCCATTAAGTTAAATGCGTTTGCCTTGACTTATATGCCACTAAGAGCAGTCAAAGGACAAGCCCTGGCTGATTTCCTGGCTCAACATCCTTGTGTAGAGATACACAATGCTCTAGCCGAGTCTGTCAACTATTTGGGCTTGAAGCCTTAGGTTCTCATGTTTGATGGATCGAGCACCCAAACGGGGGCAGACATTGGTACAGTCATCACCAGCCCTTGCGGTCAAACTTGGAGGTTCATGTGCAGGATAGGGGATCAAGCTTCCAATAATCAGGCCGAATACGAAGGCTTGATCATGGGACTTGATATCCTGGCCGCCATGAAGGCCCAATATGTAGAAATAAAGGGGATTCACAGCTGGTGATTAAACAGATCACTGGGGAGTACAAGTGTTACAACACGAATCTCAGACAGTTGCGAGCCTCGGCGCATAACTTGTTGAAGTTGTTCGCCGATGCTGTTATCATGTATGTCCCCAGAAATGAGAACCAAGAGGCAAATGACTTGGCCCAACAAGCCTCGGGTTACAAGGAGCTGGTGGTCGAGGTATTGCAACAAGATTCATTGGTTCCGGTCGAAGAGGATCCCGCCAACACTTGGATTGGAGTGTTGACAGAGTACCTCCGTAATCCAACGTCTGACACTGACTTCAAGGTCAAGCAGAGGGCACTGCAGTATATCTTGATAGGGGACGATCTTTGTAAGAGAAGCGCCAATGGGGTGTTGTTGCGATGCCTCAAGAGAAATGATGCTTATATCGTGATGGCACAAATCCATGCAGGGATTTGAAGTGCACATAGGTCTGGTCTCATCATGAAGTGGCTTATCTACAGACATGGATGCTATTGGCCGATGATCACGGCCGATTGCTTCCAGTTTGCAAAGGGATGTGAGGCTTGCCAGCTGCATGGGCCAATCCAGAGAGTGCCGGCAGACGAGCTACATCCCATTGTTAAACCTTGGCCATTTAGGGGGTGGGCCATGGATCTAATCGGTAAGATATACCCTCCAAGCTCAAAGGGCCATAATTTCATTATTGTAGCCACCGATTACTTCACTAAATGGGTGGAGGCCATGCCTTTAGGGAGTGTCAATCAGGTTGCGGTGATCAGATTCATAGAAAACCAAATCATATACAGATTTGGTATTTCTGAAACCATCACGACCGATCAAGGCACCATGTTCATCGGGGAACAGGTGGTGGCCTTTGCTCAAGAATATGGCATCAAGATGAGACACTCGTCTCCTTATTATGCTCAAGCTAATAGACAAGCAGAGATTACCAACAAGATCATCATTGAGCTCATTAAGAAGAACATAGAGGATAAGCCTCGACGGTGGCACGAGACCCTCAACGAGGTTCTTCGGGCTATGAGAAACTCTAATTCCACGGCCACGGGTCGACTCCCTATTGTTTATAATATGGGCAAGATGTCGTGCTACCACTAGAAATCAGTGTGGCATCATTAAGGGTAGCTCGGCAACACTCCCTCGGCCTGGATGAGTACCAACAAGCCATGTTAATGGAATTGGACTCAGTGGATGATGACAGGCTGGCTGCCCTCAGCAAAATTGAGATGAATAAAGCCAAAATGGCCCGAGCCTACAACAAACACGTCAAGCCAAAGAAGTTTGTTGAGGGTGACCTCGTGTGAAAGACTATTCTGCCACTTGGGAGGAAAGATCCCCAGTTTGGCAAGTGGTCCCCAAATTGGGATGGGCCCTACATCGTGAGTGAAGTGTACAACGATGGGGCATACTGTTTAATCACTCTAGACGGAGAAGAGTTCGAAACAAAAATTAATGGCAAGTATCTCAAAGCATATTATCCTATTCTATGGGAAAATATGCAAGGAAAAGAAAGTTGGTGATTAAGAAAAGAAATTGTCAACATGGCTCGCCACACACCGACGGCCTAGTGGAAAACAAATCAGTATGGGAACAGGTTACCCCTAATTTGCTGCTACGAAACCTTCCCCCTCCATGGATTCGGGCACCTCTTGACTAGAGGGGAGGACGGCTGGACCAGGGTTGGCGGCCACCAAGGATTCAACAGCAACAGAGGTGGCGACAGAGGAATTTGCCAAACGAACACGAAGCCTTTCCCATGAAGAGATTGCAGACTGCACTTCACTTTGACCACGCTCCTTGTCGTAAAGAAAGACCCCTTTTTGGGACTCTAGCTCCTTGATGCGTTGGTCCAAAGGCTTGCTTTGGTTGTACAAAAGGGTCTACTCTGCTGAAACCGTGGCTAGCCTGCTGGTCACCTCTTCTTGCTGAGGACGTAAAGCCTGAAGCTCCTGTTGGAGCTCTGTCAGAGAAGTCTCAATCTCCCCAATGCGGTGTCTGGCCTTCTCCTCCTCGGCTAGCACCAACTGGCGTTCCGCCTCCTTCTCACCGTAGGCTGCGAGGTACATCTTTTTCTGGGCCTGCAGGGCATTCAGGCGATCTAATGCTTGTTGGGAAGTGTCCTGAGCAACTCGAGATGCCGAATAGACCTGAGAAATCGCTGGAAGCTGGTAGGCCATGTCCTTTAGGGTCTTCCTCCTCTGCTCCGGCAAGTCCGCCAAGGATGATAGCCTAAAAGCCAGAGACCACAGATCTGAGAGCTGGGTAGGATCGGTGAAAATTCCCCCTTGAAGACCATCCTCCAGTCTCTGCAACTCCTCTGCCGAAGGGGGAACCTCCTGAGATTGGCTCTGGGAGGAGAAGTACTGAGCCACCTCTGCATCAGTCACTGGTTTGGGATATGGCTGAGGAGGAGGAGGAGAATGTCGAGTTGGGATCAGAGACTCGCCCAGAACCGGAGGACCGGCCGTCTACAGGTAAAGATAACCGTGAGAAAACTGAGGAGCCAGCAAACAAGAAGAAGGAAAATGGGGAAAGCACCGTACCTTGGACTTCTTGGAAAGGCGATGGGTGTCTTCTGCCACCACAGCAGACCTATTTGCCGCTGGCTGTAAGGAAGCCTCCGGTAGAGTCTTCTGACTAGACGGTCGCCGAAAGGTGATGGGGCCATCATCATCATCCTCCACATCACGGTCAGTAGAAGGTTCTGCAATGAAAAGGGAGACGAAGTTGAGAAAATAGAGGAGTGGGGGAGTAAACAATAAATACACTATGAGAAGTGGAGAAACGTACCTATGACTGGTTGTGATCGAGTTGAGGGCCGCCGAACAGAGGCTGCAAATTTATGTGTGTTTTGGGTAACAGGAGGAGCGGTGCTGGTGCTGGCCAATGCTACAGAAGGAGTTGGGACTTTCTAAGGACGACCGAGGTACTTGGATAAGTATTCATCAACCGCCCGAGGGAAGACTAGGACTTTGACGCCAAGCCACTAATTGGCGAAAGCACTGGTTTCCCCCGAACACACCTCGTAGTGTGCCCACAGACTCTCAGTGACCTTGTAGTAGTTGCCGGTGGTCATCTTGCACACCTGACCATCTGACAAACCCTCCCGATGGGGAGGATCATTCAGGGCTTGATGGGGCAAATGGACATGCTGCATCAATCCAAATTGTTTGCAGACAAAGTTAGGATAGTAGTACTCTGCTAGAGCTCAGCTGAAACGTGAGGTAGCAATGTAACCAATTGGCAGGTCCCTGGCCACCAGGGAAAATCAGTAGTCGCGAGCAGTACTGCGCTCCACGAGAGAAAGATGGGCTTGTCTTCTTTGAGGAACAAAAATCCAGGAAGGACCATACCTCTTGTCCAGCACTGGACACCATGTCATCTCACTTGTAGTCATCCGCAAAAGCTCCTTCATGAATTGAGCCGCAGTCAGCCGATGGCAAGGGGTGGCCGAGAGTTGAGGACCCAAACACCTATTGGTTGGTGACTTGGGGATAGTCAGTTCAACTGAGAGAATGTGGGGGAAGTAGAGGGTAGCCCACAACTGAGGGAACCACATGTGACCCTGAATCTTGGAGACTCAGCCCTAATCCCTAATCTGGTCGAGCATAACTTGGATTCCCCGATAAAGCTCCCCGAGGAAATAGGGAGCCCACGCATAAACCTTACCACTGGTCATCATGGCGACAAAGGGCTGCAATTCTTGAACAACACCTGCAGAGGTCGTGCCATAAAAGACCCTACAGAAGAAGTACATAAGGAAAGCAGTGTGCTCCTCCTCAGTGATATCTGCATCAGACCTTGAGTTCGCAATCAGAAACTTGGAGTAGACACCTCTAGCATGAACATGGCCAAAATTCACATTCTTTGGCAGCCTAGCAGGGTGGACACATTGGCCAAATGCAGGCAGGCCAGTAATGGCGTCCAGAACGGTGGGGGTGATCATACCCCATGGGAATATAAAGGTGTTGAAGTCCGAAGACCAGAATCCCAAGAGAGGTAATAGAATGTCGAAGTTGTGGGGAATGGCGAAAGCAGAGAGAGCAATTATGTCGCGAACGCCCCATGCCCTCCAAGTATCCTTCTTTACAGGGTGAATCCCGTCTAACCACGCATGGTATTCATCGGTGGGATTGGCCCAACCCCTAGTCTTCGACACTCTGGCATCGACAGTGAACCAATCTTGAGTGATTGGTAAGCCAGGACGAGCCGAGGCGTTGAAAATTTGCTTGAAGGCGCTAAAGCCTTCACGAACTTTAGAGGTGGTGGGAAGCACCGTGACGCCTCCGGAAATAGCAACGAGGATGTCTTGCGGAGAAACCCTAGAAGGAGGGCTCGCCGAAGACGTGCCAGGGGAAGAAGAGCTTGTCGGACTATCATCACCACCGTAACTATGTTCTTGATTTTGAGAGTCAGAGTTTGAAGACATGGAGAAAAGAGATGATGGTAGCAAAAGAAAGAAAGAAGGTCTAGTTCGTGCGAAAAAGAAAACAACGAAGAGAGTGAAACATTTTCAAGAAAAGCAACCAACCGTGCATGGCAATGATGAAGGCTATTTATAGCTTGCGCAGCATTGGGAACCGTTGTGCCGCCCTATCGTTTCGCGTAAGCACGAAGCGCCAAGTGTCACCTTACGACAGACCAGTCTCTTCAAACCGTCACATCAAGTCATAGCAAGGGTTTTTGTACCATCAATCACGTTCTCGCGGCCATACGACAGCACAAAAAGGGGGGAAGTTGTTCACACCCAAAAATAACTGAGTCGTAGGCCGAGGGATGAAGGGAAAGAAGAAAAGGATTAGCGTGTTGAGGTAGGACACTAGACTAAATCCTAGGAGATACTTTCTGAAGGAAAGAACTCAAGAGAGGCCCTCGGGGCGTACCACAAGATAAACTCCCCGAGGAGGGGGTAAGCCCGAGGGACAATGAGCTAGGCGGAAGGAGAGTAAAGCCTCAGCCTATAGAATGCCTCGGCCAGGGTGGCTCGAGTGCCTGATCAGCGGTCGTACGCGGGTCAAAATAATTAAAAAGAGTAAATATAGTATCAAGGTAAGAGACCTTGGTCGTCTCTCGAGGACCTCTAAATAATGAAATTACCAAAATCAAGAACCAAAATAAACAATAAAAGGGGGGTTTTTTAGGAAAAGAGTTTGATGTGTAACGAAGAAAATCAATTAAAGATAAACAATCAATCAATTGGTTTCAGGTGCGTTTCCTGGATTTCTCATCGGTTCTAAAATAAAGATTTGTGCAAGGTTTTGATAATTCTTGATTGATCATAAACTAAGTGAACAAGGGCCAGTCAGTTTGTAGGAATTCACAGCGTTTTAAAGCAAGCGTCAAAACAGTGTGTTCATTCAATCGTGATAGCGAACAAGTGCCAGTATCACAATTAACATCATAACTGAATTCTATCAATCCTATAAACAAGCTTCATAGACTCTATCAATTCCTATCCAAACTAAATTAAACAAGCGATAAAATAATTTGTATAATGAAAGTTGCAAAACAGAATCACGATTAAGTGATTAAACAAAACTGAATCATAAAACGAATCACATAAGCAAATCACAGAGTCTGAGTAATTAAGCAAAACACAAACCGAATTTGCAGCAAGTATTACAGAGATGAAATTGATAGAGAAAGAATTAAGACCATAAAAACAAAATAAACATTAAGCGCTGAACCTCAAAATCCTTACAGCAACACCCTTCACCAATAGATTGATCTAGGGCTTTAAGCTTCCATGGAGGTTAGGGCACAAAACGTAAAATTGAAAGTAGGAATGAGTAAGAGAGCCAAGACGGCTCTGAAAAGTGTATCTTATAAGACTAAAAACGAAAACCTAAATCCCTAAATGGGTAACTAGATAAAAGCCCGTTAACAAACTGAAATTCGGCCCAAAACCCGTTTTACACAGTATTGCTTCGGTATTTCGCATTTTTCACCTTGAAGAATTCCGAATTGGGTTTCGATCTCAACAGAAGAATTGTAGCTCTGTTCCTTAGCTTTCCAACGCATGCTCACACGGCTCAATCAGATAAGCACAGCCAAAGTTATGGCCTACAGAGTAGACAGGGGTCAATATGCAATAAAAACAAGAATTAATCAAGAAATTGCTATATTGCTCAATTAAGACCCAAAGTCTAGAAACGTGCTAAGACTTAAATATTAGACACAAAGCACAATTAAAATCACCAAGTGAAAAGCTATAAATAGTGCATTAAAATACACTGATCATCTTCTTTATTGTACTTTTACCTTTATTTTACATTTATGCATTAGGCCGGTAGAATAATCCAACTCTCGCGCCCCATTCACTCAACCTGACCCTTTCTAGAGAAGTCACGATACCCAGAGTCGAGGAGCAGAGTTCCCTCCTCGGCGCAATTGCTTGAAGAACAGAGGAATCAAAGACTGTCCAAACCTCTGGCCGATCCCACGGCTAGGACCTAAGAGTTTGACGACAACAATACCAAGTGTCCCACCAATTGGCTGACATAGTTAAACCTATGGTGCACAATGAGGTGCAACAGGCCAAGGAAGTGGAACGGGGGAGTGCTACGCAAGCGAGCAGCACAATGAACTACGGTTTCCCCGGCCAATCGCAGGGAGGACAACCCAACTCTCTGGGAGGCACGCATCAGACCCTACCGTACACCAGCCCTGTTGGACCTCAGCAGACATCTTCCTAGAACCCAATGGGAAGCATGCAACAGTGTCCACCGAGCGATAGCATGATTGGGTCTCATCAGGCGTTCTCTCATCAGGTAAATCCTACCCATGCAATTCCTCGGCCTGGTACTTTTGCCACTGCCAACACTGGGGGGCATTTTATGGCGAATGTCACTAACACAACTTCTCTTTAGCAGGGTGTCATACCCCAATTTTGTCCGGCTTAGGTCAAAACCCTAATTTTCCACAAAAAATAAATAAATTGAAGAGCGAAGAGCCTTATGCACTGCATTTCGGATCCTAGAAGGCATTCCAAGGTTCTTGAAATCATTTTTAGGGTTGGAACGCATTTTTCGGGCAAATTAGGGTTTTAGAGTCAAAAAGGGTATTTTGGTCAATTATAACGGTTTTTTTTCAAAAAGGCTCAAAAAATATGTATAATTAAAAATAGAAATCTGAAGTCAAAATAAAAAAATGAATAACAAAATAATATTGGATGCTTATTGTATTTTTAGAATTAGGGTTAATTCCTTTTTAGGTGCTTTTTGCTTTTATCCATTTTTGGCTAAAGTAAGCACCAATTTTACAAGCAAACAACCTCCCTCACTCCATCCTCATGTTCCACACCATTCATCACATCAGCCCACATCAAGCCTTTCATCATTTCTTTGACAAGCACACCTTTGAGTCCAATAACATTCAATACACAACATACTTTTTACCTTCCTTCTCTCTACACCACTAAATACACACTAATTTCTTTACTTCCCTCTCACAACCTTAAAACCCATTAGATCTTTGGCCTCTCATTTTTGGACACCCTAACACACCAAAAACCTCCCCTTTTCTCTCCCAAAACCGTGGCCTCCCCACTCCCTTCCTTCATCCATTTTTGATTTCCTCTTCACCCAAACACCACCATCTCACTTCATTCTCATCCCTCTTTCACATATCTTCTCCATTTTCCATTCAAGATCAAACATCATCATCAAGGAAGGTTTTCATCAAGCTTTTTGGGTTGGAGTTGAAGTTCCTTGGAGGTTCTTGTTGATTTGGTTTCTATTTTCTTCATCTCATTGCATTTTCTAGCTTGGATTTGAGGTAAAAACTTTCAAACCCTTGCATCATCTTCAACCTTTTTGCATTAAAACCCATTTTCCTCTTCACTTTGCATTTCACATATCATCATCATTTTGTTTAAAATGTGGCTTGTTGTTGTTGGTGAGAGGAGCCTTAAACACTATTGACAAGCACTTAGGGAGGCTTGGGTGTTTAAGGTGCCTCTCACTCTTGAATAAATTGAGTCATGTTGTTTTGTGTTGATTTTTTGCATTTGTTGTGAAATAAAATTGTTGTTTCATGTGTTGTTTGGTTCGCATATCCTATTAAAGTTAGCTTTAATTTGATTTTGTTGTTTCTCTTTGCTTGATGGGGCTTAATCATGTTGTAGATATTTGATTTTAGTGTTTTCATGCTTAGATACTTTGTTTAGGTTTGCAAATTTCTTTTCTCACATAGATTTCGCAAAAAGTAAAGAGTTTGAGAATAAATGTTGATTTGAGGTTTTAGTGTTTAAATTATGTGATTAATTGTTCCTAAATCTTGTTAGTATCTTTTGCTTGCTTGATTTTGGGAGTTTGATGAATAAATTTATGGTTTGACTATGTATTGGTTTCGCAAGTCATGAAGAATAAATAGAGTTTTTATATGTTTGCTTATTGTCTCAAGTTGATGATAGGCAATATGATTCTCACTTGTGCCTAGTGCACCTTGCTTAAAGTGATGAGGATTGTTCTATATGATTCAACCTTTTTAGTTTATATGTTGTTTTTTGTTGATGATTGGCAAGGTGATTCACACTTGTGCACTTATGCACTTAATCTTAAGTGTGAGGATTGACCAAAGTGATTCAACATTCTTTGATACTTTGGTTGCTAAATAATTTGCTTGCTTATGCTTGCCTATGATCATGATTGAGGCAACTCTTTTCCTTAAGCTAACAATTTCATTGTCCACTCTCATATAAGAATATCATCAACACTTAGATAGGCCCATTCCTCACATTGCATCTTCCACTAGATGTGCATTTAGATTCCCTTGCGTTCTGAAGAAATATTTGAGTATGGTTCTCGCCTAGCATCTTCCACTAGATGTGCATTTAGGTTCAATCTTGCCCACTCTTGTATTTTTGCTTAATGCCCAATCCAAGTTTCTTCTTTGCCTATTTATGTGTTGTGGTCTAACATGTGTAGTCTAAGCTAATATTTGCTCAAGAATTCAAGTGAGATTGTTGCTTGCCTAAGGATTCGATTTGCATTCATTACTTTCTTTCCTAAATAGTTTAGCATGAAAATGGCGACTAGTGATAATCACCCATAACCTTTGTTAGTTTGGTTGTCCTAAGAGCCTAAATTTCAAAAACAAAAAGATGTTTTCATATGCATAAGCTACTAGTGATAATCACCCATAACCCTTGTTAGTTTGATTATCATGAATGCTTTCAATTTCAAAAGATACTTTCCTAAGCATCAAAAGTCAAGGCAAGTTTTAGTAATGATCACCCATAACCTTTGTTAGTTTGATCATTATGAACGCCCTTCACTTTTCAAAACCAAAGCAAAAAGACTTTCATTTTCAAGGCTCCTTAGAACTACGTCGCTTTGATTCCCATTCGGGATACGTAGGAGCGAGTCGCATTCTCGTCAAGCGCAATCATAAAAAGTTTAGCATTTACATAACAAAAAGAAAAGAGTTATTTTCTTAACAAAAAAAAGAATCACTTTTGCAAACCAAGATTATTTTCAGAACGAGAACCTTTTCCATTCTAAAAACGTTTTCAACCCATCGTCGCTAGTGGCTAATCAGAACCTTTGTTCGTCTAGCCATTGGTGGCGATGTCTTTTCCCCAAAAGAACAACAAGCGATGATCACCCATAACTGTTGTTAGTTTGATCATTCGTGCCAATCAATCTCTTTCGAAAACCCCTTTCTAAAGAACAAATAAAAACGAGTCGCTACTAATAGTCAATCAGAGCCTTTGTTCGTCTGACTGGCGGTAGTAACTCTCATTTTCAAGAGTACTTAGCGGTGATTACCCATAACCTTGGTTAGTTTAATCATTCACTAAATGCTCGTCCTATTTCGAAAACTCACTAAAAAGATAAAAGACAAAAACCTTTTCAGGACAAAGAAGAACTACGTAGCTTTGAGTTCTCCATCGCACCGAGAGATACGTAGGAGCGGGCCTCGTCCCGTCAAGCGCTTTTTCTAAAAAAACCATTTTTCCCCCTTTTTCATAATAAATAAAGATTTTCATTAAGAAATTTTCAATAAGAAGTAGAGAGGCAAAATTAAGTATTTTCAAGTCAGCACACTAAAACCACACATTTAATTAAAGGTTCCCTCTCAGTAGAGAGGACGTGTGGGGTGCTAACACCTTCCCTGCGCGTAACCGACCCCCGAATCCTATTCTCTAGTTTCGCAAGACCAATCGCTTTCCAAAAAAGGTTTTCCTAATATTTTCCTTAATAAATATTGGTGGCGGCTTCATTGTCTTAGGAAAAGTTGTGAACGAGGAAGGTTCTCCCTCGGGGACTTTTTCGGGCGCAACACAGGGACAAGTGCAAATGGCTAGAAGGCCGCCCGAGGCAGCAGGCTTGGTGTGTCTGCCGCAAGGACCATCGTATGAGTGTTCTACCGCGGCTAACTACCCGGCTTATGTAGGGGGGTAAGCCTTCGCCCCGGAAACAGGGATTGGCAGAACAGTCGGGTATTGCCCGAGTCGGTTACGCGCGGGGAAGGTATTAGCACCTCACACGTCCTCTCTACTGAGAGGGAAACTTTAATTAAATGTGTGGTTTGAAGTGTTGATTTGAAAATGCTTTTATTTTGCCTCTTTATTGAAAAGGGAGTGAGAAGACTTAATGAAAATTTTTATTTTTGGCGCTTGACGAGAGTTGGCCTCTCGCTCCTACGTATCTCCTGGTGCGATGGAGAATTCAAAGCCACGTAGTTCTTGGTTGTCCTAAAAAGGTTTTTGTTTTTTAGTCTGTTTAGATGAGTTTTCGCAGTAGGAGTGAGGATTCGCGATGACCAAACAACAACGGTTTAGAGTGGCCGCGCTACTAACTCTTTTGAAAATGAAATTATCATTAACAACCAAACGGCAATGGCGCGAGTGATCATTAATGATAATCGGTTTTGCTTTTGATTCGAGTGTTCGCGACGACCAAACAACAACGGTTTAGAGTGGCCGCGCTACTAACTCTTTTGAAAATGAAATTATCATTAACAACCAAACGGCAACGGCGCGAGTGATCATTAATGATAATCGGTTTTTATTTTAGATGATCAAAAAGGGCTTTCGCAATCGAATTAATTTTGGTTTGTTGTGCTTGACGAGGACGTGGCTCGCTCCTACGTATCCCAAATGGGAATCAAAGCGACGTAGTTCTAATTCGAAAAGGAGAATGTTTTTGAAGTTGGACGCGTTCATGACAATCAAACCAACAAAGGTTGTGATGGATTACCACTAATAGCTTATGCATATGAAAATTCTTTTTTGAAATTGCGGCCTTCATGACAATCCAACCAACAAAGGTTGTGATGGATTGTCACTAACAACCATTTTTATGCTAGTTTGTTTAGAAAGGAAAACAATGAATGCAATTCAAACATATTGACCAATCAAACAATCATGATCATGTTGATCACCAACCAAGATTAAGCATGTCAATACAATCAAAGGATTTAATTGTCAAAGATGCTAGATAAAGTTCTCAAATCAATTGTGTTTGTGTGTGAAGGAGAATTGCTACACATGTTGGCAACAATCTCAAAGAGGAGCACATATGCCTCTATGATACACATGTTGGTAGCCTTATAAGGGCACATGATTGTGTAAAAGGGTTTGTGCACAATTAAGTCAAGACATTCAAATGGCATCAAGAACAAAGGAATACAATTGATCATAGGCATAGAGTATTCTAGGTTAGGTGAATGAACATGTGAGCAATGATGCATGATTTGGCAAGCATGTGAATGCATGAGCATACAAGAATGAATGCATGAATGAGTAGACAAGAGGATGCATGAGCATACAAGAATGCATGAGCATTTGAGTATGATTACGTTTATTATGCAAGGCATAAATACTCGAGAATGCATGAGAGTGTCGCATAAATAGGGATGGATGAAGATGCATGAGGGTGAAAATGTTTTGGTAAAAGGTTTAGGTAAGAAAGTGGTAAAATGTTTTTGGGTTTTGGTGTTTTGTAGATGAGATGAGATGTTTTTGGTCTTGAAAGTGGTAAAAGTATTTTGGGGTTTATTTTATAAAGTTGAAAAAGTATGAAATGCAAATGAGAAAATGTTTTGGGGTTTTTATGCAAAGATGCAAGTGGTAAAATGTTTTGAACGAAGGTAAAAATGTTTTATGTGATGAGATAAAAATGTTTTGGTAAAAACTAAGTGAAATGGTAAAAACCAAAGTGGTAAAATGTTTTTATGTTTTTTTGGTAAAAAGTTAATGAAGTGGTAAAGTAAAATGGTAAAAAGTAAACAAACACAATGACATAACTTGCATTTACTCAACCACAATCAAAATGACAATCTTCAAGCAATCAAAGGGGTAAAAACTCTAGTCATGGCCGAATGCATACAAGCATGGAATCATCAACTTATTTCATGCAAAAATTGACAAATTAACACACAAAACAACACAAAAGAAGAGGACCTAATCTATCATGCAAGTTCCTAAGACAAACATCAACCAAATCATGCATTTATTCACGCGAAATCAAAGGAAAAAAAAAACTAGCAAAATGGGCATGAGAATGGGTTTTCATTTGATGAAAATTATACCAACAAGGTTTAAAATACAATAAAATGCAAGAAGACACAAGAACAATTCCTTCAAAACCAAGGAGCCACCTCAAACACCCAAGCCTCCCTAAGTGCTTGTCAATAATGTTTGAGATGGCTCCTCAAAGCATCAACAACAATATATGAAGGAGTTGAGATGAGGAGAAGAGAGATTACATAATGAAAATTAAAGAAAATGCAAGAGTTTGTGAGCTTACCTCTAGATCTTGCTTGAAATGAAGAAGAAGATCAAAATAGAAACCAAGAACACTTGAACCTCCTCTTGAATCCCACGAAAATCACTTGATATTGAAGGATTTGATGTTGAACTTTGAAGATAATGCAAGATTAGAAGTGGATCTAGTGTAGGAATCAAGAATAATGAAGTTTGGATGGTTGAAAATTGAAGAATTGGTGGTGGAAATGGTGGGAGGTGGTCTTGGGTTTGAGAGGGGAGGAGGAGAGGAATTGTGATCTGATTGTGTGCTAGGGTAAAATGAGAATCCCCCCCCTTTGGTTTCTTATTTTTGGGTTTTATATGAGGTGCAAAATTAAGGGTATATAGGACATTGTGCTTTTGCCAACCATTGAGATTTGAGATAGAATTTGAATCAAGGGCCAAGATTGCAATGCACATGGATTAGGGACAATGAGAAAGCACCAATGGAAGGGAATGAGCTGGTGTCATATGAAATTGAAGAGTTTTTTGTACACAAAAGTTGTTGGGGGCAATTAGGTCAATTTGCACATAGTTGTAGCCTAGGATTTGATCTAGAATTTTAATCAATGGCTAGGAGTACAACTCACATGGATTAAGGGCATGAAGAAACACAAAATGAGGTAAAAATGGGCTGGAATTCGCAGCCATGAGGAGGGAAGGAAAAAAATGCAAGCTTGCACAAAATAGTACATTTTGTCTTATTGAGGACACTTCCCTTTTTGAGTTTTTTTTGAATTTGAAATTTTGGGCATGGGAAATAATGGGAATGCAACTATTGAAAATGTGGCACATGTTTTTGGGCACCATAAAATATTCCCTCTAGTCACCCATGACAATAAAAATTGTCACTTAAGAATTGAGGAATATTTAATGGTCCTTTTTATTTTTCTATGCACTAAAAATGGAAAAATACATTTTTAATTATTTTGACTAGGGTTTTCTTTCTAAAAAAATTGTACAAAAATTATCCTTGATAGAATAAAAATGTACTTTTTGTGGATGTGCATTTTTTGCGAGAAAATCATCTTTTTACGAAAAATGACCAAAATGCCCTTTTTGACCCTAAAACCCTAATTTGCTTAACAAGTGCATTCCAACCCTAAAAATGACTTTAAAGACCTTGGAATGACTTCTAAGACCCAAAATGCAATGCATAATGCTTCTCACTCCTCAACTTATTTATTTTTGTGGAAAATTAGGGTTTTGATCTAAGCTGGACAAAATTGGGGTATGACAGCTGCCCCTCTTTATCTGGATTTTAACGAGGAATATGAATTGGCCGAAACATATTCCGAGGCAAAATAAAGATAAAGAATTTAGAAATTATACCGATTTTGTCTACTTAGGGAAACCCGATTTTTCCTTTTTCCATCTCTCTAGTTTTTTCTGTTTTTGTTAATGTAAGGTGAAAAATGAAATTCTAATGCATGCGAGAATAGAGATTTTTTTTTTTGATAAATGGACATTGGCCCGAGATGAATGCAGTGGATGAAGCGTCAGCCCTCAGTAAGCCAACAAAAGCAGGAAATAGATTGGTGCTAGCCCTCGGGCAGCAAAAGCGGGAAATAAATTGAGAAAAGCGGTAAATTGGGAATTCAGAGGCTGCCTAAAACCTTCTAACGGACTCTTGTCGAGTCCGAGCTCTGGGGGGTGGCCTTTTCGAGCGACCGATCAACATCAGGTCCGGAACTGATTTGATCAATGGATTTACGCTATGCCTTAGGCTGACACAACTAATCCGAAGGACTTGACGAAGTCTGATGGATCCATTGCGTGCTCGTACACAATGTTGTGATCTGTGGAAGGAGTTCACTAACTCGGTGGGAGTTCACTAACTCTGTGGGAGTTCACTAACTCTGTGTTGATGGAGTTTACTAACTCGGGGTTGAGGGAGTTTACTAACTCAGGGTTGATGGAGTTTACTAACTCGGGGTTGATGATTTTCTAAAAATGAGGTTTTTGGGACTCTCTGGTCCGAAGTAACTTTTCTCTTGGATGGTGCATGAAATGCGTGCACTTGGATGTTTGGGGTGCACATGAATGCAATGATTGACTTTGGTGGGATGCCTTTTCTGTTTGATTGTTCTCTTCTTTTCCTTTTGTTATTCTTTCGCTCTTCTGAGATGCGAATTTGAAGGCGTAATGTACTGTTTGATGCCATGGAGTGATGACTGGTATGGATGATATGAGAATGATGAATGATATGAAGATGTTGTGCTCTTTTATGTTCCGTCTTCTGTGATTTTCTTCTCTCCTTTCTTATTTGCTCTTTTTTTTCTATGGAATGCAGATATCTATGTAAATGGAGTGTGAATGTATGTTATGCAAAGTGTATGTGATGTGATGATTTCAATGGAATGATGGATGCTATGAGATGCTATTTTTGATTTTCTTCCTTTTTATTTTGGTTAAGGATCAACACTTCAAGTGCCTACAAGGTAACATCCTAATCCCCAAGGATTAAGGTGAGCACCAAAGCCCTACAAGATAACAACCTAGTCCCTGAGGATCCAGGCGAGCACTAAAACCCTACAAGATAACAACCTAATCCCTAAGGGTCCAGGCGAGCACCGAAGCCCTACAAGATAACAACCTAATCCCTAAGGATCCAGGCGAGCACTGAAGCCCTACAAGATAACAACCTAATCCCTAAGGATCCAGAGCACTGAAGCCTTACAAGATAACAACCTAATCCCTAAGGATCAAGGCGAGCACTAAAGCCCTAAAAGATAACAACCTAATCCCTAAGGATCTAGGTGAGCATTGAAGCCCTACAAGATAACAACCTAATCCCTAAGGATCCAGGCGAGCACTGAAGCCCTACAAGATAACAACCTAATCCCTAAGGATCCAGGCGAGCACTGAAGCCCTACAAGATAACAACCTAATCCCTAAGGATCCGGGCGAGCACCGAAGCCCTACAAGATAACAACCTAATCCCTAAGGGTTAAGGCGAGCACTAAAGCCCTACAAGCGGCCAACTTTAGGCGACCCCCTCATGTGCTGAGATAGCTGGTTAAAGAATTTTTCCTATTTGTCTTTTTGCTATGTGAGGATGCAAATGCAGTATTTTGATGCATGATATGACAAAATTTTTGGGGTATTCAAATACTTTTTTTGTGAATACTTTCATAATGATGAGACGCGAGACTTTGGATGCAAAAGTGGGGGTGAATTTGATCATCCTTTTTCTTTGGAAAAACTAGTTTTGATTTAAACCGCGGTGTTCTCAAGGTTATTATTTACAAGCAAACCCATTTATGTTTTCCTCCATTCCATGATAACTGAACCTTCAATAACAATCTTGTGCTTTCTCTATGAAACATTGCCAAGTGAACACACATGAATATGCAGACGCCAGGTGAGTGTTTAGGACGAATGCCAGACTGCCCCAATTCAGGCCTTCGGCGACTGTGAATGAATGACTTGCCCCTGTCCGGAGTGTGAAAGGAAGCGGAGTGAAAGAGAAAATACGCAGGAACTAATGCCATGGCTGACACCGGGTGAAAGGATGAATGGCCATGGATGGACACTGAACAGACTCTCCCCAGACTAGGGTGGGCAGGTGGTGAAGAGAATACCCCAACTTTTAGATCTGAGTGGTGTTCTCAGTGCAAATCTTTGGTTCTCTGTGAATGTCTCAACTTTTGGCATGAAAGAAACCTTACTTGGTGATCACTAAACCTTGTTTTAATGCAACTTGAGTGTGTTTTGGAGTGCAAGTCCCTCTTTTTTTTATTTTGTCAGCTTTCTTTTTTCTGACTGTTCGTTTTTGTTTCCTCAGTTCTCTTTTTTTCTGAGGGTTTATTCTTTCTTGATCAGCTTTCTTTTTTCTGATCGTTTGTTTTTTCTTTTGAGCAAACACATTGTACATAGATAAGCCTGTTCGTCCTAAGATTAGAATCTGAGAGAACAAAAGCAATCGGTCATTGATCGGAATGGACTTTTCAGGATTGTAGTGTTTTGTGGAGGAAGGATAGTTAGGCTTAATGAAGTGTTTGAGGCTAATGGGAGGATGAGTTTTGTTCGGCGTCGGTGGACGGTTAACGGTCTATGAGGGAGATGGTTATTGGGCTTATTTGGGCTTTGTTAAGGCAAATTTGTGTCTCATGGTAGAATGGCTGAGGGGTTTGGTGTTGGGGCCAAAGGAAGTGTTTGAAGGTTTATGGAACCAGGTGTTGGAAGATTTATCGAGACAAGGGTCTCTTGTGCTTTGTGGCAACATGTATCAGCTCACAACTTATTATTTTTTGTCTTTTTGATTTTTTTTGACTCATTTGTTTCATTTTTCGGACTTTTCTTCTTTCTTTGCTTTTGAGTTGAGTGAGCTGATGCACTATTTTTGTTTTTGATATTTGAAGTGATCCTTGTCTAGGGTGATTAGAGGGTATATTTTTGAGTTTGGTTTTTCTTGGCTTAAGGTAGGTAGGAAAGGGACTTTCTGGGATTTTGGGTTCTTGAGGGTATAGGGAGGTGGCCACACTTCATCTCAAATCCCGATGGCTTATTTATTTTTGTAAAACAAGATAACGGTTCATCTATCTATATGTGTTTGCTCCTTTCTTTGCATTTTTTTCTCTTTTTTTTATGCCCTAACTTTTGCCTGGACCGCCCTTTGCGGGTTTTCGATCCATCGGGCGCTTTTTTCTGCCTAGGCCGCCCTTTGCGGGTTTTCCACCTAGCGAGCTTATTTTCTTGTTTATTATTATCTTTTGAAAGACTTGCACTGAAGGAATATGATATTAACAAGGAAAATTAGTGACCACAGTCTTGCCCCAGCATGGAGGACTTAAAGCGTTAAACTGAACTAAAAGTCAAATATGCACTAATGGACTTATGATAAAACAGGGCAATGACGATCTTGAACAAAAGTGACTGAAAAGGGTAACTTTTATAGATGACGATGCTGAAAAGGAAACATGTGCCCTTATTGAAATATCCTAAGGCCTTGGGCAGAGCCAGAGGATTGCATTACATAAAATTTGCTTTGAACTGAAAACTACATGAAAATGCATGACGAAGACACAAATGCTTGACGATCAACACCTCAATCCTCTTCAACTACTGCCATCCCGGCCTGACAGCCCTGATCTCAAAGGGTTTAGTCCTTCACCTCCCTCATCAAAGGTCAACTGTTTTGTATCAATAAGATCCTGAACCGACTGCTTCAAAGGATGACAATTCTCAGTAGAGTGACCAATTGCCCCAGAATGGAATTCACAGGTAGCCTTTGCATTATACCTTCTTGGGAATGGAGGTTGGACTGGCTTCATCCCACGAGGAGAGATCAACCTATGGTTGATTAGATAGCTGCACAAATCTGTGTACGACACAGGAATGGGGTCGTACTGACGTGACTTTCCTTGTCCCACTATAGCATTGATTTCTCCATTTTTCCTTGCAGGCAAATCACTAGCATTGTCGGCGCCAGTAGGATTGCAGGGGATTCTTCCTCTCTTCATCCCGACTTCAAGTCTTGCCCCTACTTTGATCACATCTGAGAAGCTTGAGGACCCACTTCCAACCAGACGTTCATAGAAAACAGCTGGGAGAGTCTCCATAAACATGTACACCATCTCCTTTTCAGTCAATGGTGGCTTCACCTGAGCAGCTATGCTCCTCCATCTTTGAGCATATTCCTTAAAGGACTCATGATCTTTCTTGCTCATATACTGCAGCTGAATCCGATCTGGAGCCATGTCTTTGTTGTATTCGTACTCCTTTAAGAAAGCTTCAGAAAGGTCCTTCCAACTGTGGATGTCGGAAGGCTGCAACTGCATGTACCAATCCAGAGATGCTCCAGTTAGGCTGTACTGGAAGTAGTGGATGAGCAGTTTGTCGTCGTGATTGTATGCGGTCATCCTTCGGGCGTACATGGTTACATGTCTATTTGGGCAGCTGGTACCACAATATTGGTCAAAGACTGGCACCTTCATCTTTGGGGGAATAACCAAGTCTGGAACAAGACATAGATCACGGGCGTCTTTAGCTTTGGTCTTTGAATCCTCTATGGCTTTTAAACGCTTTTCCAACTCATGCAATTGATCTCTGGGTTGAGAGTTCTCAAATAGGTGACCTTGAGGACCACTATCCATATTGAAAAGAGAAACCTCATGTGGATCAGCACCTCCCAGGGCGTGAGCAGGATAATTAACCCCAGATCCCGGATGGGGAATAGCAGTCACAGCTTCAGCGGGTCCCGAGGTAGGAAGGATGGTTGCGGCCCCACCTGGGTTTACAACAGCAGTATCTTCGGTAGTGGTCCCGTTTTTCAAAGCTTGCAGGGTACCCATCATTTCAGTCATCTGCATTCTTATCGCATCCATCTGCATTTCTATCACCCCGACTTTATTATTTAACGCCTGATTCTCTTGGACTAGTGTCTGATTGAGGACTTCCATAATCGGATTATCTAGACCTGAATTGCCGGGATTCTCAATCACTAGGTTTCCTTGATTGGTCGCCATGAATCTTGAGTCTGAAGCGGATATCGGCAAACCAGTTGGCCTCTTTCTAGAGATAACAGGGCACACAACATAAGCGCAAGAACGAATGACTGAACAAATGCATGCGACACTTTAGGCTTTACGGGCGGGGCTAGACTAGGACGGGGAATGATGATAAAGCAGGGAAACTGACGGACACGGACAGGGGCGACTGCACATGGCATGCATGCCTAGAAGAATGCTTCACATGATAGAAAAAATTTATGAACAATTTTAATCTTTTATCATGGGATGGATGAGATGCAAAAATTTTGAAGTTATGTGAATGAGCTGCTGACTCGAGAACTGGGTACTTTGGAACACCTTGAGTTTTTTTTTTTTTTTTTGGGGGGAATGACTATTTTGCAAAACCGTCTCGTCTCTCATCAAAACCTTTATTGTACAGATCATGATATGCAAATGCATGGAAAAATGACCACTTGAGAAGTGTACTTATTCTAAAAAATAAAAAAATAAAAAAAATAAAAAAATTGTTTTTTTTTTGGTGCAAGATGAAATACAAAATTTCAATGCATTTTTGAATGCAAGAATGATGCTTTTTCAAAATGGCTTTTTTCATTTGTTATGCTTGACGGGGCGGACCCGCTCCTACGTATCCTCACTGTGATGAGGAATCAAAGCGTACGTAGTTCTACCATGTCTTTTCTCTTCTTTTTTGCATGATGCCCATGAGGTTGACGCTGAAATGCTATGCAAATGATAACCCCTTTTGTTTTCATTTTTCTTATGCAATGTATGATGAATGTACTTTTTCAAAATTGGAGTTTTATTTAGTGCAAATGATGCAAATGCTGTAATGATGCGATGTAATGCAATGATGCAATGCAAGATGCTTCTTTTTGGTATTTTTGCGTAAAGAGGGTATTCACAGGTGGAATTTTGAAAATTTACACTCTATATGCTCCCCCATATAGGTGTTTATTTGAAAGGGAAAAGCATATTTTTTTGATTTTCAAAAAAAAAAAAATTGAGGGAAAAAGGTTGACTGAACTGAATGCAACAATGCAGCACACAATTTGGAAAACCCTTGTGACCTATAAAGAGGTGAGACCTACGATCTAGGGCAATTTAAAGGGTAATCCTCCCATGTGGCTCTATTCACTCCCTCGCAAAGGCTACCAGAGCTAAATCTCTCTCATGATAACACCCACAACGATGGAATGCCATCTGGTGTGAGGTACCATAAAAGAGCATACTCTGGCTGAAACTTTCGTGAGAGCAGAAGGACATCGGTCCAATTGGCAGTCACTACTCGTTTCCACTCTCCTAGGTGTTTTTCAGACCTTGGGTTTTAGGCCTCTCTCAAAGCACATAATCATAAGGGTGTGAGTGTGTGTGGTAAGGGCGTACCACTTAAAACTACCCGACACATATTACCCCACCTGCAAGTGAGACGCCAGAACAGTCCAGAAAAAGCAAGGTAACAACATCTCGTCTACACTAGGGTTCAATATCAAATAAGCTAGCCTGGGGTTTCAACAACAATCAGGTACATTGCTTACCTCAAGAAAGGGAGCCAAGAAGGGGGGATCCGGATAGAATTGGGGAGAAATGCATGAGCATAAACAATAAAAGAAAAGGAGATAGGGAACAAACATAGAAGAAGACAAATGCGTATGCCTACAATTAATGATAAGAAAGAAAGGAAAAAGAATGAAGGCAAACAAGGTATCAGTCAAATCAACAATACATTAAACCACACATCTTAATTAGTTAGGCTTGACCCCCGTCTTTTTTTTAAAAAAAAAAGGTCCCCAGTGGAGTCGCCAGCTGTTGCGCCCGAAAAAGTCCCCGAGGGAGTGCCTTCCTCGTTTACAACTTTTCTAAAAAACAATGAAGCCGCCACCAATATTTATTAAGGAAAATATTAGGAAAACCTTTTATCGGAAAGCGAGTGGTCTTGCGAAACTAGAGAAGAGGGTTCGGGGGTCGGTTACGCGCGGGGAAGGTATTAGCACCTCACACGTCCTCTCTACTGAGAGGGAAACTTTAATTAAATGTGTGGTTTGAAGTGTTGATTTGAAAATGCTTTTATTTTGCCTCTTTATTGAAAAGGGAGTGAGAAGACTTAATGAAAATTTTTATTTTTGGCGCTTGACGAGAGTTGGCCTCTCGCTCCTACGTATCTCCTGGTGCGATGGAGAATTCAAAGCCACGTAGTTCTTAGTTGTCCTAAAAAGGTTTTTGTTTTTTAGTCTGTTTAGATGAGTTTTCGCAGTAGGAGTGAGGATTCGCGATGACCAAACAACAACGGTTTAGAGTGGCCGCGCTACTAACTCTTTTGAAAATGAAATTATCATTAACAACCAAACGGCAACGGCGCGAGTGATCATTAATGATAATCGGTTTTGCTTTTGATTCGAGTGTTCGCGACGACCAAACAACAACGGTTTAGAGTGGCCGCGCTACTAACTCTTTTGAAAATGAAATTATCATTAACAACCAAACGGCAACGGCGCGAGTGATCATTAATGATAATCGGTTTTTATTTTAGATGATCAAAAAGGGCTTTCGCAATCGAATTAATTTTGGTTTGTTGTGCTTGACGAGGACGTGGCTCGCTCCTACGTATCCCAAATGGGAATCAAAGCGACGTAGTTCTAATTCGAAAAGGAGAATGTTTTTGAAGTTGGACGCGTTCATGACAATCAAACCAACAAAGGTTGTGATGGATTACCACTAATAGCTTATGCATATGAAAATTCTTTTTTGAAATTGCGGCCTTCATGACAATCCAACCAACAAAGGTTGTGATGGATTGTCACTAACAACCATTTTTATGCTAGTTTGTTTAGAAAGGAAAACAATGAATGCAATTCAAACATATTGACCAATCAAACAATCATGATCATGTTGATCACCAACCAAGATTAAGCATGTCAATACAATCAAAGGATTTAATTGTCAAAGATGCTAGATAAAGTTCTCAAATCAATTGTGTTTGTGTGTGAAGGAGAATTGCTACACATGTCGGCAACAATCTCAAAGAGGAGCACATATGCCTCTATGATACACATGTTGGTAGCCTTATAAGGGCACATGATTGTGTAAAAGGGTTTGTGCACAATTAAGTCAAGACATTCAAATGGCATCAAGAACAAAGGAATACAATTGATCATAGGCATAGAGTATTCTAGGTTAGGTGAATGAACATGTGAGCAATGATGCATGATTTGGCAAGCATGTGAATGCATGAGCATACAAGAATGAATGCATGAATGAGTAGACAAGAGGATGCATGAGCATACAAGAATGCATGAGCATTTGAGTATGATTACGTTTATTATGCAAGACATAAATACTCGAGAATGCATGAGAGTGTCGCATAAATAGGGATGGATGAAGATGCATGAGGGTGAAAATGTTTTGGTAAAAGGTTTAGGTAAGAAAGTGGTAAAATGTTTTTGGGTTTTGGTGTTTTGTAGATGAGATGAGATGTTTTTGGTCTTGAAAGTGGTAAAAGTATTTTGGGGTTTATTTTATAAAGTTGAAAAAGTATGAAATGCAAATGAGAAAATGTTTTGGGGTTTTTATGCAAAGATGCAAGTGGTAAAATGTTTTGAATGAAGGTAAAAATGTTTTATGTGATGAGATAAAAATGTTTTGGTAAAAACTAAGTGAAATGGTAAAAACCAAAGTGGTAAAATGTTTTTATGTTTTTTTGGTAAAAATGTAATGAAGTGGTAAAGTAAAATGGTAAAAAGTAAACAAACACAATGACATAACTTGCATTTACTCAACCACAGTCAAAATGACAATCTTCAAGCAATCAAAGGGGTAAAAACTCTAGTCATGGCCGAATGCATACAAGCATGGAATCATCAACTTATTTCATGCAAAAATTGACAAATTAACACACAAAACAACACAAAAGAAGAGGACCTAATCTATCATGCAAGTTCCTAAGACAAACATCAACCAAATCATGCATTTATTCACGCGAAATCAAAGGAAAAAAAAAACTAGCAAAATGGGCATGAGAATGGGTTTTCATTTGATGAAAATTATACCAACAAGGTTTAAAATACAATAAAATGCAATAAGACACAAGAACAATTCCTTCAAAACCAAGGAGCCACCTCAAACACCCAAGCCTCCCTAAGTGCTTGTCAATAATGTTTGAGATGGCTCCTCAAAGCATCAACAACAATATATGAAGGAGTTGAGATGAGGAGAAGAGAGATTACATAATGAAAATTAAAGAAAATGCAAGAGTTTGTGAGCTTACCTCTAGATCTTGCTTGAAATGAAGAAGAAGATCAAAATAGAAACCAAGAACACTTGAACCTCCTCTTGAATCCCACGAAAATCACTTGATATTGAAGGATTTGATGATGAACTTTGAAGATAATGCAAGATTAGAAGTGGATCTAGTGTAGGAATCAAGAATAATGAAGTTTGGATGGTTGAAAATTGAAGAATTGGTGGTGGAAATGGTGGGAGGTGGTCTTGGGTTTGAGAGGGGAGGAGGAGAGGAATTGTGATCTGATTGTGTGCTAGGGTAAAATGAGAATCCCCCCCCTTTGGTTTCTTATTTTTGGGTTTTATATGAGGTGCAAAATTAAGGGTATATAGGACATTGTGCTTTTGCCAACCATTGAGATTTGAGATAGAATTTGAATCAAGGGCCAAGATTGCAATGCACATGGATTAGGGACAATGAGAAAGCACCAATGGAAGGGAATGAGCTGGTGTCATATGAAATTGAAGAGTTTTTTGTACACAAAAGTTGTTGGGGGCAATTAGGTCAATTTGCACATAGTTGTAGCCTAGGATTTGATCTAGAATTTTAATCAATGGCTAGGAGTACAACTCACATGGATTAAGGGCATGAAGAAACACAAAATGAGGTAAAAATGGGCTGGAATTCGCAGCCATGAGGAGGGAAGGAAAAAAATGCAAGCTTGCACAAAATAGTACATTTTGTCTTATTGAGGACACTTCCCTTTTTGAGTTTTTTTTGAATTTGAAATTTTGGGCATGGGAAATAATGGGAATGCAACTATTGAAAATGTGGCACATGTTTTTGGGCACCATAAAATATTCCCTCTAGTCACCCATGACAATAAAAATTGTCACTTAAGAATTGAGGAATATTTAATGGTCCTTTTTATTTTTCTATGCACTAAAAATGGAAAAATACATTTTTAATTATTTTGATTAGGGTTTTCTTTCTAAAAAAATTGTACAAAAATTATCCTTGATAGAATAAAAATGTACTTTTTGTGGATGTGCATTTTTTGCGAGAAAATCATCTTTTTACGAAAAATGACCAAAATGCCCTTTTTGACCCTAAAACCCTAATTTGCTTAACAAGTGCATTCCAACCCTAAAAATGACTTTAAAGACCTTGGAATGACTTCTAAGACCCAAAATGCAATGCATAATGCTTCTCACTCCTCAACTTATTTATTTTTGTGGAAAATTAGGGTTTTGATCTAAGCTGGACAAAATTGGGGTATGACAGGTACCACCGCAGCCAGGGGCGTAGGGTCCCCCAGATATAATGTGGCGACCAACGCCTTCGCCTGAAAGACCATTGGGGCCCCAACTCCTGGACCCTAATTTGATTGCTGACATCATCAAGAAGTTCTTCGGTGTGCAGTTGAAGCCACTTGACAGGCTAGTGTACAGGAAGCCTTACCCCGAATGGGTGGATAGATTGGTGCCTCTGCCCAGAGGATTTAAAACCCCTGACTTTGCTACGTTTTTCGGGGATGATGGCAAGTCTACAATGGATCACATCGACCGATTCACGGCCCAATGTGGAGAAGGGAACCAGAATGAATATCACAAGCTACAGTTGTTCCCCTTGTCTCTGACAGGGACTGCTTTCTCATGGTACTCTTCACTCCCACTTGATTTTATACAGACCTGGGCAGACATGGAAAGGTGCTTCCATGACAGATTCTTTTGGCCACAGCCTGAATTCGCCGCAGCCGATCTCATGAATTTACGAAAGAAGGTAGATGAGGCTGTGACTGACTTCATTGAAGGATTCAAGAAGATGGACGGAAAGTGTACAATACATTTCCCAGAGTCTCAACTTACTTCCATTGCCATCTCTAGAATGCACCCTCAATTGAAGGAGAAGCTTGTGGGAAAAGTTGTAGTGACCTCAGTGGCCTAGCATCCAAAGCAGTTCATACAAGAGAGAGAGAAAGGAAAAGGGCCACTGGGGGTCGAGGACCTCAGTTAGTATCAATGGTTGATGTAGCTGAAGATTCAGACTATGATGAGTCAGCCGATTACACGGCAAACATCATGGTGGCCGGGATAGTCCAAGGAAAGGCTTGCCTCTGTCCTTCCCTAAAACCTGCCAAAGGAAAGGGAAAGGACAAGGCTGAGAACAAAGTTGAGTATTCCTTTGATATATCTAAGGCCGATCAGATCTTTGATTATCTATTGAAAGACAAGCAGATCAAGCTCCTCGACGGCCATAAGATACCCCCTCCCGAGGAAATAACTACAGGTAGGAGGGCTGAGTCAGCGTCGAGAACCCTAGAAGAAGCTCCCAAAGCCAGGGAAGCTTGTCCATGACCTTAGGGAATTGAATTTATCCAAGCTTAACCCTGAAAGGCACGCACCTCGACCCAAAGATCTGAGGGAAAGGCTCGAACACCTCCCGCCTGGGGGGCATGGTCACTCCGGCACAAAACGTAACGTCAGTGGATATCACTGTCTTGAATGATCGTGAGTTGAAAGCTACTAGAACCGTGAGACCACCCTCGGAGGTGCCACAAGATCAGTGGATGACACAAGCAACAGCAGAGGAACCAGCCCCCAGAGTGGCCTCCAAATCACGCTCGCAAAAGAGGAGGCTACAGAGGGCAAGGGATTTCCATAGAATGAGGGAGACGCTCTAGATGCTCACCTCAGGCAGAAAAGGGAATACACAAACCATCCCCGTAGCTTCTGTGGCCACGGAATTGGAACAGGCCTTCCCAAAACCGGCTGAGGACACATCGTTGGAGCCCAAAACTTCTGCGGTAGCCGTGCCTGAGGTACCCACTGATGAAGAGGAAGAGCCCAACACCATGATAGGGGTGGTAGATACAGTCAATAGCCCTCTCACCGAGGCAGTGATAGAGTGTCTGAATGGTCCTCACAGTCCCTGACAGCCTCAGCCAATCGATGCACCCCTCATCGAGGGAACTATGACTGAAGAAGAAATTACGGAAGATGACCTCTTGGGGGAAGAAGAAGAAAACCCCTTTAGTCCATTATATTTTTGATGGGGATTCCCTAACGGGATCGATACTAGATGACATAATGGACGAAGAAAATGGGGAATTCTATGCTGACATAGAGATGGTGGGTCTCCTACGACCAGAGTTCTGGGGGAAATAAAGACCAGCCAAGAGCCCTCGAGGGAGATGTCTTTGCTGAGGAGGCCGAGTGGGCTGCCTTGACAGAGGCCGAGGAACCAGTCACGGAAGGAATGCTGTTTGAGAAGCCTACGACAGACACGACCAGACATTTGATGTCTCTCTACATCAAAGCCCATTTGAATGGGAAACTATTTAACCGGGTCTTTGTGGATGGCGAAGCTGTGCTGAATATCATGCCATTGGGAAAGAATGCAGAGGATCTCATTCTTATCACCATGACTATGTCTAGTTTCATGGGCCACCCGTCTCACGCCTTGGGGGTGTTGGTGGCCGATGTGATGGTTGGGTCTAAGGTGACTCGTTCCGCCTTCTTCGTCATAGAAGGGAGACCTTCATATGCTGTGATTTTGGGAAGGGATTGGATCCATACGAGTGAATGTATTCCTCCCATTCTGCACCAAAAGATGATGATATGGATAGGTGATAAGGTGGAGATAGTAGAGGCTGATCCCAATCCATTCTCTGCCGAGGTAAAAATGTTTGAAGCTGTCTTCTACTCCCCTCATTTGCGCCCCATCTCCATTCCAGGGAATTACTAGGAGGGGGGTATAGAATCATGTGAATGGACTAAGAAGGGATTTGAATTCAAAATGTTGGCTGACCCACGGCCTAGCAATGAGAATAATGATTAGTCTCCCAGCAGAGGTACAAAGCCTGTTGCATCGGCTGCACCTGTTCCAAATCGAATCCAGCATTGAAGAGGCTATGTTCGGTGCAATATGTGAAGAAGACGGTCTCTCAGAGCACTCCTGCCAAGGGGCTTCGGATGACCCCGGTAACAGGATGTTAGTAGAACCTCCCACATAGAACCCATCCAGAAGAGGATACCCACATTTGAAGCTCAAGACCCTCTGGTAGAGGTGAACTTAGGGAGTGAAACTGAGCCAAGAATGACTAAGGTCAGTGGCAAGTTACAACCTCAATAACAAGATCAGGCGGTAGCTTTGATAAATGAGTTCTGTGACTGCTTTGCATGGGACTACCATGAGACGTCAGGCCTTGATAGAGTCTTGGTAGAACATAGGCTGCCCATCAAGGAAGGTTGCAAACCCCACAAGCAGCCACCGAGGAGTTTCAACCCACAACTGATGCCACAGATCAAGGCTGAGGTGGAGAGATTTCTGAAAGAAGGTTTCATAAGAACCGCCAGGTACGTAGAATGGTTGTCTAACATAGTCCCCGTGATCAAAAAGAATGGCCAGTTACGGGTCTGTATTGATTACATGGATCTGAACTTGGCCACTCCGAAAGATGAGTATGGTATGCCTGTGGCCGACATGCTGGTCGATGTCGCAGCTAACAATGCCATCTTGACTTTTATGGACGGCTATTCTGGTTACAACCAGATATACGGGGCCGAGGCTGACATCCATAAGACTGCCTTTAAGTGCCCCAGTGCCTTAGGTATCTATGAGTGGTTGGTGATGCCATTCAACCTCAAAAACATGGGGGCCACGTACCAAAGGGCCATGAATGCTATTTTCCATGACCTCATTGGTAAAAGCATGGAAGTGTATATTGACGATGTGGTAGTCAAATCCAAGAGCTTCGAGGCCCACCTTGTTGAGCTTGAACAAGCTCTAAAACGGATGAGACTCCACAATCTCAAGATGAACCCCACTAAATATGTTTTTGGCGTATATGCAGGCAATTTTCTAGGCTTCTTGGTGCACAACCAGGGCATTGAAGTAGACAAGAACAAATCTCAATCCATCCTAGAGGCAAGGCCTCCCAAAACAAAGAAGGAGCTACAGAGTTTACTAGGCAAGATCAACTTTCTGAGGAAGTTTATCGCTAACTCGGCTGGAAAGATGAAGGCTTTCACACCCTAGCTTGTTGAGGATAAAGAACACCGAGGAGATGGTATGGGGAAAGTACCATACCTTGGACTTCTTGAAAGGGCGAAGGGTGTCTTCTGCCACCACGGAAGCTCTCTTCGCCGCTGGCCGTAAGGAAGCCTTTGGTGGGGCTCGTCGAGTAGATAACCGCCGGAAGGTGATAGGGCCATCTTCATCATCCTCCACATCATAACCACCAGAAGATTCTGCCACTAAAAAGGGGATAAAGATGAGAAGAGAGACTAACATAAGAGCAGGCAACAAATGCACCATGAGAAGCAGAAAACGTACCAACGGCCGACTAAGACCGAGTGGATGGCCACCGAGCGGAGGCTGCGGACTTAGGCGTCTTCTTAGCAGCAGAAGGAGCAGTGCTGGTACTGGCTAGTGCTACAGACGGGGTCAGATTCGTGTTAGGTTGACCGAGATACCTGGAGAGATAGTCACTGAGTGCCTGAGGGAAGACTAGGTCTTTGACGCCAAGCCACCAATTGGTGAAGGCACTGATCTCCCCCGGACACATCTCGTAGTGCGCCCACACACTTTCAATGACCTTGTAGTAGTTGCTAGTGACCATTTTGCACACCTGAGAATCCGAGAAACCCTCCCGACAGCGAGAATCATTCAGGGCTTGGTAGGGTAGAGGGACATGTTGCATCAATCCAAATTGTTTGCAGAAAAAGTTAGGATGGTAGTACTCAGCGAGGGCTTTGCTGTAACAAGAGGTAGCAATATAACCAATTGGCAGATCCGTGGCCACCAGAGCAGATCGCCAGTAGTAGCGGGCAGTACTGCGCTCCGCGAGAGAAAGCTGGGACCATACCTCTTGTCCAACACTGGACACCACGTCATCTCAGTCACATTCGTCCGCAAAAGCTCCTTCATGAACTGGGCCGAAGTCATCTTATGGCAGGGAGTGGGCGAGAGCTGAGGGCCCAAAGATCGGTTGGTTCGCGACTTGGGAATGGTAAGCCCCTCAAACAAAATAGGAGGAAAGTAGAGATTGGTCCATAACTGAAGAAACCACATGGGACCTTGAATCTTGGATACTCGTCCATACTCCTTGATCTGGCCGAGCATGACCTGGATGCCTCGGTAGAGCCATTCGAGGAAACAGGGAGCCCATGCATAAACTTTACCGCTGGTCATCATGGCGATGAAGGGCTGCAATTCTTGAATAATGCCTGCAGAGGCAGTGCCATAAAAGAACCTACAGAAGAAGTACATGAGGAAATCGGTGTGCTCCCCCTCGGTGATCTCTGCATCAGACCTCGAGTTCTCAATCAGAAGCTTGGAGTAGACGCCTCCAGCATGGACATGGCCAAGATTCACCTTTGGCAATCTAGCGCGGTGGACACTCTAGACAAATGCAGGCAGGCCGGTGATGGCAGTCACATCCAGAACGATGGGGGTTACCATGCCCCATGGGAATATAAAGGCATTGAAGTCTCAAGACCAGAAGCCCAAGAGAGGCCGTAGAATGTCGAAGTTGTGGGGAATGGCGAAAGCGAAGAGAGCGATTATGTCGCGAAGGCCCCATTTTCTCCAAGTATCCTTCTTGATAGGGTGATAATCACATGAATAGATCACATCAACGAATTGAAGGTGATTGGATGACAATATGGAAGTGTTGCATACCACCGAAAGTCAAGCTGCTATTGTGGAGGCTTGTTCGTGGTTGCCTTCCAAGTCGCGTCAACCTTCAACGGCGGCATGTTAATTGTGATAATCGCTGTCCGTTTTGTGATCGGTCTGCTGAAACGGAATGGCATTTGTTCCTGGAATGTTCGCATGCTGGTGCTATTTGGGAAGTCGCTGGTTTAACTCGTGAGATCCTTTCGGTGATTAATACTGCTGCTGACTTTAAAGAGTGTTTTTTTCGGCTAGTTCAGCAGCTGAATGAGAAAAAAAGAAATAGTTTTATGATGCTTATTTGGTATTTATGGAGGTGACGTAATCACAAAGTGTGGCAGGGTATCCTACAACCGATTCAGTACACAGTGAATGCAGCTAATGATAGCCTACATGAATGGAGCTGGGCAAGGAAAAAATCTGTTGGTGCTGTTGCTGGTGAACAACGTCAACACAGGGAGAATTGTAGGTGGCAGAAACCGTGTGTAGGGACCTATAAATGTAACGTCGATGCAGCGCTATTCAATAGTGGGAATAAGTTTGGTATTGGTATGTGCATTCGAGACTCTACGGGTAACTTCTTCAAGAGCAAGACTATGTGGTTTTTGGGTATTCCAACTCCACAAGAAGCAGAGACAATGAGACTTTGGCAAACCTTACTCTAGTTGGAGGGATTGGGGATGACTTCTGTTTCCATTGAACTGGATTGTCTTCCGGTTGTAAATGACTTGATGGCAGACCCTTTACCAAATACCGAGTTTGGTGTGTTAATTTCAAAATGTAAGGCTTTTTTACTCAATTTTCCAAGCTTTCAGGTTAGCTTTGTTAGGAGACAAGCGAATCTCGCCGCTCATGCATTAGCACGGGCATCTAGATGTTATGCTCGCTCTTGTATTTTTGATTTGATTCTATCTTGTATTAAGACTATTTTATTTAATGAAGTGATATAAGTTTGTTATGGTAAAAAAAATATATGTAATTAATTTGATCGTTATCAAACATTATAAGCGAGGGCAGTGTTTCAGCCTGTTTTGGAGGCAAAATTGCATCAAGATTGGCGCTAAAATGCTTTCCCACCACTTGACTTCACTTCCCATTTTTTTTCTTTCCCTCCACGTGTTCCTTCTTCCTCTACATGTCAAACACCTTCTTTTAATTTGCTGAGGCAACATAGCCACGTTTTGTTGCCAGAGATACAGAGAGTTGCGAGGGAGAGAAAGAGAGAGTGATCCGAGAGAAACTGAGAGAGGTACGAGAGGGAAACGTTGGTGGCCAAGGCTAGAGGAAAAGCCTAAATCGTGGAGATCTGCAGAGAGGAAGAGCAAGAAGGAGATCTGCGCAGAGAGAAGGAGACGAAGGGAGAGAGAAAGTTTGGTGGTCAGCGTCACCACCGTCTACAGTGGCGTGCACCCGCCGTGTTCACCGGCCCCGTCAGAAAGTGGTAGATGATGTCTACAGTGGCGTGCACCCGCAGTGGTCGCAAGAAGATGTCGGTGGCGTACGACAAAGGTGGAAGAGGGCGATGTTTTCAATCTTCAACAAATGGAGTATATCAGCTGACCAAAGTCAAGGGAATATAAGCGGCAAAGGTAGCGGAAGCGCCATCGACAATGCTACCACCATTGAGTCATCGATGACAACACTTACAACCCATTCATCAAATGTGATTGTTCCTACAACAACAAAACCATCTGCTACATCACCGCACTGTATCCTCTCTCTCTCAACTCTATTTCTTTCAATTACTTTGTTATCTTTTCCAAATGAAATTTCTTTGATAAAAGTTGCCCTCTTTTTATGGAATTGCACAGGAAGATCTATGCACTGTACGTGTTTGGTGAAATTCCACCAGAACTATGGACCCTAACTTACCTTACCAATTTGTATGCATTTGGGCCAAGTCATTGGTAATGTTATTTTCCTTGCTAGGCTTTTATCTATGTGTTGATATCAACTCTTTATTTTGTGGCATTGTTTTCATATTATTATATTGATTTTGAGGCGTTCCTTCTTTTTTTTTTGTGTCAGCTGTGAATATACAAACGGGAAGGAGATGGCTGTCAAGCTGGTATGCTATGCTCTGTTGAAGTTTTTAAACTCTATTTTGTGTCTAGAATGGGCAAAATTATTAAATATTGAATTCTTTTTATAAATTTATAGAGGTTCATAAACGTATTCCTGTTTCTATAATCTGGAAGTTTATTAGCTCTTCACTTGAGATAAGTTTCATGACTTAATACCAGATGGGATAGATTGGAACATAACAGAATTGTAGTCTTGATGATTTTCAAAGTTTTATATTTCGTTTTGTAAAACTTTTTCACACATTTAAAGATTTTCCTATTGTTGTTTGTTGTCAATCCACCATTTTATTGCATCGTATATTTTTAAGCTGTTGGGGAAAGATTAGGGTGGATTTCAATTTGGGGGTAAAGCAATTTGGGGCACAAAAGCTATTGGAAGCCGCTGAAAGGAACATGACAGTCGGTTGTGCACGGCGGCGGTGGCCGTACAAGCATCGCCCTCTTCTCATCTGAGTCCCTTCTTCCACCTCATCTCTAGCTGCGCAGTCTTGCTTCTTCAAAACAAGGTAGGACCACTTCAATCTATTAGGACCAAAAACATGCTGCAGGACCACTTCAATCTACCCTACTCCTTCATCAGGTCCTCTTTCTTGGTTTTGTTTCTTTAAGAGTAGCTACTATCATAATTTTTATAAGTTACTACACCTTTAACTCTTTATAATTTGTTGTGCTATGAATTTCATAACTTTTGATTATAATTTGTTGTGCTATGAATTTCATCCACAATTTCTATCTCCATCAAAAGGTATAGGTTATGAATGCCTTTCTTTTACATTCCATTTGTTTAGTTTTTTCCAGACTATGACTCGAGACAATGTTTGTTGAATTGTACTCAGCAACAAATTCAAGTGCAACATGAGATATCTTGACTGGATCCGGTTTGCATTATTGAAGATGACATCATTTCTAGCTCTCCACACCATCCATATCAGTATACAAAACAACTGTGCTCCCTCTGTATCACAGCAGGTAAGCCATTTGAGCATTCAACCTATCAAATCAGCATGTAGAGGAGCTTGGCCAGTTTCTAACTCTTCTCCCACTTAAATTGGATCTGGTTGGGAGAATCTGTTTGGTAATTCTCCAAAGGAAATTTCTAACTCTGTTGGGAACCTTAGCCCTCCAAATCTCCTTCCACAATTGATCATTCACAGTACTAGAGGAGCTTGGCCAGTTTCTTGCACTTATATCACAGAGGCTATGGTATGCAGACTTGACTGAGTATCTTATGTGAACGATGTTTCTCTGTGCAGTGTATTTATCTTAATGGAATTCTAGGGGTCAAGATGTGTGAGATCATCATCCATTCAATTGTATCAATTATCTTGAATTTATTTTGTTGCATGCACTGTTTCTGTTTTAATGAAATTTTGAATTTATTTCCAAACAAATTATGTATTTCTTTTAGATTTTGTATGTTGGAACTTGGATTTTGAAATGGAAGATTGACATTGGTTTACTAAACCAATTGAGTAATTATTATCAGTTTATGAATCTAAACATATTATATAATTCATTCCATGGTAGTTATGATTTATTTGAACGATTTGTTATATCTTTTAATAATTTAAACGATGCAGATTAATATCCCAGCTACACCAAAAGAGCAGACAGGGGGTTCAAAGACATTATTTGTTGGAAACTTGGCATTTTGTGTGCAGCGAGCTGACATGTATGTATTATCTACTACTCTTCTTATGCGTTTTTGGTTCTTGATGTATAATTACTTATCCAATTTTGAAATTATTCAGAGAAAATTTCTTCAAAGATGCTGGAGAGGTTGTTGATGTTCGTCTTGCTTCAGATGTGGATGGGAGGTTTAAGGGCTTTGGGCATGTTGAATTTGAGTCGTCAGAGGCAGCAAAAAATGTAAGTTTTTACACTTCCCTGCCCAATCTGTAGAAATTATTTTAGAAGTTCCACAATACATCTGGACACTATCAAAATACTTACTATTATTTTTTATTTCTATGCAAACATTGCAATATAATTAGATATACTCTATCTGACATTTTGGAACTTCTATTCTGTTTGCATCACAACTTTTCTCTATTCCCTTCACTTTCTATCATTCTATTCTCCTGTTTTCTTCATGCTGATGCTTATACCAGTGCATGTTTTTATACGATGCTTAAGTTCTACAAATTCATTCCAGTGAGGTCAGTCTGGATTTGTTCTGTGATGTGTTATGCTTCATTTATCTGTATGAGTGCTATATTAAATTTATTTGACTGTGTTCTTTGAATGGATAGGCACTTGAAATGAATGGGCAAGAACTGTTGCATCGTGCTGTGCGTCTTGATGTATGAGTCCCATTTTATTTCCCATATGAAGATGTTATTTAACTTATATGAAGATCTTAAGGCAAATTTATATACCCTTTAACTTATATACCCTTTGTCCCTGCAGTTTGGCCAACGTAAATTATTTTTTTCAAGTCAAATTTATATTGATCTTGATTTCTTTTTGATGATTGATAGAAAAGTACATTAACGTTGAAGGTAAATTTATATTGTCCCTGCACTTGGCAGCTTAGAGAACTATTAAACTTGCATCTTGAAGAGCAGAGAAAGAATCGAGCTATTGAAGCATGCAGTGAAACCAAAGCTAAAATGGACGAACTTGAAAAGGAATTATCGAATATTGTGGGTTTGAATGATCTAAAGATACAACTACGAAAGTGGGCGAAAGGCATGCTTTTGGATGAGAGGCGTAGAGCTCTTGGTCTCCGTGTTGGTACAAGAAACCCCCTCATATGGCTTTTCTTGGAAATCCTGGAACAGGTTATTGATAATAGATTGCTTTTATTTTATTTTCAAATTGCCATTTCGTGCTACTATATTTATTATTGGCCGTGTTCTTCATTTTTCTGTAAGTTGACTTTGGTATGTGTTCTTCATTTTTCTGTAAGTTGACTTTGGTATTTGATAGGTAAAACTATGGTAGCACGGATCCTCGGAAGATTACTCCATATGGTGGGAATTCTACCTACTGATAAAGTGACAGAAGTACGCAAAAGTCAGATGATAAGGACTACGGTCTAGAAGCCTTGGAGGAGATTATGTCTGTCATGGACAGTGGAAAAATTGTAGTGATTTTTGCGGGGTATAGCGAACCAATGAAACGAGTAATTGCTTTAAATGAAGGTTTCTGCAGATGGGTTACCAAGTTTTTTAATTTCAACGATTTCGGTTCAGAAGAACTAGCGCAAATTCTTCACATAAAGATGAATAATTTAGCAGAAGGTAGTTTGCTATATGGATTTAAGTTGAATTCCAATTGTGGTATAGATACCATGTTGGTTAATGCAAGAGAGAATTTGGACTTCAGACTCAGCTTTGATTGTATAGATATTGAAGAACTTCTTACAATCACATTGGAAGATTTAGAAGTTGGTCTTGGCTTGCTATCACAGTAAATCCATTCTTTGGTAATTAGATTTATTTCAGCTTACCTTAGTATTCATCATTGGATATATTGCAAGTTATTTTTATGTTGAAGTTTGATCCTAAAGGATTTATATTGGTTATCCACTCTAATAAGCTATTTTTATGTTGAAGTTTGCTAATGTCAGGTAGCAGTTCCTTGCTTACAGTCAATTGAGAATTCGTGGAAGATTCGTGAACACCGAAGAATCTGAGGCTGAAGAGCTCAACATAATGTGGTCTTTTATATGGACTTGCATCATAAGTTCATGTTTAAATCCAAAAATTTAGCTTAGTGTGGTCCAATATTTGTTTTGCTTAATCCTTGGAATACCTTCACTGCTAGATTAGAGTAATGCTTTAATGTTCCATGAAGTTTAATCTCATATTCTTTAAATTTAAAGATTCATATGCTGCAAGCAACAATTTTATTGCTTGAATATTATTTGCTCTTTTAATCTTCTACACATCAGCAATGCTTTAGAGATGAGAAGTTGTTTGCTATTGATATCATCCTTCAAGTTTATCTTATAATGGTCCCTTGCCAGACTTGATCTCGCTGTCTTCTTTTCCTTGGAGGTGCTTGCATGTATATTATTATTATTATTCACAAATGCATTCACATAAATGTTGACCAGTTATAAAATTCTTATCAGTTTTATATATCTTACCTCTTTACCAAATATTTCTAATGATTGTCATGCTCAAATCAATTTTTCAAATATTTATAATGGTTGTTATATGTTCACATCGCTTTTTTGCTGTTATGCCTAATGTAGCTTATGATTTTCATTGTTGCAGCGTGCAAATAATGGTCTGAGAAGTGAAATATAAGAATTATAAGAAGGTTCCAGGAATCAAGGGTCAAGATCATGTGACTAGATTATGATAACCCAAACTTTGATGTTCTTTTTTTCCATCTTAATTTCTTTTGGTCTCTTATTGCAAGTTTGAATAGAGTTTATCAAACTGACTTTTTATGGATTGAAGGTTAAACTTTATTGTAAATTCTTACCACACAAATCATAGCTAAAAACAGATTTAAATTTATTGTCTTACATTTCAAAAATGCATATTGTTAGATAACTTCACTTGATTTAGTTAATGTTTTTAAAGTTAAAAATCTAAATCGTCCGATCAAGATTTGGTGGTCCAAAACTGCTCCTATATTCTTATCGGCCAATATCGTTATTCTTCATCCCTTGAACTGTGAATAACTTCACTTGAACAAAACATGTATCTTCAGGGACTTAAATCTGAGAGTGGAGAACGTAGCTTCTTCTCTGAAGCTTCAGGAGAAGGAAACAACAAAGGTCTTCAAATGGAATCACGGCTAGAAACCACATGGCCTTTAATGTCAACAAGAGTTTCCTCTTATTCTGTATCAAAGTCAAGTAATAACTCCATCCCCGTCAAGTAATAACTCCATCCTCCAGGAGGAAGAGGAAAAGGGGAACGAAAGCATTGTTTCTAAATTCTAACTCAAACATTTTCTGATATGGAGGAGACATGTTCTTCTCTAGGATGGTTCACTTGACTTATACTTCACGAGGATGCTTTCGTATTCATATTCCAATGACTACGGATCGTCTAAGGCCTAGGTTGATGCGTAATCAACCACCACCTCTACAAGTTGACTATCCTCAACACGATGTTGCTGGAGTTATTGAAGACAATCCTGTTGTTCTTGACTAGATGATCTTCAAAGTTTTATATTTCATTTTGTAAAACTTCTTCAGACATTTAAAGATTTTCCTATTGTTGTTTGTTGTCTATCAACCATTTTAATATGTTGTTTTTCGTATTTATTTTGACCGTTACTAGGGCTACCCGTCCATCGGACGGGCATTAAGACTAGTTACTAAAAACGGCAGCAAGTTGTTTGTGTGCGTTTACCAAACCAAATTTGCTTGTACGAGTTGGAATATGCCTTCAGTTTTTCAAAGATTCTCGCTTTGAGTAGGTTCTTTTTTATTGCATAGGATAGTTAGTGGTTTTTATTGACTATATTTTTGGTTGGGTTAAATATGTTTTTAGTCCCTATAAAATTTGGGTTTTCGTCTTTAGTCCCTACATTAACGAAATAGGCATTTTGGTCCTTACATTTTTTTCCGTTTTCATTAATAGTCCCTGTCGTTAAATCCATCTGATCAGTCAACAGAAATGTGATGTGACTGTCAAAAAGATAGGGACCAAAACACCTATTTCGTTAATGTAGGGACTAAACTTAGAATGACCCAATTTTGTAGGGACCAAAAACATATTTTACCCTATTTAAAAAAAGCCTAATCAGATGGATTTAACGACAGGGACTATTAATGAAAACGGAAAAAAAAATGTAGGGACCAAAACGCCTATTTCGTTAATGTAGGGACTAAACTTAGAAGGAGCCAATTTTGTAGGGACTAAAAACATATTTAACCCTTTTTGTTTTCACTCTCAAGTCTCAACCCATTAGTTTACATTGGCCCATGCCATATTGACTTGCAGAAGGCTTTTTTATTTGACTTTTCAACATGGTGAGAGTAATAAGAGATACAAATTATATGATAAGTTATCATATTTTTTTAATCAAATGTATTGTTTCTTATTAAGAAAGATAATCATCCATTCAAATAAACTTTGAAACAACACAAATCCAAACATCGCTAAAATCGAAAATAATGAATTTGCAAACAAACTCACACAACACCTAAATCTGTAAGCTAACACCCAAATCATTGATTGAATCTGAAATTAATCGAAGTTTATTTGTCATTCTGAATTAAACGAACACCACAACAAGATCGGAAACCAATACGACAAATAAAACGCCGCACTTCCGAATGACAAAATCAAGTAAAAACTGGATCAATGTGGAAGCCACTTATTTAGATTATAATAAAGAAAAAGTGAGGCAAATGAGTGATTCCAGACGAAAAAAATGACCTAAAACCACCCTCTCCGATGGATGAGCATGAAGGAAGAGAGAAATAGAGAGGAAGTTGAGAGAAAGTGAGAGAGCTTGAGTTTGTGATCCTATTGTGTTTGTTGAGGTAGTAGAATCGAATAACTCAATTCTATCACCTATTTTATCCTCTTCATATAGGTAAAATTTTATCTCCATGAGTGGAAACAAAATATGCATCTTGGTCTGTGCATGGCTCGTACGACGGTGCAGGCGGTACAGATGTTCCATGTAGTACTGGCTTTGCTGCTCGGGTTGTCCAATCCGCCCCTCGGGTTGCCCACCCCCGGTCATTGGAGGTCCTCCTCAGTCTTTAGGCTCCCGTGGTCAGAAATCTGGACATCCCCGGTACACAGCCCTTCAGGGCGTAGATGGTCCAAGCCAATCTGGGTGACAGCTCTTGTTTGAAGGCTTCTACTAGGGGGCGTGCAAAGTACCTAAATAACCACTCTTGCCGCAGGAAGTCCACTGAACCAACTGATGAATCTACAATGTGTTGTATTCTCTTCCTCCGATTTTCAAAGGGACATTAAAAACATAATGGAAATTCGGTGGAGTTGAAAGTGGGGGAAGTCAGGGAGAGTAGGAGTGAGTTGGTCGGCACTAGATGCACGTAACGACTTGTTATGGGCGCCGACCATACTTCGTTCATTCAGTGGTTACTTTGCGACACCACTTGTGGCTTTGTCTCATCACCCTACTTTTGGCGACTTGCCGAACTATTTGGTTGGGGGGCTTTTGGAGGATTTTCATGTTCGAATTAAAACTTTATTCGATATTACTAGCTCGACTTGTGAGTGTTGTTGTAATTGTGAGTTTAGAATCTTTTGAGGTTATCCTCTTTTCTCCCCTAGGTGTGGATGAGGATTCAGCGCCGCTTTATCGCCGACGTCGCTTCTTGATCCTATCCAAGGCATGACTGAAATTCAAGCTGCTTTGGCTCATGGTGGCACCGAGGTTTCTCTGTCGCAACTAGGCATTTTTCGGAGAGCCTTGGAGAAGTTTATTTGTTGGGAGTGCACCTTGACCTATGTACACTGATAGTATTGTGATGTGGAGGCTGCTACCCCTGACGTCAAGTTCTATTCTGACATGTTCGAAATGGGGATGAATTGGATGGAGATCAAAGTAAACGAGTCGTTGCTTCCTCTAGACACGACACGATTTCCTTGGGTATCAAATGAAGTGTTGTTGACAAAGTCTATCTATCGCACATAGGAGGATCTTCCTATGTTGCTTGCCAACTGAATCGAGTCTGAAAGGTATGGAAACTTCAGCCGTGAAAGGTGATGAAGGACGAGGATAGAGTATGTTCATCTCCTAACGAGTTGGAGTACGATGAACAAGAAAAGTTCATCTTGTAGGAATTTGTGATGAATATTGTGGGAGTCGAGGTTTTATTTACTACTTTTCAGTCAAGTGTGCCTTGGTTCTTAAGCGTGGCACCGAGCCAACTTCATCCAAATAGTTGGGCGTTCATGAAGGCATTTTTAGCACTTGGCGGATTATAGGGGGGCATGGCTTTCGCTCTGATTGTTCTTTGAATATTTTTTAAAGTGGCCAAATCTTCTCAGAGTGACTCCACCAGGCAGGGGTGGGTGAGTCTTTGTCATACCCCAATTTTGTCCGACTAATTGGAAAATCCCAAAAATTTTATCGCTCCGCATATTGTTCTAAACGCGGGTGTATTTGGCACTCTCGTGCAACAATTTTGTTTGGCGCTCGTTGTTTTCAAGAAAAAAGAATCCAAAAATAAATAATGAAATAATAAATAGCGCGAGCGCGCGTTTCGTTTAGAATCGTGTGAGTAGTTGCATCGCTGCGTGTTATTTTACCGTTTTTAGAAAAGTGAGGATAGAATGAAATCGGTTTTAATAACGTACGGGCGTGCGTATTCAAATCGCGTACGCGTTCCTAGTCTTAAGGCGAACACGCGTTTCGTTTCGAGTCGTGTGAGTCGTTGCGTCGGTACGCGTTGTTTTTATCGCTTTTATTATCATAAAAAATAAATAAATAATAATAAATAAATAGTAAATTAAAACCAGCTGTCCCTTTATTTATTTTGTTACATATACTGTAACACCTCGGTATTTCTAATCATGTAGAGAGACCGAAGATGCACAGATGCGGAAGTTCAGAGGACACAGTTCCTGTTTAAATATTGGACATACAAACTTTTTCCGAAATAAAAACTTAATCGGAATAACATCACTTCATCAAATAGAAGTTTATCGGTTACACACCGAATGGATTACAATATCCAAGTCCAAATACCAAACAGAAATATAAAACGGTTCATATAACTCATAATCAATACAAGTTAATACAACCAAAAAGACAAACAAAAGAACAAAGGATCCGACGACTAAATCTTCGGCACCTCCAAGAGTATACCAACTACTCGTGCACAATAGTCTTCCTTTTTCCCTGCTTCTCTGAAAAACAACAAATATGGATTGGGTGAGATAACATTATCTCAGTGAGTCCTACCGTGCCCCCTCACTGACACTCGGTTCAATTCATTAAACCGCTATCAAAACTGACATAACAATGTCTTATTTATTAATCGAAATGCCAAGCAAATCGTGTTCTTATCTTATTTAGTATAAACCGATTGTGAACCCAACGTCACGAATATCGGAAATACCATAGCCTTAGATTAGCATAAACCGATTGTGAACCCAACGTCACGAATACCGATAATACCAGAGTCTTAGTTTAGCATAAACCGATTGTGAACCCAACGTCACGAATATCGGTAACCCGTGAGTTGACCACGCCAAAACACATTCAGGGCCATAGGTAAGGGGTCATGACTACCCTCCCTAGTATGCTACTTGTCGGGTCGTCACCCAACGCAATACGTATGACAATACGCATCAAGTTCTCGAGAGTTAGATAATTTATATCTTTTCGATCACCAAAGGATCAATCACATAATAATTGGATAAACAATATCCATATCGATCTATAACCCGTTTTGAGGAATTCATAAGTTAGACCTCCGGCATTATAATCATTTTCATTTGACATATATATACATATATATTCAGTCAGTGTACCCACACGTATCCTAGGGTTTCGGTTTTTCACTTAAATGTGCTTTCGAAACTCTTTTCAAAAACATAAGTTGAACGAACTCAAAATACGGTTTTTAATAAGGCAACTTCATTTTAAATGATTGAGAAAGAGATTAGAAAAGGTTCGAGATCAAACGGAGCTCCGGAACGAGAAATCGGGAATCGGTGACAGAAGCTCACGCACGGTCCGTGCCCAGGGGCGCACGACCCGTGCGTGATTTGTTAAAACCACCCAGCCAAACCGAAAGGAGCGCACGGTCCGTGCCCAGGGGCGCACGACCCGTGCGTTCCGTTTTATTTTTCAACAGAACCAACCCGTAGCAGGCGCGCGGTCCGTGCCCAGGGGCGCACGGTCCGTGCGACCTGTGTCTGTTACCGAATTCCGCTTTTTCTCAATTCCGCTTTTCGTTTTCGCCCGATTCGATTTCTAATTTCAATCACCTGAAACTCAGAAAATTTCCAAATATTCCAGAATATATATAAAGTGTTTCATTTCAATGATTCATTAAATTCTCAATAAACCGTAAAACTCCGTTTTGACTCAAAAATCGCTTTTCGGTTCTAAGTCTTTTAAAAACGGGATTGTTGCCTTATCATTCGAAACCACAAGTTCTCAGAACACATAAAATGTCCCTAATCCGTGAGTAGAACTCACCGTGATGTCGATTTCACTTGAAGCTTCAACCGAATCGCGAAGTAACCAAGACAATTGAACTAGCGAACGAGGATTGAAGGTACCAACGAAATTCACAACAGCAAGAATCACTAGGACAGCAACTTGTTTCCACTAAGCCACTGAAATAGCAACTTGGATAGCAATCCTAAGCTTGAACTTTCCCCCAAATTCGAAATGTGATGACATCCCTCCTCTTTGACAATGAAATGATGATCATGCAAGCCACCACAAACTCAGAACTTCATTGTCTTCCACCTTGAAGGTTCAAATTTCGAAAATGGTGTTTAGAGAAGGAGTGAGAATCAGCCTCTGATTTTGGTACCATTGGATTCAGAATAAAAAATGGAGTAGAGAGGGGTTTAGAAGACTTACATGCAAATGACAAGTTGAGTAGCTCCTCACTCCTTTCCTTCTCCTTCCCTTCGCCCACTCTCCTCTCTCTCACTTCTGTTTTTCTTTCTTTTCAGCTGGAGAATGGCCAAGTGAGAGGGTGAGGGTTCAGTTGGGTGTATATGGCTGAGGGTTAAATGATGGTGAAAAGACCATTTTGCCCTTGGCCATAAAATGATAGTTTAGGTGTTGAAGGCTTCCCTCGGTACGAAACTTTTTCGATTATCCCGGTTCCGACCCGAAGTTCCTCACTTCTTTTGGTTCGAAATACATTTTAATCTTCATAATTATAATTTACTGATTAGGGGTGTGAAAAGACAATTTTGCCCTTCATCCCCAATTCCTTATTTAAATTATGAATAAGCCACACTTTAATGGAGAATAGGATTTCTTGACGAATTACTCGACTATTAATCCCCGAGACGCGACCAATTATTCCCACAAATAATTAATCGGCCTCCGGCATCATAATACGAGTCTTTAAAAATTAGGGATGTTACAATCACCCCAACTTTTAAAATTTTGTCCTCAAAATTGACGAGACGTACCTTACTGAAAGAGATACGGATATCGAGCACGCATGTCTTCTTCCAGTTCCCAGGTAGCCTCTTCGGCTGAAAATCCATCCCAAACTACTTTGATAATCGGAATTGACCTTGAACGCAGAGTCTTCACACCACGCTCCAAGATATAACTAGGATAAGGTTGAAATGACAAATCCGTTCGCAGGTCAATTGTATCAACACTCAACGGTTGATGCAGATCGGGAGTATACTTCCTTAACTGAGACACGTAGAACACATCATGGAGGTTTGATAGGGCCGGAGACAATGCGAGGCGATAGGCAACTGGCCCAATCCGCTCGATGATTTGGAAAGGTCCAACATATCGAGGACTGAGCTTCTTCGCTCGTAAAGCTCTCCCAGTGCCTATGGTTGGAGAAACCTTCAAGAACACATGATCACCAACCTCAAACTCCAACGTTCTCCTTCGGTTGTCAGCGTAGCTCTTTTGCCGACTCTGGCACCGTTTGAAGCACTTTATGGTAGAAAGTGTAGAACCCCGTTGTGTTGGCAACCATAGGCACTGGGAGAGCTACGCTGACAACCGAAGGAGACCGTTGGAGTTTGAGGTTGGTGATCATGTGTTCTTGAAGGTTTCTCCAACCATAGGCACTGGGAGAGCTTTACGAGCGAAGAAGCTCAGTCCTCGATATGTTGGACCTTTCCAAATCATCGAGCGGATTGGGCCAGTTGCCTATCGCCTCGCATTGTCTCCGGCCCTATCAAACCTCCATGATGTGTTCCACGTGTCTCAGTTAAGGAAGTATACTCCCGATCTGCATCAACCGTTGAGTGTTGATACAATTGACCTGCGACCGGATTTGTCATTTCAACCTTATCCTAGTTATATCTTGGAGCGTGGTGTGAAGACTCTGCGTTCAAGGTCAATTCCGATTGTCAAAGTAGTTTGGGATGGATTTTCAGCCGAAGAGGCTACCTGGGAACTGGAAGAAGACATGCGTGCTCGATATCCGTATCTCTTTCAGTAAGGTACGTCTCGTCAATTTTGAGGACAAAATTTTAAAAGTTGGGGTGATTGTAACATCCCTAATTTTTAAAGACTCGTATTATGATGCCGGAGGCCGATTAATTATTTGTGGGAATAATTGGTCGCGTCTCGGGGATTAATAGTCGAGTAATTCGTCAAGAAATCCTATTCTCCATTAAAGTGTGGCTTATTCATAATTTAAATAAGGAATTGGGGATGAAGGGCAAAATTGTCTTTTCACACCCCTAATCAGTAAATTATAATTATGAAGATTAAAATTTATTTCGAACCAAAAGAAGTGAGGAACTTCGGGTCGGAACCGGGATAATCGAAAAAGTTTCGTACCGAGGGAAGCCTTCAACACCTAAATTATCATTTTATGGCCAAGGGCAAAATGGTCTTTTCACCATCATTTAACCCTCAGCCATATACACCCAACTGAACCCTCACCCTCTCACTTGGCCATTCTCCAGCTGAAAAGAAAGAAAAACAGAAGTGAGAGAGAGGAGAGTGGGCGAAGGGAAGGAGAAGGAAAGGAGTGAGGAGCTACTCAACTTGTCATTTGCATGTAAGTCTTCTAAACCCCTCTCTACTCCATTTTTTATTCTGAATCCAATGGTACCAAAATCAGAGGCTGATTCTCACTCCTTCTCTAAACACCATTTTCGAAATTTGAACCTTCAAGGTGGAAGACAATGAAGTTCTGAGTTTGTGGTGGCTTGCATGATCATCATTTCATTGTCAAAGAGGAGGGCTGTCATCACATTTCGAATTTGGGGGAAAGTTCAAGCTTAGGATTGCTATCCAAGTTGCTATTTCAGTGGCTTAGTGGAAACAAGTTGTTGTCCTAGTGATTCTTGCTGTTGTGAATTTCGTTGGTACCTTCGATCCTCGTTCGCTAGTTCGATTGTCTTGGTTACTTCGCGATTCGGTTGAAGCTTCAAGTGAAATCGACATCACGGTGAGTTCTACTCACGGATTAGGGACATTTTATGTATTCTGAGAACTTGTGGTTTCGAATGATAAGGCAACAATCCCGTTTTCAAAAGACTTAGAACCGAAAAGCGATTTTTGAGTCAAAACGGAGTTTTACGGTTTATTGAGAATTTAATGAATCATTGAAATGAAACACTTTATATATATTCTGGAATATTTGGAAATTTTCTGAGTTTCAGGTGATTGAAATTAGAAATCGAATCGGGCGAAAACGGAAAGCGAAATTGAGAAAAAGCGGAATTCGGTAACAGACACAGGTCGCACGGACCGTGCGCCCCTGGGCACGAACCGCGCGCCTGCTACGGGTTGGTTCTGTTGAAAAATAAAACGGAACGCACGGGTCGTGCGCCCCTGGGCACGGACCGTGCGCTCCTTTCGGTTTGGCTGGGTGGTTTTAACAAATCACGCACGGGTCGTGCGCCCCTGGGCACGGACCGTGCGTGAGCTTCTGTCACCGATTCCCGATTTCTCGTTCCGGAGCTCCGTTTGATCTCGAACCTTTTCTAATCTCTTTCTCAATCATTTAAAATGAAGTTGCCTTATTAAAAACCGTATTTTGAGTTCGTTCAACTTATGTTTTTGAAAAAAGTTTCGAAAGCACATTTAAGTGAAAAACCGAAACCCTAGGATACGTGTGGGTACACTGACTGAATATATATGTATATATATGGCAAATGAAAATGATTATAATGCCGGAGGTGTAACTTATGAATTCCTCAAAACGGGTTATAGATCGATATGGATATTGTTTATCCAATTATTATGTGATTGATCCTTTGGTGATCGAAAAGATATAAATTATCTAACTCTCGAGAACTTGATGCGTATTGTCATACGTATTGCGTTGGGTGACGACCCGACAAGTAGCATACTAGGGAGGGTAGTCATGACCCCTTACCTATGGCCCTGAATGTGTTTTGGCGTGGTCAACTCACGGGTTACCGATATTCGTGACGTTGGGTTCACAATCGGTTTATGCTAAACTAAGACTCTGGTATTACCGGTATTCGTGACGTTGGGTTCACAATCGGTTTATGCTAATCTAAGGCTATGGTATTTCCGATATTCGTGACGTTGGGTTCACAATCGGTTTATACTAAATAAGATAAGAACACGATTTGCTTGGCATTTCGATTAATAAATAAGACATTGTTATGTCAGTTTTGATAGCGGTTTAATGAATTGAACCGAGTGTCAGTGAGGGGGCACGGTAGGACTCACTGAGATAATGTTATCTCACCCAATCCATATTTGTTGTTTTTCAGAGAAGCAGGGAAAAAGGAAGACTATTGTGCACGAGTAGTTGGTATACTCTTGGAGGTGCCGAAGATTTAGTCGTCAGATCCTTTGTTCTTTTGTTTGTCTTTTTGGTTGTATTAACTTGTATTGATTATGAGTTATATGAACCGTTTTATATTTCTGTTTGGTATTTGGACTTGGATATTGTAATCCATTCGGTGTGTAACCGATAAACTTCTATTTGATGAAGTGATGTTATTCCGATTAAGTTTTTATTTCGGAAAAAGTTTGTATGTCCAATATTTAAACAGGAACTGTGTCCTCTGAACTTCCGCATCTGTGCATCTTCGGTCTCTCTACATGATTAGAAATACCGGGGTGTTACATATACAAACAAAATTAATTAATACAAATAGTACAAAAGTCAAAACAAAAGCAAAATTGTACAAAATAATAAAATGAATAACAAAAAAACTGAAAAGAGAGGGAGAGGACAGCAGCGCATATGTGCTCATCTATTTGGAGAGCCAAGCCCAAACTTATTTCTACTTGTCCCATTGATTGCCTCCCATTCTCAGCAAAAGAATTGCTGCAGTGGCAGCAACCCTGCTGCCATCCCTTTCTGCTCCACTATGTCCCTGCTGCTCCAACAGCTTTGTCCCCCATGAGTTTTGTTTCCCTGCTCCAACACCCACACCTACACCATAATTTTGCCTATAAATACAATGAACAGAAGCCAGTATTAGGGGGAACCACATGCACACAAACAGCAATATACACACAACTGAGAAAATTAGAATTCATACACAGAGAAAGGCACAACAATACATACACAACACAGAGTATAAAAATTCAGAGTTCAAAGAGAAGGGGGAGGGGTCTTAGAAACAAAGCAGAGAGAGAAAAATATTCAGAAATAGTCTAAAGGGTTACTGGTTCAAAATCAGAACCCGAATTTCCCAAAAAAAACACCTAAAAATTCTGAAACAAGAAGAGCAGCACTACCTAGGCGATTTTTTTCAGAGGCTGGAGAACAGGTTGGTCTCCACATTTTTTCCTGTTTGAACTAACGACCTGAAATATGCTATGTGAGTTGAAAATTGAATTTCAGTTTCATGTTTCACTAGAAATGTACAGGTTTAAATTAGGATTGTAAATAGATTATGTTCTTAATAAATTTCATCAGGCTTGTATGAACAACATTATAGACAATTTTTCAAAATAGATTATGAAAGGAATAATAACCAGAAACTAAGAGTAGAAGTGAAGAAGAGGAAAAGAATTGAAAAATTAGAACAGAGCTCACCTTCGCCGCCGGCCACCGTACGGTGGTCGTCGTCCCCAAAAACACAGCGGCGTCGTTATCTCGTCCGCGACAGAACCGTAGAGCACCGCCCCTGGTACCGTCGCGTATCCATCCCATCGTCGTCGCCGGTCCGGCGTTCACGATATGGCCGTCGTCCGCTTCCTGTCTCCGTCGCGTTCTCTGTCCCTTCTCCTCTCCCTTTCTCATTTCTTTTCTCTCCCTCTCTTGTTTTCCCTCTCAGGCGAAATTCTCTCTCACTGTGCGCCTTTCTCTCCCTTCGTCACCGATGGTAAACTGAACGCCGTGAACCACCAAAGTCGTAGCCTAGCTGTCGAAAACGAAAAGACCACCGTCGAGCTCCGACGAAAACCACCACCTCACAGTCACCGGTTCACCAGTGGCTATCTCCACCGTCCCCCTCTTTCTCTTACGCGCGCCCTTCCTTCTTCTCTCTTTTCCATTTCCGTTCCTCCCACTCTCTCCATTTCAGATTTTTCACACTCTCTCTCTCTCTCTCCTAGAAGACCAGCAGCGGCGCTGGTAGAAGAGGAAACGAATTTAGGGTTTCCAAAATGAAATCCCCTGTTATAGTGTTGTTAGTTTTTTAATTTTATTTTTATTTTTTTAAACCAGCTTACTAACCTCACCCCTCCGTTTACTGCGTAAACGCCCCCCCTGAAGCCCATGATTTTTTTTTTGAACGCAGCCCAGCTTACAAAAACGAGCTGGGCTCACTATCTACACCCCAGTTTTAATCATACAGCCCTCCTTTTATTTACACCCTTATTTTACTACTACGCCCCCTGTTTCTCTTTTTTTAAATTTCGTTTCTTTCCCCTAGGCGAACTTATTTTTTTTCACAAACCTTTTCTTCCAAATGATGGATAAATGTTTCCCCGAACAAAAATCAACCCAATTGCGAAAACTCTTCAAAATCAAAACTTCGTTAGTAGTCTTGCGAAGCCTTTGCTTGCATGATTATTAACAATGGAATACTAATGGTGGTCACTTGGAGCCTTTGCTCAATTGATCATCATGAACGCTTTCAATTTCAGAAGATATTTTCCTAAGCACCAAAAGTCATAGCAAGTGCTAGTGATGGCCACCCATAACCTTTGTTAGTTTGGTCATCATGAAGGCTTTCGTTTTTCGAAAGGAGATTTCTATATGCACTTAAGTGGGTTTTAGTAATGATCACCCATAACCTTTGTTAGTTTGATCATCATGAACGCCCTTCACTTTTCAAAGCCAAAGCAAAAAGACTTTCCTTTTCAAGGCTACTTAGAACTACGTCGCTTTGATTCCCATTTGGGATACGTAGGAGCGAGTCACACTCTCGTCATGCGCAACCATAAAAAGTTTAGCAGTTGCATAACAAAAAGAAAAGAGTTATTTTCGTAACAAAAAAAGGATCACTTTCGCAAACCAAGATCATTTCCAGAACAAAAACCTTTTCCTTTCTAAAATCATTTTCAACCCATCGTCGCTAGTGGTTAATCAGAACCTTTGTTCGTCTAGCCATTGGTGGCGATGTCCTTTTCCCCAAAGAACAACAAGCGAAGATCACTCATAACCTTTGTTAGTTTGATCATTCGTGCCAATCAATCTCTTTTAAAAACCACTTTCAAAAAGGCAAATAAAAAACGGGTTGCTACTAATAGTCAATCAGAACCTTTGTTCGTCTGACTGGTGGTAGTGACTCTCATTTTCAAGAGTACTTAGCAGTGATTACCCATAACCTTGGTTAGTTTAATCATTCACTAAATGCTCGTCCTATTTCGAAAACTCACTAAAAAGATAAAAGACAAAAACCCCTTTTTCAGGATAAAGAAGAACTACGTAGCTTTGAGTTCTCCATCGCACCGGGAGATATGTAGGAGCGGGCCTTGTCCCGTCAAGCGTTTTTTTTTCTAAAAAACCATTCTTCTCCCTTTTCTTTTTCATAGTAAGTAAAGATTTTCATTAAGAATTTTTCAATAAGAAGTAGAGAGGCAAAATTAAGTATTTTCAAGTCAACACACAAAAACCACACATTTAATTAAAGGTTCCCTCTCAGTAGAGAGGACGTGTGGGGTGCTAACACCTTCCCTGCGCGTAACCGACCCCCGAACCCTATTCTCTAGTTTCGCAAGACCAATCGCTTTCCAAAAAAGGTTTTCCTAATATTTTCCTTAATAAATATTGGTGGCGGCTTCATTGTCTTAGGAAAAGTTGTGAACGAGGAAGGTTCTCCCTCGGGGACTTTTTCGGGCGCAACAGCTGGCAACTTCACTGGGGACTAAAAAACATTTTTTTCAAAAGTGGGTCAAGCCTAATTAATTAAGTGTGTTGGTTTGTGGGATTGATTTGAACATCTTGCTTTGCCTCTATTCTTCCTCTTTTTCATAAGCATGTTGCATCCATATGCATTCTTCTTCTATGTTTGCTCTTGTTTAAAATAATAGATAGTTACTTCTATTGTTGTCGGCTCCCTAGATTAGTGCATTGTTGTCGGCACCCTAGATTAGTTGTATTTGATTGGTATTGAACCCTAGGGTAGACGACATGTTATTGCTTTCTATTGTCTGGACTGTTCTGGATTTTCATTTGCAGGTGGGGTAGTTTTTAAGGAAATGCCCTTCGCACACACACTTGTACCTTGAGGCTATATGATTAGAGAAAGAGACCATAACCCAGGTCAGTTAGGATACCATAGGATGAGTGGATTCGAGTAGTGGGAGCCCATCAGGACCTTTGTCCGTTTGGCTACTTGAGAAAGTTTCAATCAGAGTTGTGCTCTTTCATGATGCCTTGTACCTAGCAGTTTGCTGCATCTACGGGGATTTTCATGAGAGGGACTGTGGCTCTGATGACCTTGGTGAGGGTGTGGATAGAGCTACATGCGAAAATTACCTCTAAAGTGCCTTAGATCATAGGTTTCTCCCCCTTTTAGGTCACAAGGGCTTCCCAAATTGTGTGCTGCATTATTGCGTTTAGTCCAGTTAATTTTTCCCTCAAAGATTTTCAAAAAAAAAAAAAGAGATATGCTTTTCCCTTTTCAATAAACACCTATATGAGGTGGCATATAGTGTGCAAGTTTTCTAAATTCCGCCTGTGAATACCCTCTTTATGCAAAAACCTCAAAAAAAAAAAAAGTATCTTGCATCCTGCATCATTGCATCATTGTATCATTACATCATTGTGTCATTTGCGTTAAATAAAGTTCTAATTTTGAAAAAAATCATTCATCTTGTATTCCATTTCATTGCATAAAAATGAAAAAACAATTATCATCTTCATAGCTTAAGCATTTCGTTTATAATAAAAAAAGAGAGGAAAAAGCTCCTCGCCAAGTTCATCCAAAACATAGCATTCATGCATAAGCATTATTTCAAAAAAGGACACAGTAGAACTACGTAAGCTTTGATTCCTCATTACAATGGGGATACGTAGGAGCGGGTCATACCCCGCCAAGCACATTTTTCTAAAACCTTTTTTTCCAATAAATCATTTGCATCTCCAAATAATTTTCAAAATCATGTTCCAAAACTAAAAATAAAAAAAAATGAAAAGTTTCCAATGCATGCATCTTCTCTAAACAAAGAAAAAATAGAAAAGCTCTTCATGTAAAAGCTCAATGAGTAAAAGTGCTCCTTCGAATGACGGAGGGTAATATCTCAAATTTGTTTGTGCACTACAAATTTGAGATGTTACTCTACGGTATCGGGGCACGTTGACCCTATCAAGTGGGGTTTGTTTTCAAATAAGAGAATAAGTTTGAGTTAACCAAATGTAGAAGCATTTCAGTATATTGCGTGAAGTATTGAGTCAGGATCCACTCAATGTTTCATGCAAGTTACTCAGAGTAACGGCAATTGGTTGCCTCACATCATCATTTGCATACATCCTTGCATTACATAAAACAAAATTTTCAAAAAGGGCAAAAAGCAAAACTTTCAAAAAAATCATCATAGTCTTTTCTTTTACCGGGCTACATGAGGTGATGTTCCCAAAATTTCAGCCACCAAACTCGAAAAAATGTTTTCATCTTATTTTTCATATGCATGTCAAGTCGCATTATCGCCGTCATTTTCATATAAAGACATCATTTGCATGGCATAAAACAAAAAGTTGATAAAATTCATACATGCATTTTTCTCAATCTCATTTAGGTTTGTCAGGAGTGCATTCTCCGCACGTGTGCGTTTCCATTCACTAAGGCTTTTTCCCCTAATTTTCTCGAAAGATCCAAAAATCGTGTCTTATTAGGAGCGCGTCTCATGCATTATTGTTGTCCTCTTTCACACATCATGAAAAAATAATACATTAACCTTTCATTTTGCATACATTTCCATTCAATAAAAATCATGTCTTTCCACGCATTTTTTTTTAAAAAAAAAATCATTGTGAGTACCATGCATTTCATTGCACAAAAAAAATGAAAGCAGGAAAGCATCTCATTCATAATCATGAACAAAAATCATCATCAAATTTATTCAAAATGTAGCATTCATGCATCATTTCATTAACCTCATCACCTTAGTTCAAATACATCATTCCTCCATACATGCATCTTTCAAAAAAGGAAGGGGCATTGGCATTTCATACTTTGCCTTGCCTCTAAAAAAATCATCATTTAGAAAAAAGCATCATTCCTGCATCTTTCATCATTCAAAAGAAAAAGGGGGCATCAGCATTTCATATCTTGTCTTGCCTCTATAAAAATCATTTTGAGGAGAAGCATCATTCTTGCATCATTCATCATCCAAAGATGCACTGGTATTTCATATTTCGTCTTGCATAAAAAGAAAGCATCAAAAAGAAAAAAATTTTAGAATAATCACACTTTTCAAGTGAATATGCTTTCATACATTTCATTTTCATCATGTATACATCATAATGTTTTCATCCATGCATTGCATACAACAAAAATGTTGTGATGAGAGACGAGATGTTCTTGCAAAGTAATCTTTCCTTTTTGGAAAAGTTTACCCTCACTTATTTGCAAACTCAAGGTGTTCCAAGGCACTCAGTTTTTCAAAAAGAAAGTATTGCATCTCATCTATTCCATGATAAAAGACTGAAATGGTGTATCAAAGAATAAAAAACAAATTTTTAACTGATGTTAACTCTCTGTGAAGCATTCTTCTAGTGAGCATGCATGCTATGAGTAATTTCTCTTGTTTGAGTCCGTTGGTTTTCCTCCCTTACCACAGTTTCCCGTCCAAGTTTAGTCCCGCCCCATCCGCCCATAAAGTGTATACTCTCCCCGCGTTGGTACATACTTGACTTTTGGGTTAAATCCTCTGTACAAGGGGGCAATTTTGTAATCACTTAATTACCTTGTTAAAATACTCTTCATTTGTTGCCATGTTCCAGTCATTCGTTCTTGTGCTTATGACGTGTGCCCTGTTGACAGAGAAAGGCAAGTTGGATTTGTTCTCTAGCTAGGAACATGGCAACAAATGAAGAACTAAGAGCAGAGGTGAATGAGTTAAAAGCAGAGGTGAATGGGTTAAGGACGCAGATGTCAGAAATGGTGAGGGTTCTGATTCCTCCAGGTTACACTCCCCCTTCTAACCCAGAAGCTAATCAGGGAGCTGGTCCTGTAGCCATTGTTGAGAATGTACAACCGGCATCTATCGGATCTGAAGGAATGACTGGTGAACCTCGGGCTCAGATCCCGCATCCTATTGTTATACCCCAGGCTACTCTTCAGAACTTCACTCCTCAGCCAGCTGCCATTCCAGACGCTCAGGACTTCACGTCTGGAAACCCTGCATACCCTCAGATTCAGCACTCAACTCCAACTATGGCGCCAATGCTCCAGCCTCCTCATAGTGTAAGCAGCTTCCCTCAGGTTTATTCCACTGAGCATCAGCAGACCAAAGAGCAGTTTCAGATATTAGAGGAAAGATTAAGAATGGTTGAAGGCTTCGGTTCCAGAGCAAGAGAGGCCAGAGACTTGTGCCTTATTCCTGATGTGGTGCTGCCTCCAAAGTTCAAAGTCCCCGACTTCGACAAATGCAGGGGTGCAGCCTGTCCAAAAAGTCACTTGACGATGTATTGTTGAAAGATGTCTACTTACTCTCATGATGACAAACTGCTAATCCATTGCTTCCAAGAGAGCCTTGCTGGGGGCATCTCTCAATTGGTCTATGAAGTTAGAACCATCTCAGGTTCGTTGTTGGAAGGATTTAGCCGATGCATTCCTCAAACAATATCAATACAATACAGACATGGCACCAGACAGAACGCAGCTGCAGGGCATGAGCAAGAGGGACAATGAATCGTTCAAGGAGTACGCCCAGCGATGGAGAGCTTTGGCTGCACAAGTTACACCTCCTCTTTTAGACAAGGAATTGGTTTCTATGTTTATGGAGCTTTGCCACCACTATACTATGATCGTCTGATCAGCAGTGCATCCTCCAATTTTTCAGATGTGGTGATTGTTGGGGGGAGGATAGAGAACGGATTGAGAAGTGGTAAGATCGCCCAGAGTTCCCCAGGTAATACAAGTGTCCACAAAAACCCATCTTCCGGGTTTCCTGTAAAGAAGAATGAAGAAGCTAATGCAATAACAGGCCAAAAAAAGTCGCCTCGATACGATCCTATTCCCATGTCGTATACCAACCTATGCAGATGCCTAATCAGCTACAATTTGATCTCCCCTCGTGAGATGAAGCCAGTACAACCTCCATTCCCAAAAAGATACGACCCGCAGGCCACTTGTGAATTCCATGCTGGGGAAATTGGTCACTCTGCTGAAAATTGTTATCTTTTCAAACATTTGGTTCAGGGTCTTATTGATTCAAGGCGGTTAACCTTTGAAGAGGGTGGTGAAAGATTTAACCCTCTGAGTTCAGGGCTATCAAGTCAAAATGGCAACGGTTGAAGATGATCAAAGTGTTGAAGGCAGCATCGTCTTTCCCATGCATTTCATAGCATTTATGAGTGATTGTTGATTCTCATGTAGTTTTTCAGTTCAAAGCAATTTTCTGTGATGCAATCCTCTGGCTCTGCCCAAGGCCTCAGGATATTTCAATAAGGTCACATGTTCCTTTTCAATATTGTCATCAATAAAAAGTTACTTTCTTCAATCACTCTTGAGTCCTCCATGCTGGGGCAGTTCTGTGACCACTAAGTCTCCTCGTCAATATCATATACCTTTAGTGCAAGTCTTTCAAAAATAATATAATAAACAAGAAGAATAATCTCGCTAGGTTGAAAACCCGCAAAGGGAGGCCTAGGCAAAAAAGAGCTCCCAGTGGATTGAAAACTCGCAAAGAGCGGTCCCGGCAAAAGTTAGGGCACAAAAAAAAAACAAAAAACAAAAAAGAAAAGTAAAAGAAGAGAGCAAACACATATAGATAGATAAATTGTTGTCAAGTTTTACAAAAATAAGTAATCGGGATTTGAAATGAAGTTTGGCTATCTTCACATACCCTCAAAAATACAAAATCCCAAAATACCCTTTCCTACCCACCTTAAGCCAAGAAAATCCCAAGATATCTCCATCAGCTCACCTCAAGTCCAAGGCAAAGAGGAAGCCAAAAGGAAAAGAATGCAATCAAACAAAAAGATTCAAAAATGAAAATCCCAAAAAAAAAAGAACAAAAAAGAAAGAAAAACGAGCAAAAAAAAACGAAGAAAAAGAGAGACAAAAGAAGTATAAATTGTGAGCTGGTACATTTTGCCATAAGACATAAGAGGTCCTTGTCTCGATAAACCATCCCTTCTTCCCCAAATCCTCAAACACTTCATCATCTTTCCTCCCATAAAACCCACAAACATTTCCTCTGGCCTCAACATCAAACCCTCCAGTCATTCTACCATGAAACCCAAACTTGTCCTAATAAAAAACCCAAACACCTCATCAAACTTAATAACCATTTCCTTCACAAATCATTGACCATCGGCCAACACCGAATAAGACCCATCCTCCCCATCAACCCCAAACACTTCATTAAGCTCAATCATCCCCTTCTCCACATCACAACCCTAAAAAGTCCATTCCGATCAATGACTAATTGCCTTCATTTTCTCAAGTTTTAATTTTAGGACAAATAAGTTTATCTATTTGTGACGTGTTTGCTCAAAAGAAAAAAAACAAACAAGCAGAAAAAAGAAAGCTGCTCAAAAAGAAAAAACAAACAATCATAAAGGAAAGTTGGTAAAAAAGAAGAAGGACTTGCACTCCAAGATGCATTCGTGTTGCATTAAAACAAGGTCTAGTGGTCACCAAGTGGAGCCTCTCATCATACTAAAAAGTCAAAACTTTCATTGCATTTGAGTTGTTCTTAAAGAAAAACCAAAAGTGTGTACTAGGGGGCATTTCCTTCACCTCTCACTCCACTCAACTTTGGGGAGGTTTGTTCATTGCCCACCCCATTCATATATCACCCTCAGTTCATAACCATCACCATAACTCTGTCGCCTTTCACAACCACACTCAAAGAAACCATTTGAAATGTCATTCGAAAGTGGGGCAAGCGCGTTCCCATTCCTTCACCTCATTCATTCCTATAAAACCTCGCCGGGGCAATCTCTCAACTCACTATCCTAAACAAGGCCTTGTCATTCTAATTGGGGCAGCTTTGTCCTTGTTATGACTGGGGCAACATCAAACTTTATGGGTTGAGACAAAATCTCTTTTGATCCACCTTCCCTTTCAAAAGCCGAAGCATTCCCAATTCATCATCTTCTACGCCCCTAGTTGTTGTCACCACTAGACAGGGGCAAGTTATTCACTCATCAAAGACCTGAATTGGGGCAATCTTGTATCTCTTGATCCCTCATGAGCTTCGGCAATAACCATGTCTGTCATTCCTTCACTTGCCATAAAAGTCCATGCCCTAAACCAATTCCAAGTTAACTGACTCATTCATTCACATTTGCACTCCTATGCATGCTTACTAGACAATGCTTCAAAAGAGAGAGCACAAGTTGTTTACGCGATATCTAAAATTCAGTCATCATGGAAAGAAAGAGAAAACAAGTGAGGTTGTTTGTAAATAAAAACCTTGAGAACACCGGAGTTTGAATCAAATTCAATTTTTCAACAGAATGGGCAATAGTCATCTCAATTCCTTGCATTCAAAGTCTCGCATCTCATCTTCACAAAATGTTTACCTCATGCACCTAGGCATTTCAATCTATTTATGGCATATGCATCGAAGCATTACATTTGCATCTTCACATTTTGTGCATTCATCACATAGCAAAAAGAAAAACGTTCCACGTCAGTTGCACCATATTAATACTTGCATTTCATAGAGGAAAATAGTAAAGAAGAAAAAGTAGAAATCTTTTCATTGCATTGGCATCATATTAATGTTCGCACTTCATAAAAAGGAAAAGAACAAAATCATTCCATGTCATTCACCATTCCACAAGATACTAATCATTGCATGCACCATTGCATCAAAAAAATTCTTCAGACCATTAGATCAATACAGACATATGTTGACCCATAAACCAGACCTTTGCGTCCATATTTCAAAGCTACTCCCTTGATCCCAAGCGATCCTCATTTCATGTTTTCTCATTCATTACTTTTTCATTAACACATCCAGTGTTGACTCTCACTTGCAAAATCCAAACAAACGACAAAAAGAACAGAAACATTCCTTGTCATCCAGAATTCCATATCATTCATCATTTCACAAGCATTCCTTTGTCATTCAATCATCAAACATTAAAGCAGTGCATTTGCATCATATTAACGTTAGCATAAAAGAAAAAGAACAAAAATCATCGCATCAAACATCAGAGCCTTGCATCATATTAATGTTTGCATTTCATAGAAGAAGCAAAAAGAAACAAACAGAAGTTAGAACAGGAGCGTTCCATTCATCAAAGCATCAATCACCGCATACACTTGCATTCAAACATCAAAGCATTATGTTGATATTTGCATTTCATAAACTACAAAGAAGAAGCAGATACAAAAGAACAAAAGCATCCCATTATATTCAAGACATCAATCATGGCATACGTCTGCATTACATGTGTCATTCATTGCATTGCTAAGCAAAATGCGGATGAACACAAGATGTTAATCCTCATGCCTAGTTCTAAGAATCAGCACTTCAAGTGTCAATCTTCAATCTAATTCTCAAGTCAGTCATCCTGGACTTGTCAGTCTCAAAATCCCATTCCCAGTCACTCCTTCAGTTCGGAGTTCAAATGCCCTCGGGTCCCAAGTGGTTCATTAAAAGCACGCTAAGTGTTCATCCTCATTTACTGTTTTCTCATCAGCACGCCAAGTGTTCATTTACTGCTTTCTTTCTAGCAAACCAAGCATTCATCATCATTGCATCAGACATCAAATCAAGTCTCAAAATACAAAATCATTTTCAATAAATAGGAGACTAAGTCGAATGTACATTCGAAATAGTCATCACGATAGGACACTTGAATTGATCACTCAAGAATCCTAAGGTCCCTATGCAAAAAAAGAAAACAAACAAAAACATTCAGTGTCGTCTACATCATAGTAATGTTTGCATTCCATAAAACAAAAAGAACCAAAATTCATCATCCCATCAAACATCAAAGCAATACAGTTGCATCACATCAATACTTGCATCTCATAGAAGAAAAGAAAGCTAAAACATCCCATGTCATTCATCATTTCATGTTATTCATCAGCAATATTCACATTTCATAGAAAAAAGGCAAAGAAGAAAAAGTTTTCCATTACATGTCATCTGCCATTTCATCAAAACACAAGAGCATTACATATCATCAAACACCAAAATTTTGCATACCCATGATTCTTAAAAGAGCAAAAAAAGAGAAGCCAAAAAAGAAAAGAAAAAAGAAAAGAGAGAAAAGAAAAAAAGAAAAGAGAGAAACAAAAAACAAAAGAGAAAAGAAAAGAAAGAAAGGAAAGAGAGCGCTCAGGCGCGCATTGCGGATTAGAGCCCAGAGAGATCATCGCTCCCTTCTGCCCAGGTCTCACATCGTGTATGAGCAACGCGATGGACCGCAGCCCCATATGAGGTTCAACGGAATAGTTGTATCAGCCTAAGATACAGTGGACGCCGTGCATTGATCGGTATATCAGTTCCGGAGCTGATAACGATCCCCCCGGTCGCTCGAAGGACCAGAGATTCTCAGGATGCGTGCTCCTCAAAGCCACGTGCAAACTCGGATTCGCAAGGGTTCGTTTACAGGTTTTAGGAAGCCTGGCATTTAACCGCTTTCTTTATCGTTTTCTTCATTTAGTGCTTTCCTTGCCTTTCGCAGTTAGCGTGCATGTTGTTAACCATTTCGTTTATCGTTTCCTCTTCAACGCTCCAAGTGTTGATTCAAAAAAAAAAAGAAAAAAAAAAGAAAAAAGAAGAAACAGAAAAAGAAAATTCGGGTTTCTCCAAGTAGACAATATTGGTATAATTTCTGAATTCTTTATTCATATTTTATCTTCGAAATATGTCTCGGCCAATTCATATTTCTTGATAAAATCCAAATAAAGAGGGGCAGCTGTCATACCCCAATTTTGTCCGACTAATTGGAAAATCCCAAAAATTTTATCGCTCCGCATATTGTTCTAAACGCGGGTGTATTTGGCACTCTCGTGCAACAATTTTGTTTGGCGCTTGTTGTTTTCAAGAAAAAAGAATCCAAAAATAAATAATGAAATAATAAATAGCGCGAGCGCGCGTTTTGTTTAGAATCGTGTGAGTAGTTGCATCGCTGCGCGTTATTTTACCGTTTTTAGAAAAGTGAGGAGAGAATGAAATCGGTTTTAATAACGTATGCGCGTGCGTATTCAAATCGCGTACGCGTTCCTAGTCTTAAGGCGAACACGCGTTTCGTTACGAGTCGTGTGAGTCGTTGCCTCGGTACGCGTTGTTTTTACCGCTTTTATTATCATAAAAAAAATAAATAATAATAAATAAATAGTAAATTAAAACCAGCTGTCCCTTTATTTATTTTGTTACATATACAAACAAAATTAATTAATACAAATAGTACAAAAGTCAAAACAAAAGCAAAATTGTACAAAATAATAAAATGAATAACAAAAAAACTGAAAAGAGAGGGAGAGGACAGCAGCGCATATGTGCTCCTCTATTTGGAGAGCCAAGCCCAAACTTATTTCTACTTGTCCCTTTGCTTGCCTCCCATTCTCAGCAAAAGCATTGCTGCAGTGGCAGCAACCCTGCTGCCATCCCTTGCTGCTCCACTATGTCCCTGCTGCTCCAACAGCTTTGTCCCCCATGAGTTTTGTTTCCCTGCTCCAACACCCACACCTACACCATAATTTTGCCTATAAATACAATGAACAGAAGCCAGTATTAGGGGGAACCACATGCACACAAACAGCAATATACACACAACTGAGAAAATTAGAATTCATACACAGAGAAAGGCACATCAATACATACACAACACTGAGTATCAAAATTCAGAGTTCAAAGAGAAGGGGGAGGGGTCTTTGAAACAAAGCAGAGAGAGAAAAATATTCAGAAATAGTCTAAAGGGTTACTGGTTCAAAATCAGAACCCGAATTTCCCAAAAAAAACACCTAAAAATTCTGAAACAAGAAGAGCAGCAGTACCTAGGCGATTTTTTTCAGAGGCTGGACAACAGGTTGGTCTCCACATTTTTTCCTGTTTGAACTAACGACCTGAAATATGCTATGTGAGTTGAAAATTGAATTTCAGTTTCATGTTTCACTAGAAATGTACAGGTTTAAATTAGGATTGTAAATAGATTATGTTCTTAATAAATTTCATCAGGCTTGTATGAACAGCATTATAGACAATTTTTCAAAATAGATTATGAAAGGAATAATAACCAGAAACTAAGAGTAGAAGTGAAGAAGAGGAAAAGAATTGAAAAATTAGAACAGAGCTCACCTTCGCCGCCGGCCACCGTACGGTGGTCGTCGTCCCCAAAAACACAGCGGCGTCGTTATCTCGTCTGCGACAGAATCGTAGAGCACCGCCCCTGGTACCGTCGCGTATCCATCCCATCGTTGTCGCCGGTCCGGCGTTCACGACATGGTCGTCGTCCGCTTCCTGTCTCCGTCGCGTTCTCTGTCCCTTCTCCTCTCCCTTTTTTCTCGTTTCTTTTCTCTCTCTCTCTCTCTCTCTTGTTTTCCCTCTCAGGCGAAACTCTCTCTCACTGTGCGCCTTTCTCTCCCTTCGTCACCGATGGTAAACTGAACGCCGTGAACCACCAAAGTCATAGCCTAGCTGTCGAAAATGAAAAGACCACCGTCGAGCTCCGGTGAAAACCACCACCTCACAGTCACCGGTTCACCAGTGGCTATCTCCACCGTCCCCCTCTTTCTCTTGCGCGCGCCCTTCCTTCTTCTCTCTTTTCCATTTCCGTTCCTCCCACTCTCTCCATGATTCTCTCTCTCCATTTCAGATTTTTCACACTCTCTCTCTCTCTCTCTCCTAGAAGACCAGCAGCGGCGCTGGTAGAAGAGGAAACGAATTTAGGGTTTCCAAAATGAAATCCCCTGTTATAGTGTTGTTAGTTTTTTAATTTTATTTTTATTTTTTTAAACCAGCTTACTAACCTCACTCCTCTGTTTACTGCGTAAACGCCCCCTTGAAGCCCATGATTTTTTTTTGAACGCAGCCCAGCTTACAAAAACGAGCTGGGCTCACTATCTGCACCCCAGTTTTAATAATACAGCCCTCCTTTTATTTTCACCCTTATTTTACTACTACGCCCCTTGTTTCTCTTTTTTTAAATTTCGTTTCTTTCCCCTAAGCGAACTTATTTTTTTTCACAAACCTTTTCTTCCAAATGATGGATAAATGTTTCCCCGAACAAAAATCAACCCAATTGCGAAAACTCTTCAAAATCAAAACTTCGTTAGTAGTCTTGCGAAGCCTTTGCTTGCATGATTATTAACAATGGAATACTAATGGTGGTCACTTGGAGCCTTTGCTCAATTGATCATCATGAACGCTTTCAATTTCAGAAGATATTTTCCTAAGCACCAAAAGTCATAGCAAGTGCTAGTGATGGCCACCCATAACCTTTGTTAGTTTGGTCATCATGAAGGCTTTCGTTTTTCGAAAGGAGATTTCTACATGCACTTAAGTGGGTTTTAGTAATGATCACCCATAACCTTTGTTAGTTTGATCATCATGAACGCCCTTCACTTTTCAAAGCCAAAGCAAAAAGACTTTCCTTTTCAAGGCTACTTAGAACTACGTCGCTTTGATTCCCATTTGGGATACGTAGGAGCGAGTCACACTCTCGTCAAGCGCAACCATAAAAAGTTTAGCAGTTGCATAACGAAAAGAAAAGAGTTATTTTCGTAACCAAAAAAGGATCACTTTCGCAAACCAAGATCATTTCCAGAACAAAAACCTTTTCCTTTCTAAAATCATGTTCAACCCATCGTCGCTAGTGGTTAATCAGAACCTTTGTTCGTCTAGCCATTGGTGGCGATGTCCTTTTCCCCAAAGAACAACAAGCGAAGATCACTCATAACCTTTGTTAGTTTGATCATTCGTGCCAATCAATCTCTTTTAAAAACCACTTTCAAAAAGGCAAATAAAAAACGGGTTGCTACTAATTGTCAATCAGAACCTTTGTTCGTCTGACTGGTGGTAGTGACTCTCATTTTCAAGAGTACTTAGCAGTGATTACCCATAACCTTGGTTAGTTTAATCATTCACTAAATGCTCGTCCTATTTCGAAAACTCACTAAAAAGATAAAAGACAAAAACCCCTTTTTCAGGATAAAGAAGAACTACGTAGCTTTGAGTTCTCCATCGCACCGGGAGATACGTAGGAACGGGCCTTGTCCCGTCAAGCGTTTTTTTTCTTTCTAAAAAACCATTCTTCCCCCTTTTCTTTTTCATAGTAAGTAAAGATTTTCATTAAGAATTTTTCAATAAGAAGTAGAGAGGCAAAATTAAGTATTTTCAAGTCAACACACTAAAACCACACATTTAATTAAAGGTTCCCTCTCCGTAGAGAGGACGTGTGTGGTGCTAACACCTTCCCTGCGCGTAACCGACCCCCGAACCCTATTCTCTAGTTTCGCAAGACCAATCGCTTTCCAAAAAAGGTTTTCTTAATATTTTCCTTAATAAATATTGGTGGCGGCTTCATTGTCTTAGGAAAAGTTGTGAACGAGGAAGGTTCTCCCTCGGGGACTTTTTCGGGCGCAACAGTCTTGTCCAAAAGGAGACACATTTTTCTTTGTTCGATGTCGTGATGGTGAGGAAGCGAGGGTCATCATAGGTACAACTTGTACATTCTTTTTCCTGTGTGTTGTTTTTCTTTTTAGTTTTCTTTCTTGCGATTTGTTGATAGTCTAAGTTATGCAGAGTCCATGAGGTGGCTTGGACGGTTTAAAGTAGCATGACTATCTCGGGATCGCGTGGATGCCCTCGAGATTGAACATATCTCCCCTGAACCTGACGTGCCCATTCCACTTTCGCCCAAATCCGAGCAGGATCTCGACAATAATGGAGGTGTCGCGCCTATGGTGGAGAACATTGCTTCAGGGAAGGATTGTGGCGGAGGCGGTTTTGTTGAGCCCGTGGTGGAAGATGTTGCCTCTTAGGGGCGCAAGGAATTTGGCATTGGCAATGTCGAACTTGGTGTCAACAAAGTTGCGCCTGATGCCGAAAATGTTAAGCATGTTTTGGGCCTTATTGCTGGATTTTCATTGTAGCAAGTCGGGGGCAAGACGAGGGTATCGAGGCGTCGAGAAGTTGGCTTTCCTTTGAGGAAGTGTAGGGCAAGCAAGAGAATAGGAAGAAACTCATGGAGAGGAGTGATGCTGCAGACGTGACGGGGCCGCAAGAACCTGCAAAAGGCAATGTTGCAAATAGTCCCTGGGAGTTTTTAAAGGTTGTTGCTAGTCATGGAAATGCGCTGGAGCGGAAGCTGGAGTGTTTAGAGGAGAAGGAAGCAGCTATGTGCAACACCTATTTACTCCATCTTCGAGTGCTGATTGATAAACTGGAATCCAATCTAGAATATAAGGATAAGAAGTTGAGGGTTGCTAGGGATCTTAAGGTGCTAGCGAATGACGCTGAAAAGGTTAGGATTGCTATTCTAAAAAAGGGTGATGAACAAAAGGCTTTATATCTCTTGGCCGAGTATGGGAAAAAGGAGGTCAGAGAAAGGATAACAACAAGCTTGAAAGACGCTGAGGAATTTATGACAAGGTTGATATCTACAGTGTCCGATCAAAGTTGTATTGAGGGAAAGCTAGCGAGAGTTTGTGAAAGGGTGGTTGAGTTGGAGGGTATGGACGCTAGGAATTCTACGATGAAAAGAGATATAGGTGGATGCTCAGACAAATTAATTACCGTTGAAAGGAGGCTACATGAAGAAACAGAGAAATTGGTTGAGCTCAAAGTTGCTAGATTCTGGAGATGTCAAAAATAGATTATTTCTCTCAATATCGTGATGGAGATGAGGTTGGAGGAGATCAGTCCTAGCCGAGACATAAGCATAGATGGGAACCTCATAGATTCTCAGAGGAAAGAGGTCGTCGTGTAGTTGAAGTAGGTTTTCCTGCCCTTTGCTGGCTGATGTGGCCTCTGTGGTTTTTTGATGTTATCTTGTAAATTTCCTTTAGCTTTTGTTTAGGGTTTGTACGATAGGTCTCCGTACTTTTTCTTTTGACACTGTGTTAACTTGTATTGGTTCCGCCCCTCCAGCTTTTACGTAAATGATATGGTGCTTTTTACCCTTTATCATTGTTACTTTATAAGTTTCATGTTTACCGAGTCAAGGCTCGGGTTTGGCCAAGCACTAGGCTTTAGTCCGACCTCTTGAATTCGAGTAGGAGAAACCGAACATACAACACATGGACGGAGAGGGAAGACTAAGTCGAGGCTCGGGGTTGGCCAAGATCTAGGTTTTAGGCCACCCTCCTGAGCTAGATCTTAGGAAACTAACGTATCGTACAAGGACGGAGAGGGAAGACCGAGTCGAGGCTTGGGTTTGGTCAAGCTCTAGGCTTTAGATCACCCTCCTTAATTAGATTAGGGGAAACCCAACGTACCACACAAGAACGAAGATAAAATATTGAGTCGAAGCTTATGGTTGGCCAAGCTCTAAAATTTAGGCCACCCTCCTAAATTAGATCTGGGGAAACCCAACATACCACATAAGGATGGGATGGGAGACTGAGTCGAGGCTCGGGTTTGGGCAAGCTCTAGGCTTTAGGTTGGCCTCTTTAATTAGATTAGAGGAAACCCAACGTACCACACAAGGACAGAAAGGGAAGACCGAATCGAGGCCAGGTTTGGCCAAGCTCTAGGTTTCAGGCAACCAACCTGAATTCGACCAGGTAAATCTAGCGTATCACACGAGGACGGAGAGGGAAGACCGAGTGAGGCTTGGGTTTGGGAAAGCTCTAGGCTTTAGGTAGCCCTCCTGAATTAGATTAGGGGAAACTCAACGTACCGCACAAGGACGGAGAGGGGAGACCGACCCGAGGCTCGGGTTTGGCCAAGCTCAAGGCTTTAGGTTTCCCTCTTGAATTAGATTAGGAGAATTCCAATGTACCACACGAGGGCGAAGACGGAATGCCGAGTGAGGCTCAGGTTTGGCCAAGCTCTAGGATTTGGGCATCCCTCCTGAAGTAGATCAAGGGAAACCCAGCGTATCGCACGAGGATGCAAAGGGAAGGCCGAGTCGGGGATCGGGTTTTGCCAAGCTATAGGATTTAGGCCTTCCTCCTGAATTAGATCACGGAAACCCAACGTATTGCACGAGGACAGAGACGGAAGATCAAGTTGAGGCTTGGGTTCGACCAAGCTCTAGGTTTTAGGCCGCCCTCCTGAATTAGATCAGGGGGGACCTAACAGACCACATGAGGACATAGAGGGAAGACCGGGTAGAGCCTCGGGTTTGGCCAAGCTCTAATTTTTAGGGTACCCTCCATAATTAGATTAGGGGAAATTCAACCTAACGCACGAGGACAGAGAGGGAAGACCGAATGAGGCTCTGGTTTCACCAAGCTCTAGGCTATATAGGCAGCCCTCCTTAGTTAGATCAACAGAGGCCCAACGTACTACACGAGATGGAGAGGGAAGATCGAGTCGAGGATCGATTTAGGCCAAGATTTAGGCCAACGTCATGAATTAGATCAGAGGAAACCTACTGTGCCGCATGAGGACACAGAGGAAACAGTCCTTTATTTTGAATGATAACAAATTACATATATCTACTAATCTTTCACATTGAGCAAAGTGCAGGACTTATTTTAAAAGGAAGAAGACTCAAAAAGGAGAAGCTTGAAGAAGAAGCATCATAAGAAGTTCAAAACCCTATTTTGTGTCTAAGCCTTTTTTAGGACTCTTTGTAAAGGTCCTATCACCTAAAGTGTGTGACACTTTAGATATTGAGAGAGATGATCTTTTCTAAACATGCATGATGCATAAAAATAGTTTTGAAAAAATTATTTCACAAAATTGCATGCATGCATAAGGTGGCAAGTTGAAAAAATATTTTTAGGAAAACTTGGAATCGATTTCCAACTCATTTCATAGGCCTTGGAATCGATTCTCAGGACCTCCTATATGGCCTGAAAATCGATTCCTTCATGTTTACAAAGGGCCATGAATCGATTCCCATGCCTTCCAAAAAGAAAAGAAAAATCGATTCCTTTTATTTCTACATGGATAAGAATCGATTCTCAGGACCTCCATATGGCCTGAAAATCGATTCATGCCTTTTTACATAAGCTTGAAATCGATTCCCTCATTTTCCAAACATCAATGAATCGATTCCTCTCTTATTTCAACTAAACAAACAATCGATTCTTTTATTTTTTAAAGGCAATGAATCGATTCCTTCACATTTTAACTTGATCAATGAATCGATTCTTCACCTATATTAAATGTTTTTCAAAAATTTCAACGGTGCCTAAGCCTATAAATACATGGGTTGAGCTTCACTTTCATCCCAACACCACTGCTCACAATTTCTTCTCTACTCTCTCATATTCGAATCTCTATAGATCTATTGCTCTTCATTGTTTTATTTTTATAAGCTTTTGATTTTAAATTGTTATATCTTTTTTCAAAAGCTGTTTATAGATCTAGATCTGAGATCCTGTGCTCCAACTGTTTTGAATCTTGTTATTCAGAAAGCTTTGTTTTTCAAAATCATATCTATATTTTTTTAAAAGCTTTCAAGCAACCTCAACTTCTATTGTTATATCAATTTTGAAGTGGTTGCAAAAGCAAGATCATCCCTCATCTTATAGAGCATCTATAATATCCTAAGATCACTCATCTCTCTCAGTTTCTAAATTGACTCATTCTCTGAAGTGATTGGATCATAGAACTCTATTGTGTAATTTATTTTATTTCAAGGTGTTTTTGAAATCCTGGGCTTTGTACTTGGGTCTCTCAATCAAGTGATTGAGTTGGTGTTTTGAAAACCTGGGCTGTGTACTTGGGTCTCTCAATAGGGTTATTGAGTTGGTTTAGAAATCCTTAGCAAGAGTGCTTGGGTTCTCAATTCAGGGGAATTGAGATTCACTTATATTGGGGTCGACTGTTTGTATCAAACTCTCTTCAATATAGTGGTTGCTAAGTCCAAGGGTTGAAAAGCCTAAGGCCGAGGACGTAGGGGTTTTATCCCGAACCTCGCTAAATATCTGTGTCCCTCTATCCCTTCTCTCTTTATATTTTGCACTATTATTATAACTGTTTATTATTAATATTATTGTGCTTATTGATATTATCACTATCATTATTACTGTTTCTTATTACTGTGCTTATATTATTTTGTCACATCTATAAACATATTAATTGTGATATTATCAATACTCTCAATATAACTGTGCAAATATATCATATTGCAATCTTATCCAGATCTCTTCTTATTATCTATTTTATTGCTGTATTCAATATTGATCTGTCCATCATCTCATTCTACTTCTCTTCTCCTTCTATATTGGTCAAATATTATTATTCCGCATTTAATCCAAACCAATATCGAAAAAGTTTTTTAAATTGAAAAAGAATTCATTAATCACCTATAACCTTATTCACCCCCCCCCCCCCCTCTAAGGTTAATTTATAGACTCTCAAGTCTAACAAGTGGTATCAGAGCTAGTAATTGCTTTAGAGCTTTACATCTCACAATTTAAATTAATCCTGTTATATATCTGTGATTATGGGTTCATTCATGAAAGAAGGAATGTCTTCTAATAGGCCTCCTCTATTTGATGGTACTAACTACGATTACTGGAGTAGTCGTATGAAATGTCATGTGCAGGCAATTGACTTCACTCTATGGAGAATCATAGTGGATGGTCCTCTAATCCCGATGAAGATCAAGATCACAAAACCAGGTAATACTGATGGTGACACTTGAAAAATTCAAGCCACCGGCAAAGCTGAAGAAGTACCGGTAGAAGACATCTACACCATCGACCTGAGTGAGTTAAGAAAATCTGAGCTTGACAAGATATCCCTAAATGCAAAGGCCATGAATATCCTTCATCTATCACTCTGTGAAGAAGAATATGGTAGAGTAAAAGGGTGTCAAAGTGCAAAGGAAATCTGGGACTGCCTACAAGCCACTCATGTCGGGACAAGCCAGGTAAAAGATACTAAAATTAGAATTCTCACCTCTGAATATGAAAGTTTTAAAATGAAAGAAGGTGAGTCTGTCGCAGCAATGCATCAGAGATTAAATTTAATTGTAAACAACTTGAGGGCCTTAGGAAAGAAATACACCAACAAGGATTTGAATGGAAAGATCCTTGAATCCTTAACTGGTGATTTCTTCCCTAAGACTTGTGCTATAACCGAAGCCAAAGACATTGGCACTTTACCTCAAGAAGACCTTATTGGATCATTGCTAGCATTTGAGGTAGTTCTGGCTGCCAAAAAGAATCAAGAAAAAGAAACTGTAAAAGAGAAGAAATCTCTTGCCCTTGCTGCTAAAACTTCTAAAGTAGCAAGGAAAGAGGTTGAATCTGAAGAAGAAACCGATGATGAAGATATGGCTATGCTTGCCAAAAAATTTCAAAAAATTTATGAGATTCAAAAAGTTTGGAAAGGGTGACTTTTCAAAGAAGTCCGGGTACAACAAAGAAGACAGGTATGAGAAAAAGAATGATCAACCAAGATGTTTCGAATGCAACAAACCCGGTCACATCAAAGAAAACTGTTACAAGCTGAAATCTAAGCAAAAGAAAGCAATGAAAGCAACATGGGACAATACAGACACTGAAAGTGAGACTGAAGAAGAAGAAGTTGCAAATGCTGTCTGCCTCATGGCAAAGAACACACCTGAAGCAACATGGGACAATCTCAGCACTGATGGTGAATCAGAAGAAGATGAGCAGACCGACAATGCTGTCTACAGCATGGCAAATGATACATCAAAGGTAAGCCTTAACTTTTCTAGTCCCTCTACTTCCTCTATGCATGATGATATGATTGATAATGACTATAGTAGTCACGATCTGAGTGAAGCTTTTGAGGCTCTATATTTCGAACACGAAAAACTTTTGTTAAAATCCAAGAAACTAACAAAGAGCAACAAAAGCCTATCCACTCAAATCGAGACTCTTGAAAGTGAAGTCACTAGATTAACGAATGAACTACACAAATCAGTCAACCTTGAATTTCGAGAACTAAAACAAAATTTTGAAAAAGTCAAGGTTGAAAATGAATTTTTGAAAGAATCTTTGAAAAAGTTTGAGGTTGGTGAAAAGACCTTGACTCAGTTGCTTCACTCTCAACATCAATATGTTGATAGGAGAGGTATTGGGTACCAAGGAAATTCCACCACCTCCAGCTCAAACAAAAATATCACCTTTGTAGCTTCTACTTCTAGTTATAAACCTACTATCTTCAAATGCACATATTGTCAAAAAGGGAACCATAGCTCTTCCTCATGCCCTATCCGTAAAATATGTGAGCTTGGAACCCTTGTACCTGTTTGGAAGAAACCAAGGTGGATTGTGAAAGCAAACCCCTTGATGACTAACTCCCAAGGACCCAACAAAAAGGGTACCTCGTGCTAGTTGTTAAACAATTCTTTTGCAGGTTGGTCCCTCAGCTAAAAAGAAAAATGTGTGGATGGTTGATAGTGGTTGCTCAAGGCACATGACTGGTGATGCCTCACTATTTCTGAAATTGAGCAACAAAGCTAGTGGATCTGTAAAGTTTGCCAACAATGAATCTGCTCAAGTAATAGGAAAAGGTTGTGTGGATATACTTGGGTCATCCTACTTGCAAATAAAAGTGATGCTTTTAACGAGTTTGCTAAGTTGTGCAGAAAGCTCCAAAATGAGAAAAACTTAGCCATCAAAGAAATTAGAAGCGATCATGGAGGAGAGTACGAAAATTCATCATTCAAGACTTGGTGTGGTAAGTATGGCATTCATCATAACTTTTCAGCTCCAAAAACTCCTCAACAAAATGGTGTGGTAGAAAGAAAGAACAGAACTATACAAGAGATGAGCAGGACAATGCTGAATGAGCACAACCTTCCCAAGTACTTCTGGGGTCATGCAGTAGATACAGCTTGTCACGTGCTAAAACGAGTATACTTAAGGCCATCTCTCAACAAGACGCCATACGAGATGTGGAACGGTAGAGCTCCTAATATTTCATATTTCAAAGTGTTTGGAAGTAAGTGCTTCATTCTTAACACAAAGGACAAGTTGGGTAAGTTTGATGCTAAATCAACTGAAGGTATTTTTATGGGTTATTCAAATCATAGTAGAGCTTATATCGTTTACAATAAAATTGATAAAACTATGCAAGAATCTATTCATGTTTCTTTTGATGAAACTAACCCGTTTGTCAAGAAAGCTGATGATGAGGATGAAGTGATAGAAGTGATCGAAAATAGATCACCTGAAACTAACAGTGAAAGTGTAGAAGAAGCCGAGGAGGAAGCTGAACCTCAAGAAGAAGTTATAGTGGAACAAGAGCCCCAAGACATTGATGATCATCTCCATGGAAGAACACACGATGATCTGCCCAAGACATGGAAAACAGTTCGAGATCATCCCCAGGAGCAGATTATCGGTAGTCCTTCAAAGGGAGTAAAAACTCGTTCTTCTCTTAATCTTTTATGCTTTCATAGTGCTTTTGTCTCTCAAATAGTTCCAAATAATATCAAGGAAGCTTTAATTGATCCAGAGTGGGTTTTGTCAATGCAAAAAGAACTTGAACAATTTGAAAGAAATAAAGTTTGGCACTTAGTTGAAAAACCGGTCGATCGGACCATCATAGGAACTAAATGGGTTTTTCGCAACAAACTTGACGAAAATGGAACAATTTTATTAAACAAAAGTCGTCTAGTAGTTCAAGGTTTTAATCAAATCGAAGGGGTGGATTTTGAAGAAACTTTTGCTCCTGTGGCTAGATTGGAGTCCATTAGGATAATTTTGGCATTTGCCTCCTACATGGATTTCAAACTACACCAAATGGATGTCAAAAGTGCCTTCCTAAATGGTTTCTTAGAAGAAGAAGTTTTTGTAAAACAATCCCCTGGTTTTGAAGATTTTAAAAATCCCGATCACGTCTTTAAACTTGACAAAGCCCTCTATGGATTGAAACAAGCCCCAAGAGCTTGGTATGAGAGATTAAGCAAACATTTAATTGCCAATGGTTTCCAAAAAGGGTAAGATTGATTCTACCTTATTCCTTAAAACCAAGGGCAAACATATCATAGTAGTTCAAATCTATGTTGATGATATTATCTTTGGATCTACTAATGATGATTTGTGCAAGGAATTTTCTGAGATGATGACTAGTGAATTTGAAATGAGTATGATGGGAGAACTTAACTTTTTCTTGGGACTTCAAGTGAAACAATCAAATGAAGGAATCTTCATATCCCAAACTAAGTTCTCAAAGGAATTGCTGAAGAAATATAACATGAATGACGCAAAAGAAATCAGCACTCCTATGGCAACAGCAACTAAACTAGATAAGGATGAGCAAGGTAAACCGGTAAATGAAACTATGTATCGAGGTATGATAGGTAGTCTCTTATACTTAACTGCATCTCGTCCTGATATTATGTTTGCTGTATGCTTGTGTGCTCGATTTCAAGCATGCCCAAAAGAATCACATTTAAAAGCTGTAAAACGGATTCTTAGGTATGTTAAAGGGACCATAGACTTTGGTTTGTGGTACCCGAAATCGAGTACTTTTGATTTGATTGGTTATTCTGATGCTGATTTTGCTGGTTGTACTCTTGATAGAAAAAGTACTAGTGGAACTTGTCATTTTCTTGGTCCTTGTTTGACCTCCTGGTCTAGTAAGAAGCAGAACAGTGTTGCTTTGTCCACAGCTGAAGCTGAATATGTGGCTGTTGGAAACTGCGTCGCACAAGTTCTGTGGATGAAACAAACTTTGGAAGACTTTGGTCTAATTTTTGAAAGTGTGCCTGTTTTGTGTGATAATACAAGTGCCATAAATATTGCTAAGAACCCTATACAACACTCTCGCACTAAACATATTGACATTAGACATCACTTTATTAGAGATCATGTGTCTAGGGGGAGCATTGCACTAAAATTTGTAGGCACAGATGACCAACTAGCGGATATTTTCACTAAACCCCTAGCCGAAGCTCCTTTTTGCAAAATCCGTAGAGAGCTAGGGATGCTTGACTATGCTAGTTTATGATTTTGTTTGTATTCACCCCACCTCCTTTTTGATGAAAACAAAGGGGGAGAGAATATTATTATGCATGCTATATATGGGGAGAAAATATTATGCTCAGGTTATATGTGGTAATATGCTGATTAGCTGATTTTTGTTATGCATATGCTTAGGGGGAGCCTTTTTTAAAGATTTTTAATCCCTATGCATAATATAATTTGTTATCATCAAAAAGGGGGAGTTTGTTGAACCAAGGGTAAAACAGTCCTTTATTTTGAATGATAACAAATTACATATATCTACTAATCTTTCACATTGAGCAAAGTGCAGGACTTATTTTAAAAGGAAGAAGACTCAAAAAGGAGAAGCTTGAAGAAGAAGCATCATAAGAAGTTCAAAACCCTATTTTGTGTCTAAGCCTTTTTTAGGACTCTTTGTAAAGGTCCTATCACCTAAAGTGTGTGACACTTTAGATATTGAGAGAGATGATCTTTTCTAAACATGCATGATGCATAAAAATAGTTTTGAAAAAATTATTTCACAAAATTGCATGCATGCATAAGGTGGCAAGTTGAAAAAATATTTTTAGGAAAACTTGGAATCGATTTCCAACTCATTTCATAGGCCTTGGAATCGATTCTCAGGACCTCCTATATGGCCTGAAAATCGATTCCTTCATGTTTACAAAGGGCCATGAATCGATTCCCATGCCTTCCAAAAAGAAAAGAAAAATCGATTCCTTTTATTTCTACATGGATAAGAATCGATTCTCAGGACCTCCATATGGCCTGAAAATCGATTCATGCCTTTTTACATAAGCTTGAAATCGATTCCCTCATTTTCCAAACATCAATGAATCGATTCCTCTCTTATTTCAACTAAACAAACAATCGATTCTTTTATTTTTTAAAGGCAATGAATCGATTCCTTCACATTTTAACTTGATCAATGAATCGATTCTTCACCTATATTAAATGTTTTTCAAAAATTTCAACGGTGCCTAAGCCTATAAATACATGGGTTGAGCTTCACTTTCATCCCAACACCACTGCTCACAATTTCTTCTCTACTCTCTCATATTCGAATCTCTATAGATCTATTGCTCTTCATTGTTTTATTTTTATAAGCTTTTGATTTTAAATTGTTATATCTTTTTTCAAAAGCTGTTTATAGATCTAGATCTGAGATCCTGTGCTCCAACTGTTTTGAATCTTGTTATTCAGAAAGCTTTGTTTTTCAAAATCATATCTATATTTTTTTTAAAGCTTTCAAGCAACCTCAACTTCTATTGTTATATCAATTTTGAAGTGGTTGCAAAAGCAAGATCATCCCTCATCTTATAGAGCATCTATAATATCCTAAGATCACTCATCTCTCTCAGTTTCTAAATTGACTCATTCTCTGAAGTGATTGGATCATAGAACTCTATTGTGTAATTTATTTTATTTCAAGGTGTTTTTGAAATCCTGGGCTTTGTACTTGGGTCTCTCAATCAAGTGATTGAGTTGGTGTTTTGAAAACCTGGGCTGTGTACTTGGGTCTCTCAATAGGGTTATTGAGTTGGTTTAGAAATCCTTAGCAAGAGTGCTTGGGTTCTCAATTCAGGGGAATTGAGATTCACTTATATTGGGGTCGACTGTTTGTATCAAACTCTCTTCAATATAGTGGTTGCTAAGTCCAAGGGTTGAAAAGCCTAAGGCCGAGGACGTAGGGGTTTTATCCCGAACCTCGCTAAATATCTGTGTCCCTCTATCCCTTCTCTCTTTATATTTTGCACTATTATTATAACTGTTTATTATTAATATTATTGTGCTTATTGATATTATCACTATCATTATTACTGTTTCTTATTACTGTGCTTATATTATTTTGTCACATCTATAAACATATTAATTGTGATATTATCAATACTCTCAATATAACTGTGCAAATATATCATATTGCAATCTTATCCAGATCTCTTCTTATTATCTATTTTATTGCTGTATTCAATATTGATCTGTCCATCATCTCATTCTACTTCTCTTCTCCTTCTATATTGGTCAAATATTATTATTCCGCATTTAATCCAAACCAATATCGAAAAAGTTTTTTAAATTGAAAAAGAATTCATTAATCGCCTATAACCTTATTCACCCCCCCCCCCTCTAAGGTTAATTTATAGACTCTCAAGTCTAACAAGTTCGAGTTGAGGCTCGGGTTTAGCCAAGATCTAGGCTTTAGGTTTCCCCCTAAATTAGATCTGAAGAAATCCAACATATCGCACGAGGACCAAAAGTGAATACCGAGTGAGGCACGAGTTTTGCCAAGATTTAGGTTTTAGGTAGTCCTCTTGAATTTGATCAGGGGAAACCTAACGTGCCGCATGAGGACGGAGAGGGAAGACCGAATCGACGCTGGAGTTTAGCCAAGCTCTAGGTTTTAGGCCTCCGTCTTGAATTAGTTCAGGAAACTCAACATACCACACGAGGACAGAGAGCGAAGACCGAGTCGAGGCTTGGGTTTCTTTGGAGGTTGTTGTAGTAAGACTTCTTCATTTGAAAATTAGTTGTCCTTGATTAGAATGAGTCCTAGAGAGCTTTGACATAGTAGGGTAAAAGAAAAAAAATAAATAAATGCTAGCAACTATCTCCGCTTTCTCGCAGATTCGTCCTTTTTCATTATTGTGCTAGTCCTTCTTCAACTTGCTCGAATTAGGTACAGGTCTTTGCTTTTAGGATTCCATCATGCTTTGGATTCCTGATTTTCCTTCTAAGAGATTGCAGTCCTGCTGAAAGGAGTAGGATCTAGAATTTCTGCCCTTCTTTCTCAGGCTGGTCTCGTAACATCTTCGCGCAACCTGCTAGTTTCCACGGATTCTTCCCACCTTGCTATCGGTGGGGTACTTAATGCAGAGGTGGGCATAGGGTACAACAGCTCCAAGACAGTTGAGTGTTGGCCTTTCGATAATTGCATTGTACGGTGAAGTTGTGTCTACCACCATGTTTGTCAGCTAGACGGTCTTGGCAAGTGGTGTTTCGCCAAAAGTTGTTCGCAAGTCGATGTAACCTTGCACGTCAACGTGTTCACCAGAGAACCCTACTAGCGTACTGTGGAATTATTGCAACAAGTACTTAGATATTCCCAATGCCGCGAAGCATGACCAGAAGTTCACATTGGTTGAGCTTCTTCCATCGACTAGGACGCGTCAGACTTGAAACCTAGTCGTGGTTAGCGAGATAACCACAGCGTCGTCCTGTGGCTTCCGAGTCTTTGTCCGTAAAGGTGATGGCTGGCATGTGTACCTCCCTCTCAACTACTTCCACCTTCTCCACAGATAGAACTAACCTGATGTACCCTTTTCTTGCCAAATTTGTGCCTCCGCTTCTAGCAAAGCCTCCAGCTATGATGCTCAGACTTCCTTTGGTCGTGTTGGGAATTTTTTGTTTTCCCCCTTGTAGTGTCTCTTGTGAAATTGTGTCTTGTTGGTGACTGACTTCATGTATTCCTCAGGGGGTATGCTTTTCCCGTGCGTCGTATGTTTGCTTGTCGTTCCTTCCCTCTTTTAGAACATATTTCTTCAACTGGCCCCGCCGAATAAGTTCCTATGTCTATTATTTCAAGTTGAATCAATCATCCGTGTTGTGGCGTTTGGTCCTATGAAACTTACAATACGTCTACTCGTCCCAAACCATTCGTGCCGACTAGGGGGCTAGGCGGGAGATTACGTTGATCCCCTTGACTTGACATAGATCTTTGATAATCGTGCGTTTAGCGGGATGAAGTGTTGGGATTTCCGTATCGGGTGTCGCTCTTGGGTACCTCATCCCCCTGATGGCTTACCCGGTCCTTAGTCGTCGCGTCCTCCTCTTCCAAACTCTCCTGGTTACGCTCATGATCGTCTCTATTATACCACACTTGCTTTGAGGCAGTCGCCTCTTTTGCGTCAATTTGCTTCTTTACCCGCGTGCGAATTTCATCCATCGTGGCTTGTGTCTCGATGAATAAGTTTGCGCCGAATGTTCCCATGCGTAAGCCCTTGAGGAAGGAGGCGACGAAGAACTTTTCATTTGTCTCGTCGACCTGCACGACCATTTTGTAGAAGCAGGATAGGAAACTCTTAAGTAGCTCGTTTTGACCCTGGTGGAGGTCGAACAAGTCGGATATGACAGTTTCCTTTCTTCAGTTGGCTGAGAATTTTTGCTGTAAACTTGGAAACTAGGTCTTTGAAGTTGGTAATAGACACTGGGGGTAGGTCGATGAACCAACAGAGCGCCACGTCTTTCAATGTGCTAGCAAACATCTTGTAGCTGACAGTGTCATCACCTCTGTTGGTAAACATTTGAGTTTGGAAAGTCACAACGTGGTTATAAGGGTCACCAGAGCCGTCGTAGGCTGATATAATGGGTTCTCTAGAGCGTTGGGGAACTGCCACAACCTAGATTTCCTCCAAAAATGGTTGGAAAGTTCTTAGGGGTGCTTCATCACTGCAGGGGTTTGGGATCTGGTTTGGAGAGCTCATACATGCTCTTGGAGCTCACGTTCACGAGCCTCCATGGCCTGCACGCGAATGAGCTATTCTTGGTTTCAGCATTGCTGCTCTACATTCTGCTATCCCAACATCCAGATGGAGTGTTGCATTTGACACATTTCTTCGCCCTATTCTTCAATAGCGCTTTCAGTCGTCTGGTTTGAACATCGTGTTCCCACCATGAATGACTCAGGTAGAAGCACTTTGCTCTTTAACGTTGTGAAGCCACCGGGAAAGGAGCTTTTACCAGAGAACCCATAGTGGGTGCCAATGTTCTCGTGTACAAAATAGGGGTGGTGCATCCCATTTGGTTACAACCTTGTTAAGGGAGACCTCCCAAGTATGAGGAAAAAATGATCTCTAATACAATAGTAGCATGCACTATTTATACTTACTAAGAGTCCCTATGCTGCTTTGCTCTATAGGGTAGCAGTGTCCGCCTCCTACAACTGAGGTAGTGGAATGGCCACTACTTCTCGTACGGGCCAATGGTTGCTTGCCACGTCCTCCTCATTTGTCTTCTAGTCAGATGTGTCTTGGTTTGTTCATGGTCAGTACAACATTGCAGGAGGTACAAATGTTCCTTATAGTACTAACTAAGCTGCTCGAGTTGTCCATTGCGCTCCTAGAGTAGCCCACTTCGGTCATTAGAGATCTTCATCAGTTTATCAGAATTTAAAGTCTAAGAAGCATCCTCCGCGCTATTTTTACCAAGTTGAGCTCCAACAATCACCTTATCTTTCCATTTCTCCAAAAAGATCTGCTTTTCTTTGTATTGAATGCCATTATGGCTTCGACCCTCCTTTAGTCATCTCTTCATTGATTCTAAAGGGTCGTTTCCAGTTTGCTCTAAGCTTTCCTTCTTATGCTCCTTTTCAAATGTTCTCTACCTTCTCAACACTAGGTTGCCCTTCTTGAAGACTGGGGAAAAAACTTTTTGTTGTAGTGTCTTGCAAATTGCTCCTTGAAAGCTATCTCCCGGACTTGGACGAACTCCCTTGTCTCGTCTGTAAGGCCCAACTCGATCCGAGCGGCTTCTTCTTGTTCAATAGCATTATATGTTTCCCTTTTTCAGAGAAGGGAATCCGAGCTCTGCTTGTATCATAGCCTCCATCCCATAAGTAAGTCGGAACAACGCCTCCTCCATTGTTGATTGTGGAGTTATGTGGTAGGCCAAAAATACTCTTCACCCCATTTACCTTTGGCTTGACCTGTTTCTTGAGCTCTAAAAGAATGACCTCTTTGGCGATTTCGACTTGGCTATTTGTTTGAGGGTGTTCGACGAAGGAAAATCAGCGGCGTATTTCAAGCTCCCTATAAAAGTCCCGAAAGGACGAGTTGTTGAATGGAGTCCCATTGTCTCTGACGATTATGTTTGGAAGACCGGGGGAACATACTACATTTTCCACACATATTTCTTCACTCGTTCTGCTGTAATGGTTGAAAGTGGTTCAGCCTCTACCCATTTGGTTTGATGCACGAACTTGCACCATGGTGGCTCTATTCTTCTAACGATAAAATGTGTCTCCAAACTCGGACCGGTGACCAACTCGGTGAAGGTACCGGGTCACTGGGTCAAGAGTTGGACCGAGGGGTCGACAGTTGAACCGCAAGACCATGACCCGGTCCCAAATAAAAGATTCCCGAATTTTCAGGACATATAAATTTCATACTTGTAAAACTGAAGTCGCTAAAATTACACATCAAACCTAAAAAAGTCTAAAAAAATTCCCACAATGCCATTAACATACATATAATTCCTGGAACATACATGTAATCTAACTTTGAATTTGAACTTTGGGTGGGTGTTTCGGTTTTTAGTCTCTCTTTGACTCTTTAGATTTGGGCTTTGAAATGAAATTGAGAAAGAGACACGACTCTTCTCATTTCTCGTCTCTAATTTCATTTTTATTTTTTCTATAAACTAACTGCTTAAAACGGCGTCGTTTTTACGTTTTTAGGATTTTTTTTACAAAACATGTAAAACCTGGTCCGATTTTACAAAACCCACCGGGTCACCGGTTTTCACCAAAACAGGCCTAGTCATGGCGGTTCCCACCGGGTTTCTCCATTTCCGATCCATAACGTGGCTCGATCCACTGACCCCTCTGGTTCCCGGTTCACCTGGTCCGACCGGCCGGGTCGAGCCGGTTTTTAAAACACTGGTTAGTTTGTTTAGGACTGAGGAGAGTAAGTAGAAAAGTGGGATAAAAGTGAAGAAATCGAACCTGAGGGGTCAAGCCCCATGTTTATAGTTTTTGAATCGTGGTTGAGCTAGGCTAGGGTTTTTCATTGAAAGTAGCTAGAAGTCATGCCCTATTTTCTCTGAAGCAGTACGTTGGTGTTGCGTACTAAGGTAACCGCCAACAACTACTGCTTATAAACGTAGGATAAGCCTTCTAAACATGTTAACCATGCTAGGGGAGCTTAGTTCCGAGCTTGTTCCCCTGGCAGAAGACCTTCTTTTCCGAGGTGTAAGACTTGGCACACACTCGTTTCCTACATTGTGCACCCCATGCTGGCCAGGTCAAGTGGAGCTCGGGCGTAAACATTGACCATAGGTCTCCAATATATTGTGCAGATTAGCTCGATCAAGATCGGAGCTTGAGGAAGGAGCCTACTGGCGAAGCTCATAAATAGAGCTCGGTACCATTACAGATATATATATATATATATATATATATATATATATATATATATATATATATATATATATATATATACACATGAGTTAAATATGTTTTTCTAGATATTTGAGTTAAATATGTTTTTAATTTTGTTCCCAACCAGACCGACCAGTATACACATATGCTCAGCTGCAAAAAGATCTCCGGACTTAGCTGACCGATCGGCTCAAAAATATCGCATCTCTACCTCGCCCAATATGGAATGGAGGCGCAGTCAGGGGGAAATATAACTGATTCTCCTCCTCCCTGTCTGTAACGGTTAACTTGACTATCAATTTTATTCATTACCATTAATGAGTCCTGTAATATAAATATATGCCCTCTGAGGCCAATAAACGGATCATGGATCCAACATTCTCATTCACATGCAAATTCATAGCAATACTGTCTTTACTTGTGCTTGGTCCTTTTCCTGCAAGGGAAACTGAACGTAACATTGGCACCCCCCACGGGGCCTGAGTAAAATTTTACCCCATGCACCACAGAGAAGCCTACCCAAGAAATGCATTACCAAACAATGGTGACAACCAGAAATGGTGGAACGGGGATTACCGACCCTGGCAGTTCCAATGGCCAATAGCACAATCCAGATCTGAGGATGGAGGAACTCATGTCAGCAATCCAGCTCCTCCAAACTCAAAAAGCTGACCCCCAATGGCGCAATGAGGAGCAGCTACTCCGCTCTCAAGCCCTAGAGGAGAGAGAGGTACAACTGCAGTAACAGCTCGTTGATATGAGGAGGTTTACCAAAGTGCTGGAGGCCACAAGAGTCCCGTTACGAGCATTCCATCCATTCACGGCGGAGATCCAAGTCGTAGAAATATCGCCTAGGTTCAGGGAGCCTGCCATCAGGACCTGCAATGGCACCGGGGATCCCCAGAGTCATATAGACGTCTTCCAAACCCATATGTTCATCAGCGATGGCAATGATGCCATCTGCTGTAAGATGTTTGCGGGAACGCTAACAGACGTAGCCCTGAAGTGGTTCAAAGGACTCCCTGAACGCTCCGTGACTAGGTTTGAGGATTTAGCAAGCAGGTTCGTGCAGTAATTCTCGGCAAATAAGAAGAGGGAGGTGGACTTGGTGACCTGTTTGACATCCAGCAAGGACTGTCGGAACCGCTCAAAAACTATCTTGATCGGTTCGACAAGACCACCGTCCTAGTAGAAGAGCCAGATGAAAAGTTCTTCGTAACTGCCATTATAAAGGGCTTGCGCAACGAGACCTTTAGTGAAACATTGATCATCAAGAAACTCTGTAAGATGGACGAGGTATGAGTAAGGGCGAAGAAGCGTATAGAGGCCAAAGAATCCAATGCTGGGAAGAGAGAAAAAGAAATCGGGAGACAAGCACCCATCGTCAAGCGAGAAGAGCCACATCACGCTCGGTCGAACCAAGGAAGGGATAGAGGGAATCAGAACAGAAATCGATCAGTTAGGCCACGCCATCGGCCATATTAGAAGAGTCTTTGCACGATGGCACCATTCAGAGGCCTGTCATGTTTGGTGGGACAATGGGCAAGAATCGGGGCTCGTATTGCAGATACCATTGCACAGACGGCCATACGACCGACGACAGTTGGACGTTGAAACAGCAGATAGAGCAATTGATCCAGAGATGACACCTGAAGAAGTTTGTGATGAAAACAAAAACTAAGAAAGACGAAGTGAAGAAAGAAAAAGGCAACCGGTGCACACAAGCACGTATATATATGTTTTCAAGAAATTCAAACGAACGGAGCAGATCCACTGGTCACACTCCATCCAATGGTGGAGGGGGGATGAGAGGCAAACAGCGCAGATCGCTTCACCTTTTCGCATCCCACCGTTAGTTGGTGACACGTGTCAAGCAACAAAAGGGGTAGTTATAACGCGATCCCTCTTGGAACATGTGCGATGATGACAAGTCAAATTTTGCGCCATATCAAACAAATCGAAGCGTCAAATCAGAAGATCAGAACAAATGAACGGTGCTAAAGCACTATCCAAGCCGGGCGGTAAAACAGAAAATGAGGTATGACTCAAAATTTGATTTGTTTATATATCAAGATGATTTACAATAAGTTTGCGTCACATACATTTGCATTAATACATGAAATGTGCATTCTAATCTTGAGCCGGTCGGTCCCCCCCACCGGGTCATTGCTGAGGCTTTCTTTGTCCTCTGTTTCAGGAAGACTCTCCCAAGTCAAGTGTGCGAAAGAAGTGGCCCTCGTAGAAACGCATGTGTCTCCATCTCCGCTCTCCATGACGCCTTCAGGAGCGATCCGGAGCTGAGTAGCCAGGGAACACCCCCACTGCCTTGACTGCAGCAAAACGCGCCTCCTCTAGAATCTCTACCAGAAGCAAGCAGTGGGCCGGGGACGGATGGCCAGGTGCTCTACCCAAATGAAGGCAAGCACATCGAGTTCTCTGAACATTCCTGCATGGAAACAAAGAAAGCAACTGATGAAGATCCATATCTCGTAGATCACGGACTCCCACCTCGAGCTTCTTGGCATTCTAGTCGCGCACCGAAGCGCCTGAGGGAATACTCACAGAACTCGAAGAAGAAGATTTGGTCCCAACGCAACAACAACAAAGCATGACAGAAAGTGACAAGAGCGAAGGAACAAAAGGGAAAAAGACTGAAGTACCAACTCAAGAAGCCTTAACCCTTTTTATAGCACCGGCGCGAGGTTAGTTACAAGAACGGGCATTTATGAAGCGCAAGAAACGACAATCATACTGAAGAAACTGATGCAGTCAAACCGGAGTCAGAGGTCAAACGGTCAAAAGCCATAACGTAAATCACATGTCCAATTAACAAATCAATTATAGTAAACATCGGGAGCGCTGCCTCTGAGCCGAAGGGTTAGGTGCCCAGAAGCATTCGCCGCTGACCGAAGGGCTAGGAAGCCGAAGATTCTGGTCCTAATAACTGGAGGGCTGCAAGTGTCGAGCTTCTCTTGTCTTGAACAACTTCGCGCTCTGCGCTTGTCACTCGAAGGGCTTTGTTCCCAACCAGGCCAACCGGTATACACATACGCTCGGCTGTAGAAAAATCTTCGGACATAGCTGACTGATCGGCTACAGAATATCTCATCTCTACCTAGCCTAATATGGAATGGAGGCACAATCAGAGGGAAATATCCTGATTCTCCTCCTACCTGTCTGTAACGGTCAACTCAACCATTAATTGTATTCATTACTGTAGCGACCGAAAAATCCAAATGAAAGGATTCTTCGTCATTTTGCAATGAAGCCGCCATCAATATTTATTAAATAGGAAGAACATTGAAAAAATCTTTATTTTTGGGTTCGGGGGTCGATTATGCGTGGGGAAGGTATTAGCACCCCACAGCATCCTTTCAAAAGAAAGGTTAGCATTTAATTTAATGTGTAGAGAATAAGTTAATTAAAAGAAAAATACTTTAATTTATCCTTTTTATTATTTGCAAAATTGAGAGAGGAAGCCTTAATAAAAATTTTAGTTTTTCGTGCTTGACAGGGGTGGGCCCCTGCTCCTACGTATCTCCAGGTGCGATGGAGAAATCAAAGCTACGTAGTTCTTGGGTAGAAAAATTTGTGTGTTTGGTGTTTTTTTACTTATTTTTGAAATTGGGAGAGGTATTCGTAATGACCAAACAAGTAAAACTCAGAGTGGTCATTACTCATAGCTCGTTTGAAAACTGAAGCTGTTGTTAATGGTCAAACAAGCTAAGCTCGGAGTGACCATTAGTAACAAACTATTTTTTGTGGACAATTGTTGAGAAAACTGGTTTGGAAGCATTATGATGTAATAAAAAAAACTAAGTGAGTTGTAATAGAAACAGAAGTATAATTAACATGGGTGTTACAAAAAAGAGGGGGAATGAATAGCAACAGGGGTTGTATTTTTAAAACTGGGGGTGTGAATATTAAACAGCCCAGTTCCACGTGTTTTGCAAACTGGGCTTAAGTGGGGGGTTGTATTAATAAAATGAGTGGTGCATTTATAAACAGCGGTTGTATCATTAAAAAAGGGTGTGTTTAGAAACAGGGGTTGTATGAAAAAAAGGGGGTGGGCGCAACAGTGACGGCCCAACTCAGTATCAGGCCTATTAACCCACGAAAAGTGGGCTTTTCATGGGGTGTATGATTCAAAACAAAGAGTGTAATTAGCTGCAGAGGGTTGTATTTGAAAACAAAAGGGGTGCGGACAGCAGAGACCCATTTGAGCTTCATAAACACTAGCCCACAAATCATGGGCTTTTTAGGGGGGTTGCGCGAATAAAATATGGGGGTGTTACTATTAATCTGAAATTAAAAATAAAATAAAACAAAATAAAAAATGGACAGACTATATAAGCAACAACAAAAAATGAAAACCCTATTCCCTTCCCCCTTCTTCCCCACGGCGCCGCACCAAACATCTCCCTCAACCCTAAATTTTTGTTTTCTTCCCTCTCTCAACGCCGTCCGATCTCTCTTCTCTGACCCTAATCTCATCCCCTCTTCACCTCACCACCGCTAACGACCCTTTGCCTCACGGTGCCGTTAGACCGAAACATGGGGAAAAGGAAACAAGCTTCGAGTAAGGAGAGGGAGAGGAGGAGATCCGTGAGATGGAAAGACTGAGAGTGATGATGGAGAGGGAAAGGGGGAACATTTCGGAGTGAGAAAATGAGAGAGAGGGAGAAAACGGGGAAGAAAGAAAGAGAAAGAAGGAAAGGAGGGTGGTGCGTTGGTCAGAGTCGGAGGAACGATGGTGATAGTTTGTTAACGGCGAACGGCGGTGGCTTGCGGTGGTGACGGGGAGGGCGACAGTGTTTGGTTTGGTTTCGTGCGTGGAGGAGAAGAGGGAGAAAACGAAACTGAGAGAGAGATAGAGTTACAGTGAGAGAGCTTCGTGGTGGTGACGGCTCTGGTGGAGGAGTGAAGGTTCCGTGACGGTTTGGCGTTTGACGGGGAGGCGCGGGTTCTGTGTTGATGAGTGAAGGTGACTCATGGCAAGGCTGCGGCGGCGGCCACCAAGGACGGTGGCCGGAGGTAAAAAAATCCTTTTTCCTTTACTGTGTCCTCTCACAGCGTCCTCCCCCCTCCCTATATACTGTTTTGCTCTCTTTTCTTTTTCCTAGACCCTAGATTTTATTCTGAAATAATTTCAAGAGAATAGAAAGTTCTTTTGCTGCTTCAATAAAAACCTATTTATGAGCAAATCATATCATATAAGTGAGCTACGCAACATTGAGTAAAAAAGGGTTTGAAAATCGACCTAGGTTTCCAAGAATTTGAGATAGAGGAGTCGTTACTGTTGCCCTCCCCTTCTACTTCAGCTTCTGCCTGTATTTCCCTTTTCTGGACTGTTTGTCTACAATTAGGTTTCAGATGCTTGATGATTTGGGGTTTTAGCTCAAAACCCTAATCTTGGCTCTGATTGCTATGAAATTCTTTTTTCTGTTTACACGTATATGTTTCTTGTATATTTCAGCCATCGTATGCCTATTTTGTGTGTGTTTTGGTGTCAATTTTCGTTCATAGTGTGCTCTCCTTTTTTTATTTCCTTCAATGTCTCCTCCTTTATTTCAGTGACTGTGCTCTGTTTTTATAGGTGGATTGATGAGGTGTTGAGGGGCTCAAAGGGAAGTCAGCAATTAGGGCAAAAATGGCACCAAGGACAGCATCTTTGAGGAGGAATAAAAAGGACAATAGCTGGCACCAAGGACAGCCAAATGAATGACAATGAATCAAAAGGACAACCAAGGGGAAACCCTAGCTAGGGCAAGCGGCCAGTTGCTGCGCCCCTTTTCTTCTTTTTTCCCTTTTTTGGAGTTTTTGCATTTTTTTTAATTTTTTTGTATTATTTTTGTACTATTTTTCCTGTTTGTTTTTTTGGCTCATATTTGTAAAGAAAACTATATCCTATCTCTTGATAGAAAGATCTTCGTCAAATACCGGACTTTGCCTTTTTTTTAGGAAACTCATATCCAAGGCAGCTTACCACAAGCACCCCACCCCATACGACTAGTTGGGGTTCGCCTTTTTAATCAAACAAAGTCAGTATAAGTAGTAGGGGCTTCATAGCGACTTTCATTCTAAAGGAAACCGAAGAACCAACCTTTAGTCAATAGGAGCCCTACTTCCCTCTTTGCGACCTCATCACTTCAAAGCGCAAACCCATTTCTTTCTTAGTCACCGGGCGGAGCGCACCTTTGGTACTTCAGTAGGGCTATATATATAAAAACTTTCGACTATTCAGCTTCTTCAATTATTATTATTATTATTATTATTATTATTATTATTATTATTATTATTATTATTATTTTGCATTAATAACAATAGGCTAAATAGTAGCAGTATCGAAATAAAATAAAACGAGTATCGAACAATCGTTGTACGAGAGCGCCAAAGGCACGCGCTTTTTAAAACGATATGCGACGCAATGAAAATAAGAATTTTTTAGATTTTAATTGATCGGACAAAATTAGGGTATGACAGCTGCCCCTCTTTATTCATATTTTACTAGGAAATATGGTGGGCTTCCAAATTCTCGAGTAAAATAGAAATAAAGATAATTGAACAAAAGCCTTTTTTTGGGGAATTCATAAAAAAAACGGGTTTACATAGAACAAAAGCTAATAGGGATCACCGGGGATCTGAAGGAGCACTGGGGCTCTGATGGTCTAATCCGTAATCAATGCTTGGCGCATTGATTGAAGTTAAACTGAAGGACCGAAGGGGTCTGAAGGGCATGCCTAAGCCTGATGGACCAATGGGCCTCATGGAGCGCAAACTAGCAACGGTACTAGTAAAATGGTCTGCTTGGGGGTGGCCTTTTTCGAGCGGCCATGGGGGCAAGGTCAGGTCATTGACCTGATTTGCGCACCTCGAAGGACGTGCACTGTGTTTTCTTTTAGGCGGGCACAGCTAGTCTGAAGGACCTGGGGTCGGATGATCCGTCGGTTGCTCGATAACGCGACGTGCAATCTGGGTTGAAGGACCAATTATTGGTCTGAAGGGGCGCTAGGGCCCTGAAGGACCGCTGGGGGTCTAAAGGACTGGTGCTAGACTCGGTGCTAACATTATAATTTGAATTTATCTCGACAAATAAAAACTATCTATACTTGAACGCATTTAAGGATGCATTGGATGATGTATACGTGCATGCAGTGTAAACATGCGCAATGCTTGGTATCTGGTGGTATGATGAATGAAATATGGAATGTTTTTTCTTTTTTTTGTTTTTATTTTCGGTTCTTTTTGCTCTTTTGATCTTTCTTGACTTTTTGCTCTTTTGCTCTTTCGCATTAACTCGCAGGGCTCTCGACGGGAGATATGGGGGTTGCCCAAAGTAATGGTACCAGAGTGCGGGTTATCAAGATTTGTTGCTTGAAGTGATCATGCATTTGTCTTCTTTTTGCAATTTTATGAGAGATCATCTCTTTTTGTGATTTTTAGAGATTTCGCAATGATTGTAATGCTTTCGATTATGCACATGTTTCGCAATTCAGTATCATCTACCGTAAAACATCTTTTCAAAGCAAATAGGGAAATGAGAGAATACAGAAAGAGTTTAATATTCAAATGGAAACCAAATGCGCCGAAGGTCACATTGACTGAAAATTACATTAAGAGTTTAAACTACGAAAAGAAGAAAGAAAAGGAAAGAGCAGATCTTTTGATTGTTTATATCTTTGAGGTTACAATTCCAATCACCCATGCATATGACCTTGAGCATTCATCATCCAACCTTCAGAGGTATTGACTGCCTTTGTATCTGTTCAAAGTCCAACTCTTGACCCTAATTTTTGCCTGGATTGCTCTTTAGAGTTTTCAATCCACCGGGTCGCTCTAATTTTTGCCTAGGCCGCCCTTTCGGGTTTTCAACCTAGCGAGCTCATTTTTGCTTGGCTCATCTTTGTCTTTTTTCCATATATTTCTTTGGGCATAGTACTTCTTGACTACGTCTGAGTTCACTGGGAGTGGGAGGTCTTCACTGTCCATTTTTGTGAGAATTAAGGCTCCTCTAGAGAATGCTTTCTTTACCACATAAGGTCCTTCATAGTTGGGGGTCCATTTCCCACGGGCATCCTTTTGGATAGGCAAAATCTTCTTGAGCACGAGATCTCCTTCTTGAAACTGCCGGGGTCGAACTTTCTTATCGTAAGCTTCCTTCATTCTTTGCCGATACAACTGCCCGTGACATAAAGCAACCATTCTCTTTTCTTCTATGAGGTTCAACTGGTCCACACGAGCTTGAACCCATTGTGCTTCTTCTAATTTGGTTTCCATTAACACTCGCAGAGAGGGTTTTTCAACTTCTACGGAAAGAATTGCTTCCATCCCGTATACTAGTGAGAATGGTGTTGCCCCTGTTGACGTGCGAACTGAGGTCCGAAGCGAAAGGCAGCATGTCATGCCAATCCTTGAAGGTCACCACCATCTTTTGCACAATCTTCTTTATGTTCTTATTTGCCGCTTCGACTGCCCCATTCATCTTTGGACGGTATGGGGAGGAATTATGATGCTGAATTTTGAAGTCGTCACACAACTCTTTCATCATCTTGTTGTTCAGGTTGGTCCCATTATCCGTGATGATCTTATTTGGGAGACCGTAACGGTAGATCAAATCTCTTTTTAAGAACTTGACAACCACAGATTTTGTTACACTGGCATAAGAAGCGGCCTCGACCCATTTGGTGAAATAATCAATAGCGACAAGAATGAAGCGATGCCCATTTGATGCCTTAGGTTCGATGGGACCGATGACATCCATTCCCCACATTGAGAATGGCCATGGTGCTGTTAGAATATTCAAAGAAGCAGGTGGTACATGGATATTATCAGCGTTGATTTGACACTGATAGGTGGATTGATGAGGTGCTGAGGGGCTCAAAGGGCAGTCAGCAATTAGGGCAAAAATCGCACCAAAATGACAGCATCTTTGAGGAGGAATAAAAAGGACAAGAGCTGGCACCAATGACAGTCAAAGGAAGGGCAAGGAATCAAAAGGACATCCAAGGAGAACCCTAGCTAGGGCAAGCAGCCAGCTCCTGCGCCCCTTTTCTTCTTTTTTCCCTTTTTTGGAGTTTTTGCATTTTTTTGTATTATTTTTGTACTATTTTTGCTGTTTGTTTTTTTTGGCTCATATTTGTAAAGAAAACTGTATTATATATATAAAAACTTTCGACTATTCAGCTTCTTCAATTATTATTATTATTATTATTATTATTATTATTATTATTATTATTCGCATTAATAACAATAGGCTAAATAGTAGCAGTAACGAAATAAAATAGAACGAGTATCGAACAATCGTTGTACGAGAGCGCGAAAGGCACGCGCGTTTTCAAACGATATGCGACGCAATGAAAATAAGAATTTTTTAGATTTTAATTGATCGGAAAAAATTAGGGTATGACAATTACCATTTATGTGCCCTATAATATAAATATTTGCCCTCTGAGGCCAATAAACGGATCCTGGATCCAACATTCTCATTCACACGCAAATTCATAGCAATACCGTCTTTACTTGTGTTCGGTCCTTTTCCTCCAAGGGAAACCGATCGTAACAAATTAATATAAAATACGAGACTTTCATATTTGATTAGTCTTTGGAATTTTTTTTCAACTTTTAGTCCCCACTTATATCTCCATTTTTCTTCAATTTTTGTCTCCTGTATAATGTTGTGTATACTCAGCTTTGCCGGTCCATGTGACTCTCCCTCCCAACAGAATTTTTATCATTGACAAATTGAATGATTTTCTATGAAACTAATCTTAATATTTTTTGTTAGATTTTAGAAAAGCATGAAGGGACTACCATAGAAAATCATTCTTTGTCAAGTCCTAAACAATTTAATAGAAATTCATTCATTGTCAATCATTGATTTCATTTTTCTTGCTGACCAAGTAAAAGAATCTACAATTTCTTTAAAATATTTATAAGATAGCAAGTTATAATTTGTGTAATATTTCTCAGATTTTCATAAAATCAATTCTCATCACCACAGAACCAAACACACACTCATTTTGCTTAAATGTTTGGTCTTTATAAGGAGTTCCTTTAGTGGTCCTCACATGCTACACTTTCTTTTGAGGCAATGCTTCACTTTGATACTTTGATATTTACAATTAGATTTATTTCAAATTTAAATATTAATTCAAGTATTTTATTCAATACTAATAAAATATTAAATATTTATTATTTTGGTAACTCTTGGGTTGTCCATATTTTTCTTTTTAAGATGAAAAAGTTATATACTTTCTCATTGGTGTCCTTTAGAGCATTTTTAGTGAGATAAAAAATTGAAGAGTAAAGGCCCAAATTCGTCCCTGACAATTTTTTCGTGGGACGAATTCGTCCCTAACAATTTTTTCGAGACACATTGGTCCCTGACAATTCCAAAACAAGACACGTTAGTCCCTCCATCCATTTAACCGTTAGCAGCATAGTAAACGTCTTCTACGTGGCACGTTAAGTGCCACGTGTCACGTTAGATTTAAAAAAGGGACGAATCACTCCCTGACAATTTAAAAAAGGGACAAATCAGTCCACTATTACTATTCATCGTCTTCGTCCTCATGATAATCCCCAAATCCCTTAACGCTTGTGAGTTTAGAGCAAGTTGCTCCTCTTAGTTCTTCTTAAAACCTACCTCCATGGATCTTATCAAAGGCTTGATTGTGCTTGTGGCAGTCCAAAAATGGAATTTATCATTCATCCTTGAATGTGGCATTCCTTCACAAAAAATAAAATTAAAAACAAGCAAAAAGAAAAAGTTGAACACCTAATATTTTTTAAAAAAAAATAAATTAGTCGTGCAAAATTGGAGTATAACATTAACAGAATAACTTCCTCCAGCATCACCGTTTCATCCAATATCATCTTCATCCAGTATCATTGATTTCACCCACAAAACTCCAGATCTAGAATTACAAAACCCAGAAACTCGAATCTTGTATCACAGATTTCATCAAGTATCATCGTCCAACATTCTGGGTGAACATCCAATATCATATTCAGAACTCTATGGTTTGAAACCTAGCATGATTTTCGAACGATTTTCATTCAATTAAGTGTTGTTTTTTGAAATTGATTTAAGGCGGGGTGGGGGGGGTGTTCACTAGAATTAGGGCAGGTCTCGGGGCTCTTTAAAAGGTAAAAGGGTTTTAGATTTTGTAGCCTCCCATTATACCCCATATACCCCCCAAATTGACAAAATGGACGATATTACCCCTGACTTCAAAACTTTTTTCCAGAATTTCGACCATAGGTATAAATCCGGAACTCAATTTATTGGGATTTCTGGAAATACCCTAAAATGAGATAAATCTGGAATTAAATTTTTTTGGATTTCCGGAATTACCTCATTTTAGTGTAATTCCGGAACACATTATACCTTCCGGAATTACACTAAAATGAGGTAATTCCGGAAATCCAAAAATTGTTTATTTCGGATTTATCTCATTTTAGAGTATTTCCGGAAATCCCAATAAATTGAGTTCCGGATTTATACCGTATTATGGTGTTTCCGGAATAAGAAATTAAACATTTATTTTATTAATTAAAAACACAGTCTAACTGAAAATAACAAATTACAACAAACAAAACAAAAACAATGTCTAAAACTACTGATCCATAGATTGGTTCAGTTATAGATTGGTTAAAACACTGTAAAATAAGTGATCCATAGATTGGTTAAAACCATGTAAATAAGGGTCGATTTTAGTTATAAATTGGTTAAAACACTATAAAATAAGTGATCCATAAATTGGTTAAAACCATGTGAATAAGTGTCGATTTCAGTTATAGATTGGTTAAAACACTATAAAATAAGTGATCCATAGATTGGTTAAAACCATGTGAATAAGTGTCGATTTCAGTTATAGATTGGGTAAAACACTATAAAATAAGTGATCCATAGATTGGTTAAAACCATGTGAATAAGTGTCGATTTCAGTTATAGATTGGTTAAAACACTATAAAATAAGTGATCCATAGATTGGTTAAAACCATGTAAATAAGTGTCGATTTCAGTTATATACTAGTAGGATACCCGTGCATGCGCACGGGTGCTGACATATTTTTTATGAATGAACTTAGATAGTATTTAAATAGTCTGAACATTATCTCGTGAAAATAAAGACAAATTTAAAGTAGATAAAAAAAGAGTTTCAAATAAAAAATAGATAAATATTAATATCTAAAAATGTAAAAGTATCATTTAAAAACAATCTGTGCATTTATCCCGTGTTTTTTTATATATCAGTGCAGTTTCTTTTATATATCAGTTTTTTTTAGATAAATAATTTGGTATTAAAAGGGGGCACAAGGGGTGCACCAACCCTTACAACGAGGGGGCCTCGTTAAAACCTCCAAGGGCCAAAACCCCATGGGAAAAAAACCGAAGGAGGAAAAAGAGTACCCCCGAAAGAACTAACAAGGCAAATGCCATTAAAGTGTTACAATGAGAGAAAACAGTCCAGCGGGCAATGTAACCAATTCGACCATGTAACTCCACAGTTTCACCCCTTCCTAGCCATGAACCAACTCCAAACGCTGAACTTCACGTTGTAAAGAATAGATGGAATTGCAGCCACCTCTCCTCTAAACATAATATTGTTCCTTGTTCTCCAAATGTTCCAAGTTACCGCCATCCAAATCAAGTGTCTGATTCTTTTCGCCTTCTTTCCCTTCATTAGTTTCCCAAATTCCATAAAGTTCTCCACCACATCCATGGTCTCAGTCCTGGGGACCCCCATCCATTGACTCACAAGTCTCCACGCTTCTTGAGTAACCTCACACTCAAAAAATACATGAGCTGCCGATTCATCTTCCTTGAAACATAGGACGCAACACCGATCATGGGCCGACGTCAGAATACCCTTTCTTCTTAACGCATCCCGAGTGGCCAACCTGTTGAGCAATAATCTCCATGAAAAAATTAGAATCTTTGATGGAGCGTCATTTTTCCACAATCTTGTACATGCCTTCACCTTACGGTCCTCCAACAGTTCTCGGGTACCTGCAAAAGAAGAAACCAGCCAGTCATAGCAGCTTTGCACCGAAAAACCAGCAGCTGCGTCACGCAGCCATATCCATCTGTCGCCGTTATTTCTTTCCGGTTCCAACCCCTCCAGAATGGTTGCGAGTTCCGCAGCCTGTTGCACTTCCTCTGTCACCAGTGTTTCCGCCGATAGCGCCCTCCACACCCACCCTGACGATCTCCACTCCCTCATGTCAGCAACCTTCGCATTTATGTTACCAGCTCGATGAAAGAGGGCAGGGAAGAGTTTAGCGAAAGAATCCCTACCCAGCCACGCATCCGTCCAAAAACATATCGTTGTCCCTCCTCCCAACTTCTTCCTACTCAACTCCGTAAACCAGTCCCCACCAATGCCGATACCATTGCCCATTATTTTCAGGTCCCGCCACCACAATGAAGTACGCCTCCACCTAGTCATGTTTTCCACTTCACCGTTCCAACCACTTATAGTACCATACCTGTGCATCAGAATTTTCTTCCACAAAGAGTCCTCGTCATCTACTAGATATCTCCAGCTCCACTTTGCTAGAAAGGCCAAATTGAAGGCTTCAAGATTTTTTATACCGAGCCCTCCCCGCTCCTTGGGCAGACAAATCAATTCCCAGCTAACCCAAGCAACCTTCTTGTGATCTTCATCGCCTCCCCATAAGAACTTTCTTTGGAGCCATACAATTGCATCAATTACCTTTTTTGGTGCATTGTAGAATGAGAAGAGGTATAAAGGCAGTGATGATAGGACCGAGTTTATAAGTGTGACTCTACCACCAATAGATAGTTGCCGGCTTCTCCAACTGGTCAGTCTAGCCTCGATAGCTTCGATTATAGGTTGGCATGTTCCCACCCTTCTCGGGTTAGCGCCAACTGGTACACCCTAAAACTTGAAAGGAACCGATCCCACTTTGCATGCAAGAAAATGTGAAATGCCTTCTAACACTCTTCTTTCAATGTTGATGTCAATGACATTACTCTTCGAAAAATTTACTTTCAGGCCCGAAACCAACTCAAAGCTTCGCAATATTGATTTAATGCTCCAAATACTCTTGTCTTTTCCATCACAAAAAAAGAATTGTGTCATCCGCAAATTGTAATAATGAAACCGAGAGTTGATCACTTACCTGGAAACCTTTTAGGCAATTAGATTCTTCACCCTTGCGAACTAACCCCGCCAAACCTTCCGCCGCCACAAGAAACAAAAAGGGGGATAAAGGGTCACCTTGCTTTTGGTGAACCAAGGGCAAACACTCATTGTTTTGTATGATAACAAATTACATCTTATCTACTAATGGTTCAAGTTGAATTAAGTACAGGACATAAAGCAAAAAGCAGGAAGCATTAAAGTGGAGCAGCTTGGAGAAGAAGCCACCTTTGATGATGAAGACCTAATTGTTTTTCCGCTTTCTTTAGGACACTGTGTAAGGTCCTATCACTGAAGGTCTATGACTTTTAGTAGCTGAGAGATGAGTTTTTCGAAACATGCATGGTGCATCAAAATAGTTGTGAAAAATATTTTATAAAACTGCATGCATGCATAAGGTGGCACCTAAACCTAAAAATAATTTTGTGGAAAGCTAGAAATCGATTTCTATCATTTTCTAAATCATGAAATCGATTTCTTAATCCTATTTTAAAGCTTGAAATCGATTTCCCTATCCAATGTTAAAACAAAGAATCGATTCATACATATACTCAAGCCAAAGCCAAGAATCGATTCCTCCTTACTTTAACTAAAAATGAAATCGATTCTTACCTATTTAGGATGTCTCAAGAATCGATTTCCTTCTTTTTTAAAACACAATGAAATCGATTCCTATCATTTCAGGAAGTCCAAGAATCGATTCCTACTAATTTCTAAAGCCCAAGGAATCGATTCCTATGTTTTCTAAAAGCAAAGAATCGATTATACTATGATTTGCCTTCTCACATAAATCGATTCTTATGCATCATAAATCATTTCTACGTTTTCCTAAACCTATAAATAGGGAGGTGCTTCACACTTTTCAATTCACTCAACCACACGAAAAATTACAACAAATCTCTCTTCTTCTCACATACATTTTCTAGATCTGAGAAAGAGAAAAATAGAGCTATCACTTTCATATCATTTTTTATAGATCTAGTCACTCATCTCTCACAGCTATTATATTGTCATATTATCTGAGGTGATTAGATCATAGCTTCTATATTGTAATCTACTATTGTGGGGGTCGCTTTAAAATCCTGGGAATTGTTCTTGGGTCTCTCAATCAGGAGATTGAGTTGGTTTGAAATCCTGGGAAGTTTTCTTGGGTCTCTCAATCAGGAGATTGAGTTGGTTTGAAATCCTGGGAGGTGATCTTGGGTCGTTCAATCGGGGAAGATTGAAGTGGTATTGAAATCCTGGGAGGTGCTCTTGGGTCGTTCAATCAGGAGGTTGAAGCGGTTGAAATCCTTAGCGGGGGAGCTCAGGTTCTCAATTCAGGGGAATTGAGATTTGCTATTTGAAGTTGATTGTTTGTAAAACATTGGTTCTTCATATAGTGGTTATCAGCAAAGTCCAAAGGTTGCAAAGCCGGAGGCCGAGGACGTAGGGCTTTTATCCCGAACCTCGTAAAATTCCTGGTGTATCTCTATCCCTCTCTCTTTACTTTATTTACTGTTTTATCTGTTTATAATATCACTACTCTGATCTGTATCTGTTAATCTGGTTGTATAACTATATCCCTACTCTGATCTGAATCTGTTAATCTGGTTATAGTTATACTCGCTGTACTACAGATCTGTTTATCTATCATCTTCTCTATCACTACTGTAGATCTGCTATATTCAATATCATTGCATTACTTATAAAACAACCTTATTGTAAATATTGAATATAGAATAATATCTCATTGTGCCTAATCTGCCTACTTGCATATATCTGATAAGTTCAAATCTCTTTTTCCGCATTTGATTTAAAACAAACTTATCATTTATTTCGAAAAGAATCCAAGAATTACACATAACCTTATTCACCCCCCCCCCTCTAAGGTTATACTATAGTCTAACAAGTGGTATCAGAGCTAGAAATTGCATATAGAGCTTTACATCTCGCAATTTAAATTTTATTTATCTATCTGTGATTATGGGTTCTTTTATGAAAGAGGGGATGTCCTTCTTTAGGCCACCCCTGTTTGATGGAACTAACTATGACTATTGGAGTAGTCGAATGAAATGTCATGTGCAGGCTATAGATTTCACCCTTTGGAGGATTATTGCAGATGGACCACTGATCCCAATGAAAATCAAAAGTAAAGCTACCGGCAAAGAAGAAGAAGTTCCAATTGAAGACATCTACACCATCGATCTGAGCGAGTTAAGAAAATCTGAGCTTGACAAAATATCTCAAAATGCCAAGGCTATGAATATTCTTCACCTATCACTTTGTGAAGAAGAGTATGGAAGAGTAAAAAGGTGTCAAACAGCAAAAGAAATCTGGGATTGTCTGGAAGCTACACATGTCGGTACAAGCCAAGTAAAGGATACAAAAATCAGAATCCTAACTTCTGAGTATGAATCATTCAAGATGAAGGAAGGTGAATCTGTTGCAGCTATGCACCAGAGACTGAATCTGATTATAAACAACCTAAGGGCTCTGGGAAAAAGGTATTCTACAAAAGATATAAATGGGAAGATTCTTGCATCTCTGACTGGTGAGTTCTTTCCAAAAACTTGTGCAATCACTGAAGCCAAAGATATTGGCACTCTACCCCAAGAAGACCTTATTGGGTCACTTCTAGCCTTTGAGGTTGTATTGGCTGCTAACAAAGATCAAGAAGCAGAAATGGTAAAAGAAAGAAAATCTCTTGCTCTTGCTGCTAAAACACCTAAGGTAGCAAGGAAAGAGGTTGAGTCTGATGAAGAATCTGATGATGAAGACATGGCTGAATTATTTGAAGAATTCATGAGATTCAACAAACTTGAAAAGAGAAATAACTCAAAGAAATCCAAGAAAGCTAAGAAGGCTACATGGAACAACTATACTGACAGTGAAGAAGAGGAGGTTGCAAATGCCATTTGTCTCACAGCATGTGAAACACCTAAGGCTACCATATGGGATTGTCTTGGCTCTGATAGTGACACAGACGAAGAAGAACAAAATGCAAATGGTGTTTGTCATATGGCAAATGACTCATCTAAGGTAAGCCTTAACTCCTCTAGTCTTTCTGATTCTTCTATACATGATGATTCATTTGATGATGCGTGTAGTAGTCACAATTTGAGTGAGGCTTTTGAAGCTCTTTATTTTGAACATGAAACTCTTTTGTTAAAATCTAAGAAATTAACAAAGAGCAACAAAAGCTTGTCCACTCAAATTGAGACTCTTGAAAATGAGGTAGTTAAATTGAAGAATGAGCTACATAAAACAAAACCTTTCAACCTTGAATTTCTTGAGCTTAAACAAAATTTTGAAAAAGTCAAGGTTGAAAATGAATTTTTGAAAGAATCTTTGAAAAAGTTTGAGGTTGGTGAAAAGACCTTGACCAAGCTACTTCACTCCCAACATGAATATGTTGATAGGAGAGGTATTGGGTACAAAGGTAATTCCACCTCCTCTGTTTTGAACAAGAAAATAACTTTTGTAGCTGCTACTTCAAGTTATAAACCCACTGTTTTCTCATGCACCTATTGTCAAAAGGGAAACCATAGCTCACCTAGATGCCCTATTCGTAAATTATGTGAGCTTGGTACCCTTATACCTGCTTGTGAGAAACCAAGGTGGATTGTGAAAACAAACCCCTTGATGACTAACCCCAAAGGACCCAAAGAGAATTGGGTACCAAAATTTTCTACTTGATCTTAGTACAGGTGTGCTACAAGGTATGGGGGTCAGATTGATACCTTGATAGCAGAGACTCAAAGTTCATGACTGGAGACGCAAAAAGATTCTTAATACTCAGAAACAGCAGTCATGTGACTAGTGATATCAACAATAGAGGAAGAATCACCGGTGAAGGTTAGATTGGAAAAGTTCTATTCACCTTAAGAATAATTTATCACAATAAATTTTTTTGTGTGCATCAAAGTTTTTTTCTTCTCTCTATTGTGCTGGATTTTTGATGCAACATATTTTTAAGTTAAATATGATACCTATATTGTTGAACCAAGTATGGCATATTATCTTGGGTATCCTATTTCTCCTTTAAAAATCTCTCTTAAACTGTGATGATCCGCCCTCCTTTGGCTAAACTTTGCATTCTAATATTAATAAGGGGGATCACCAAGTAAGGGGGAGCATAGCATGAACTACTGTTTTTGATATATCATATGATATGTACTACCGTCTATTGATTCTGCAAGTTTATAATGTGGTTATGTTTCTATGTGTTCACCCCCCTCCTTTTTGATGAAAACAAAGGGGGAGAGAATATTATGCATGTTATATGTGGGAGAGAATATATGCATGTTATACGTGAGAGGAGAAAATAATTGCTGCTATCCTGCTGATGTACTGTTTATTTTATTATGCATATGCTTAGGGGGAGCTTTTTGAAAAAGTTCCATTACTATCAAACCCCCTATGCATAATGTAATTTGTTATCATCAAAAAGGGGGAGTTTGTTGAACCAAGGGCAAACACTCCTTGTTTTGTATGATAACAAATTACATCTTATCTACTAATGGTTCAAGTTGAATTAAGTACAGGACATAAAGCAAAAAGCAGGAAGCATTAAAGTGGAGCAGCTTGGAGAAGAAGCCACCTTTGATGATGAAGACCTAATTGTTTTTCCGCTTTCTTTAGGACACTGTGTAAGGTCCTATCACTGAAGGTCTATGACTTTTAGTAGCTGAGAGATGAGTTTTTCGAAACATGCATGGTGCATCAAAATAGTTGTGAAAAATATTTTATAAAACTGCATGCATGCATAAGGTGGCACCTAAACCTAAAAATAATTTTGTGGAAAGCTAGAAATCGATTTCTATCATTTTCTAAATCATGAAATCGATTTCTTAATCCTATTTTAAAGCTTGAAATCGATTTCCCTATCCAATGTTAAAACAAAGAATCGATTCATACATATACTCAAGCCAAAGCCAAGAATCGATTCCTCCTTACTTTAACTAAAAATGAAATCGATTCTTACCTATTTAGGATGTCTCAAGAATCGATTTCCTTCTTTTTTAAAACACAATGAAATCGATTCCTATCATTTCAGGAAGTCCAAGAATCGATTCCTACTAATTTCTAAAGCCCAAGGAATCGATTCCTATGTTTTCTAAAAGCAAAGAATCGATTATACTATGATTTGCCTTCTCACATAAATCGATTCTTATGCATCATAAATCATTTCTACGTTTTCCTAAACCTATAAATAGGGAGGTGCTTCACACTTTTCAATTCACTCAACCACACGAAAAATTACAACAAATCTCTCTTCTTCTCACATACATTTTCTAGATCTGAGAAAGAGAAAAATAGAGCTATCACTTTCATATCATTTTTTATAGATCTAGTCACTCATCTCTCACAGCTATTATATTGTCATATTATCTGAGGTGATTAGATCATAGCTTCTATATTGTAATCTACTATTGTGGGGGTCGCTTTGAAATCCTGGGAATTGTTCTTGGGTCTCTCAATCAGGAGATTGAGTTGGTTTGAAATCCTGGGAAGTTTTCTTGGGTCTCTCAATCAGGAGATTGAGTTGGTTTGAAATCCTGGGAGGTGATCTTGGGTCGTTCAATCGGGGAAGATTGAAGTGGTATTGAAATCCTGGGAGGTGCTCTTGGGTCGTTCAATCAGGAGATTGAAGCGGTTGAAATCCTTAGCGGGGGAGCTCAGGTTCTCAATTCAGGGGAATTGAGATTTGCTATTTGAAGTTGATTGTTTGTAAAACATTGGTTCTTCATATAGTGGTTATCAGCAAAGTCCAAAGGTTGCAAAGCCGGAGGCCGAGGACGTAGGGCTTTTATCCCGAACCTCGTAAAATTCCTGGTGTATCTCTATCCCTCTCTCTTTACTTTATTTACTGTTTTATCTATTTATAATATCACTACTCTGATCTGTATCTGTTAATCTGGTTGTATAACTATATCCCTACTCTGATCTGAATCTGTTAATCTGGTTATAGTTATACTCGCTGTACTACAGATCTGTTTATCTATCATCTTCTCTATCACTACTGTAGATCTGCTATATTCAATATCATTGCATTACTTATAAAACAACCTTATTGTAAATATTGAATATAGAATAATATCTCATTGTGCCTAATCTGCCTACTTGCATATATCTGATAAGTTCAAATCTCTTTTTCCGCATTTGATTTAAAACAAACTTATCATTTATTTCGAAAAGAATCCAAGAATTACACATAACCTTATTCACCCCCCCCCCCTCTAAGGTTATACTATAGTCTAACAAGTGGTATCAGAGCTAGAAATTGCATATAGAGCTTTACATCTCGCAATTTAAATTTTATTTATCTATCTGTGATTATGGGTTCTTTTATGAAAGAGGGGATGTCCTTCTTTAGGCCACCCCTGTTTGATGGAACTAACTATGACTATTGGAGTAGTCGAATGAAATGTCATGTGCAGGCTATAGATTTCACCCTTTGGAGGATTATTGCAGATGGACCACTGATCCCAATGAAAATCAAAAGTAAAGCTACCGGCAAAGAAGAAGAAGTTCCAATTGAAGACATCTACACCATCGATCTGAGCGAGTTAAGAAAATCTGAGCTTGACAAAATATCTCAAAATGCCAAGGCTATGAATATTCTTCACCTATCACTTTGTGAAGAAGAGTATGGAAGAGTAAAAAGGTGTCAAACAGCAAAAGAAATCTGGGATTGTCTGGAAGCTACACATGTCGGTACAAGCCAAGTAAAGGATACAAAAATCAGAATCCTAACTTCTGAGTATGAATCATTCAAGATGAAGGAAGGTGAATCTGTTGCAGCTATGCACCAGAGACTGAATCTGATTATAAACAACCTAAGGGCTCTGGGAAAAAGGTATTCTACAAAAGATATAAATGGGAAGATTCTTGCATCTCTGACTGGTGAGTTCTTTCCAAAAACTTGTGCAATCACTGAAGCCAAAGATATTGGCACTCTACCCCAAGAAGACCTTATTGGGTCACTTCTAGCCTTTGAGGTTGTATTGGCTGCTAACAAAGATCAAGAAGCAGAAATGGTAAAAGAAAGAAAATCTCTTGCTCTTGCTGCTAAAACACCTAAGGTAGCAAGGAAAGAGGTTGAGTCTGATGAAGAATCTGATGATGAAGACATGGCTGAATTATTTGAAGAATTCATGAGATTCAACAAACTTGAAAAGAGAAATAACTCAAAGAAATCCAAGAAAGCTAAGAAGGCTACATGGAACAACTATACTGACAGTGAAGAAGAGGAGGTTGCAAATGCCATTTGTCTCACAGCATGTGAAACACCTAAGGCTACCATATGGGATTGTCTTGGCTCTGATAGTGACACAGACGAAGAAGAACAAAATGCAAATGGTGTTTGTCATATGGCAAATGACTCATCTAAGGTAAGCCTTAACTCCTCTAGTCTTTCTGATTCTTCTATACATGATGATTCATTTGATGATGCGTGTAGTAGTCACAATTTGAGTGAGGCTTTTGAAGCTCTTTATTTTGAACATGAAACTCTTTTGTTAAAATCTAAGAAATTAACAAAGAGCAACAAAAGCTTGTCCACTCAAATTGAGACTCTTGAAAATGAGGTAGTTAAATTGAAGAATGAGCTACATAAAACAAAACCTTTCAACCTTGAATTTCTTGAGCTTAAACAAAATTTTGAAAAAGTCAAGGTTGAAAATGAATTTTTGAAAGAATCTTTGAAAAAGTTTGAGGTTGGTGAAAAGACCTTAACCAAGCTACTTCACTCCCAACATGAATATGTTGATAGGAGAGGTATTGGGTACAAAGGTAATTCCACCTCCTCTGTTTTGAACAAGAAAATAACTTTTGTAGCTGCTACTTCAAGTTATAAACCCACTGTTTTCTCATGCACCTATTGTCAAAAGGGAAACCATAGCTCACCTAGATGCCCTATTCGTAAATTATGTGAGCTTGGTACCCTTATACCTGCTTGTGAGAAACCAAGGTGGATTGTGAAAACAAACCCCTTGATGACTAACCCCAAAGGACCCAAAGAGAATTGGGTACCAAAATTTTCTACTTGATCTTAGTACAGGTGTGCTACAAGGTATGGGGGTCAGATTGATACCTTGATAGCAGAGACTCAAAGTTCATGACTGGAGACGCAAAAAGATTCTTAATACTCAGAAACAGCAGTCATGTGACTAGTGATATCAACAATAGAGGAAGAATCACCGGTGAAGGTTAGATTGGAAAAGTTCTATTCACCTTAAGAATAATTTATCACAATAAATTTTTTTGTGTGCATCAAAGTTTTTTTCTTCTCTCTATTGTGCTGGATTTTTGATGCAACATATTTTTAAGTTAAATATGATACCTATATTGTTGAACCAAGTATGGCATATTATCTTGGGTATCCTATTTCTCCTTTAAAAATCTCTCTTAAACTGTGATGATCCGCCCTCCTTTGGCTAAACTTTGCATTCTAATATTAATAAGGGGGATCACCAAGTAAGGGGGAGCATAGCATGAACTACTGTTTTTGATATATCATATGATATGTACTACCGTCTATTGATTCTGCAAGTTTATAATGTGGTTTTGTTTCTATGTGTTCACCCCCCTCCTTTTTGATGAAAACAAAGGGGGAGAGAATATTATGCATGTTATATGTGGGAGAGAATATATGCATGTTATACGTGAGAGGAGAAAATAATTGCTGCTATCCTGCTGATGTACTGTTTATTTTATTATGCATATGCTTAGGGGGAGCTTTTTGAAAAAGTTCCATTACTATCAAACCCCCTATGCATAATGTAATTTGTTATCATCAAAAAGGGGGAGTTTGTTGAACCAAGGGCAAACACTCCTTGTTTTGTATGATAACAAATTACATCTTATCTACTAATGGTTCAAGTTGAATTAAGTACAGGACATAAAGCAAAAAGCAGGAAGCATTAAAGTGGAGCAGCTTGGAGAAGAAGCCACCTTTGATGATGAAGACCTAATTGTTTTTCCGCTTTCTTTAGGACACTGTGTAAGGTCCTATCACTGAAGGTCTATGACTTTTAGTAGCTGAGAGATGAGTTTTTCGAAACATGCATGGTGCATCAAAATAGTTGTGAAAAATATTTTATAAAACTGCATGCATGCATAAGGTGGCACCTAAACCTAAAAATAATTTTGTGGAAAGCTAGAAATCGATTTCTATCATTTTCTAAATCATGAAATCGATTTCTTAATCCTATTTTAAAGCTTGAAATCGATTTCCCTATCCAATGTTAAAACAAAGAATCGATTCATACATATACTCAAGCCAAAGCCAAGAATCGATTCCTCCTTACTTTAACTAAAAATGAAATCGATTCTTACCTATTTAGGATGTCTCAAGAATCGATTTCCTTCTTTTTTAAAACACAATGAAATCGATTCCTATCATTTCAGGAAGTCCAAGAATCGATTCCTACTAATTTCTAAAGCCCAAGGAATCGATTCCTATGTTTTCTAAAAGCAAAGAATCGATTATACTATGATTTGCCTTCTCACATAAATCGATTCTTATGCATCATAAATCATTTCTACGTTTTCCTAAACCTATAAATAGGGAGGTGCTTCACACTTTTCAATTCACTCAACCACACGAAAAATTACAACAAATCTCTCTTCTTCTCACATACATTTTCTAGATCTGAGAAAGAGAAAAATAGAGCTATCACTTTCATATCATTTTTTATAGATCTAGTCACTCATCTCTCACAGCTATTATATTGTCATATTATCTGAGGTGATTAGATCATAGCTTCTATATTGTAATCTACTATTGTGGGGGTCGCTTTGAAATCCTGGGAATTGTTCTTGGGTCTCTCAATCAGGAGATTGAGTTGGTTTGAAATCCTGGGAAGTTTTCTTGGGTCTCTCAATCAGGAGATTGAGTTGGTTTGAAATCCTGGGAGGTGATCTTGGGTCGTTCAATCGGGGAAGATTGAAGTGGTATTGAAATCCTGGGAGGTGCTCTTGGGTCGTTCAATCAGGAGATTGAAGCGGTTGAAATCCTTAGCGGGGGAGCTCAGGTTCTCAATTCAGGGGAATTGAGATTTGCTATTTGAAGGAGGTCACGTAATGTCTCGGTATCGATTAGGGAGCGAAATGGGGTAAAACTGAATTTCAGAAAACCTGTTTTTGGCCATTCTGCCTATTTTCGCGTCGCGACGGTTTACAGAATTTTTAGCAACTAAATACTGTTTTTGTTTTTGCGATAACTTTTGATCCGGGAATCCGATTGAGGTGTTCTAAGATGCGTTGGAAAGCTTATTCAGAGGCCTAACTGAATATTCTATTTTTAAGGAAAAATGAACTGTTTTTGATATAGAAAATTGTGTCTAAAAGTGGTCAACTAGAGTGCGAGTGTGAACTTGGATTTTATAAAATGTGGATTAAAGTGTTTCATTGAGTGTCTGATTTGATGGACCGTGGGTTCATAGTACTGTAGATATATATATTATATCGAGTTTGGGTGACGACCCATGTTGACATACTAGGCGGGGAAGTCATGAACCCTTACCCTAGGCTCTGTGCCATTAGGAAACACTATTGGTAATGGGGTTCGCCGGGATTAGCAAGTGGATTGCGGTCGGTGTTGTGTCAAAAGTTTGTGCTACGTTCATCGGGATTAGCAAGTGGATTGCGGTCGGTGGTACGTAGAAAGGCCTAGGATGCTAGTTCATCGGGAGACGCAAGTGGATTGAAGCCGGTGTCTTACTAGGTCGAAGCCTTATTGTATGATTCACCGGGATTAGCAAGTGGATTGCGGTCGGTGTTGTGTCAAAGCTTAAAAGTGTTTTAAATGGACCGAGAGCGTTAGTAGGGGTCTCGGTAGAACTCACTGAGATTGTATCTCACTGTTTATATGTTGTTGTTTTACAGAGACACAGGGACAGCGGAAATCCAAGAGGCAGGAGTAGGTTGAGCTCAGGGGACTGCTGATGACTTAGCTATTATGCTTAAGCTTATATTTCCTTTTGTTGTCTTTGTGCTACAACTCTATGTATTGGTATTATAATTTCATTCCGCTTTCTTGTATGATATTGAGCACTATAGTTTGCTGAAGGTTATGGTCAGGGAACCTGTTCGGTCTTATTTGTATTTAAGACTGTTTTGTTGTTATTCAGCGAAAACTATATTGTATTGTTTAGTATCTATGCAGGAATTTTATATCTCTGATGATTTAGGGATGGTGCACTTGGGTAATTTTACTCGATAAAAATACCGGGGTGTTACACAAAGCTACGTAGTTCTCGGGTTTTTGGTTTTGAAAAAGGATTGAGCTTTCGCGAAGACCGAACAACAACGGTTAGAATGGTCTCGCTACTAACTCTTTTGAAAATGAAATCATCATTAATGACCTAATCGGCAACGGCGCGATTGGTGTTTAATGACAATTGGTTTATTTTTGAGAAATGAATAAGTTTTCGAAAATGGGATAGAGCTTTTGCGAAGACCGAACAACAACGTTTAGAATGGTCTCGCTTCTAACTCCTTTTGAAAACAATATCATCATTGACAACCTAATCGGCAACGGCGCGATTGGTGTTTAATGACAATTGGTTTATTTTTGTTTTGAAAGTAAAAATTTCTTTTTGTTTTGAAATGATTTTAGGAAATGGGTTTTAGAAAAGGAGTAGAACATTTCAAGTCAATTCTAAATCCATAACCAAATGTAAATAAATGAATAATACTCAAGCAAACATGAACATATCATTCATTAACCAAGATTAAACATGCCCATACAATCAAATGATTCAATTATTAAAGATGCAAAACAAAGTTCTCAAAGTAATTGTGTGTGTGCAAGAAGGATTGTATTTACCCTAATGGCTCTATGCTACAACATGCATGTAGACTTACGTCTCCATTAGGAGGTCATACAAGTGGAGAGGAGGGCACACAATCAAGTCAAGACATTTATATGGCATCAAGAACAAGTGAATACAATTGATTGTAAACATAGAGTATTCTAAGTTAAATGATTGAATGTGTAAGCAAGGATGCATGATTAGGTAAGCGTGTAAGTGCATGAGTGTACAAGGAATGGATGCATAGCACTTTATTTATGAATGGATGGCATACAAGGATGCATAAGAGGATGCAAGAGATATAAGCATATGAGGATGCATAAGAGTGTCACATAAACTAAGTATGAATGAAGATGCATGAATGTGAAAATGTTTTGGGTATTTTTGCAAGTTGATAAGTTGTAAAACTTTAAGTAAGAAGTTAGTGAAAAGTAAAGTAAAAATGCATGAAGTAAATGGTAATTATTTAATGAGATGGTAAAGTAAAAATGCATGAGGTAAATGGTAAGTGGTAAAATCTTTTTATGTTTTAGTAAAAAATTAATGAAGTGGTAAAAACCAAAGTAGTAAAATATTTTTATGTTTTGGTAAAAAGTTAATGAATGGTAAAGTAAAAAGGTAAAAAGTAAATAAACACTAAAACCAAGTTGAATCACATAGAGCAATCCTCTCACTTTGAGAAAAGTGCACTAGGCACTAGTGAGAATCAACTTGCCTATCATCAACAATTTACAATAAGCAAACTAAGACACAAGAATAAGTGGACACACAAACTAAATTGAGTCATTTCTAGCAATCTTCACCACTTAGGTCAAGGTGCACTAGGCACTAGTGGGAATCATATTGCTAGATCATCAACCAACAACAAAAAATAACATCTAACACTAAAATAAAATATTAACAACAAGATCAAACATCACCAAACAAAGAACAACAACAAAATCAACTTGGAAATATTTTTAGATCTATAAGCATGCGAACCAAAGGAAACATAGATCCACATTTTATTTAATAAAAAAAACCAAAATTAACACAAAGCAACATAGATCTATTTTTTGCAAGGATTCATATGATTAAGCAAGGAAGTGCAACAAAATCATATCAACCCTAACTTTTATGATATGTGAAATGCTAAAGCCCATAAACAACAATTTTATTTATGAAATCTAGTGCAAAATATGTAAAGATGCAAGGGAAATTAATCAAGCACAAGAACAACTCCTTCAAGGCCAATGACCCATCTCAAACACCCAAGGCTCCCTAAGTCCTTGTCAAAATGTTTGAAATGGATCCTCAAATCAACAACAACAAGCAATCAAGAAGGAGTTGGGAGTAGAGGAGAGATTATGCAAGAAAAACTAAATATGAGATGCAAGGTTTCAAGGCTTACCTCAAAATCACAAAGAAATGAAGAAGGAGATGATATAGACTCAAAATGAACTTGGATCTAACCTTGAACCCACAAAGATTGCTAGCTCTTAGCAATTTGATGATGCAACCTTGAAGAGAATGGAAGGAATGATGATGATCTAGCAAGAAATGGAAGATTTGATGGTGAAAGATGAAAAGAATGAAGTGAGGGAGTGAGAGAGATTTCGTGGAAGAGAGGAAGAGGGAGAAGTTTTTGGTGTGCTAGGGTAAAAAATGAGAGTGTAGGAGAATGAGAGGCCAAAGGATCCTTAGGTGTGGGAATGAGGGAGTATTTATAGAGTTATTTTAGGTTTAGGGGCAATTGAGTCATTGGTCTTACTAAGTGCTCTAGGATTGAACTTTGATTTTGAATGGAGGGTTGAGATCACTTATCACAAGGAGAGGGAGAGGTGTCGCATGGAGAGAGAATGAAAGAAAAAAAATGAACTTTTATTTATTTTGGGAATGGAATTCTCATGTGTGGTAGGGTTAGGGGTATTATTGAGATGGATTGTTCTCAAAGAGGAAAATTTGTGTTTTCTTATGAAGAGGTTAGTGTAAGTGAGTGAGGTAATTTACCAAAGAGGGCGTGAATCTTCATGAGAGTGAGTGAGAATTGGTGATATGCACCAAAGGAGAAGGTTTAAGGATGGTACAAGGCATATTCCTTCAAGATAAGGAATAATAGTACAATAGAAGAGTGTGGAAGAATTTTGTGAGAGGGAGAGAGAGAGGGGGGATTTCGAAATTGTGAGGGGGAGAGAGAGAGAGAGAATTTCGAAATTGTGGGGGGAGAGAGAGAGAGAGAGGAAAAAAAACTTGTTTTTGGTTTTTTGTCTTATTGAGGACACTTCCTTTTTTTTTGAGTTTTTGAATTTTGGGCATGGAAGTGAAGGTGCACCTATTAAAAAGTGTCACATTTTTTTGGGCACCATAAAATATCCTTCTAATCATTCATGACAATAAAAATTGTAATTTAATAATTGAGGAATATTTAAAGGTCCTTTTTTATTTTTCTATGTACTAAAAATGGAGAAAATGCATTTTTAATTATTTTTGACTAGGGTTTTCTTTCTAAAAAATTGTACAAAAATTATTCTTGATAGAATAAAAATGTACTTTTTGTGGATGTGCATTTTTGGCGAGAAAATCATCTTTTGCGAAAAATGACCAAAATGTCCTTTTTGACCCTAAAACCCTAATTTGCCTAAAAAGTGCATTCCAACCCTAAAAATGATTTTAAAGACCTTGGAATAACTTCTAGGACCCAAAATGCAATGCATGATGCTCTTCATTCTTCAATTTATTTATTTTTTGTGGAAAATTAGGGTTTTGACCTAAGCCGGACAAAATTAGGGTATGACAGCTGCCCCTCTTTATCTGAACTTTAACGAGGAATATGAATTGGCCGAAACATATTCCAAGGCAAAATGAAGATAAAGAATTCAGAAATTATACCGATTTTGTCTACTTAGGGAAACCCGAATTTTCCTCTTTTTTCTTTTTCTATTTTTATTGGGTGTTAGCCCGAGGTGAATGCAATGGATGAATCGTCAACTCTCAGTAAGCAGGAAACTAAATGGTGCCAACCCTCAATAAGCTAGCGGAAAGCAAAAAAGAAAGCAATAAAAAGGGAAGCAAAAAGGGTGCCGGCCCTCGTTAAGTCGGCGACGGATGTAACACCCCGATTTTCGTGCGTTGTGATTCTCTTAATGTGTGTTTGTTTTATGAATTATTTTGTTATTGATAAGATTAAAATTATTTTGTGTTGGGGTCAATAAAATTGGTTGAAAATCACATTTAGATATATTTTTATATGTTATTAGTAACATATGGGTGTTATTATATATTTATTTGTTTTTATAAAATATTAGTGTTTAAAGTATAATTTATTTATATGAATTATATGGGTTAGCAAGGTGTTAAAATAGTGTGTGTATTTGAAATGGGTTTTAAAAGTAGACAAAAAAATCTGTTTTTATGCTTTTTACTAGGCGCACTGTCACATAACCCATTATCAGTCCAGCCCAAACTAGAGCCCACATAATGGACCGTGACCCGACCCGCTCCTATCTCGTCTTTTAATTCATTACCGTTTGAAGCCTCCATCTCGTCTTTTAATTCTCCCCTTCATCTCGAGTTTTACCCCTTTTGAAGCCATTGAAGCTCCAACGACTCCTCTACCGTGGTCCCTCTTGCTTCCTCAATTTGAAACCCATGTCATGCGTGCTCTGTTTGGAATGATTTTGGTCAGTTTAACCCTTCCTCCTCTTTCATGTAGCCATGTTTGATAGTACAAAAATAATATTTCGTTGAAATGTATATAATCTGGTTCTTCTGCAAATGATTGCATATTAAAAGTACATGTTCAACCCATACATGCTTTGAAGTCTTGAAGCCAATTAGAAAGGCCAATTCCAAGAATTATGAGTTACGCTGCAACCTTTGATTTAATGAACCATTCAACAATAGCTTGTATCTATAACAACGGTGGATATGCGGATACCATGACTTCATGCTTCATTGCCATTGGTTAAAAGAAATTATATTCATACAAAAGACATTTTTATTAAAGATGTATTTTATCAGGTATCAAGTAAACTCTACATATATAAGTTTTATTACAAAGTCAAGTATATTGAATATATTAGATTACTATGTTTAGCCCTATTCTAGTGACTTTATATAAATTATTTATACAGATTTAAAAATACTTTATTTGTGTTTCTAAACTTTTTAAGGCTTAATTTAAATTAGCGATATTTTTAGTATGGTTCGTTTTAAATGTTTTTAGCTACGCACTTCGAGCCCTAGAAACTGTTTTGAGACACGATTTCTCCGCACATATTGGGTAGGCATCTTCTTTTTGAAAACAATATTAATTCGAGAAAATAAATGATTAAATATTTTTAATATTTTATCGAATGATTATTGATTGATTTGGTATTCTTTTGTGGATACGATATGAACCGTAAACAGCTTGAATCGAGAAAAGTGGTGAACAAAAAGGAAAAAAAGGTTGTGAGGGATTCAAGATCGGATGCTATGTGGGTCGTTGATACGTGCAAAGAAAGGAATGCTGGCAATAAATGTGGAAACCGCGAAGGAGCGATGGAATGAATGGTTAATATGAGTATATGCGATTTGACTGTGTGTTGCTGTTGTTGTGGTTGTTCATTGCTGTTGTTGTGTTATTGTTGTTACATAACCGTACGTGTTCGAGTCAAACATTGTCGTCCTGCTGGAATTAAGTCACGCTCGAGAGTTCGTAATTTCTCATCATCGATTCGCTATCGGAATACCCTTCGATACCAGGTAAGGGTGGGTCTCATCTTCTCTATAATAGGGTTTTATGATGGGGATTATGTAGGGGCTAGGCTCTATGTATGCCTTTTTATGTATTCTTAGTGATTATTGATGAACCCTAGGCATATGAAGACTTGTTGTTGAAAAATCATGTTGTGCGTGCCAAGTGTTTGGGTAATCGTTGATGATATTGTGAATTATGATGATTGGGGATGATTATGATAATTTGATGTTCGTATTGTTGAATTGAGCCTTGATGATGGAATTTGGTGTTTAATATGTTGATGTGATCATATATGTGATTTTTGATGAATTTGGGCGTGTTGCTGTTTTAGGCGCCCTGCTGTTGGGCGCCAAGTGCAACTGTGTTGCGTTTTGTGTCTGGGTGTGTGTCTGTGTTTGTCACCCTGGTGCTGGGCGCCGTGTCTAAGTTGCGCCAGTTCCTGTTGCCTGCGCCAGTTTTTCCCGTGTTGCCTGCTAGGCGCCCTGTGCCTGGGCGCCACTTTCAGGATGTTGCTCGTTTTTCATTAAAACTGTTTTCGTGATAACTTTTGACTCGGGTGTCTGTTTTAAACGTTTCAAAAAGTGTTGTGAAGCCCATTTCATTGTCTATCTGTGTGTCCTATTTTAAAAGCGAAAACTTATTATTTTCTGATGAATCTGGGCGCCCAAGTGGCTGCCCCGATGGTCGTTGTTGTTGCGTTGCAAAACTGTTTTCGGTGTCTAAAACCTTTTTGGTGTCAATGATGATGAGCTAAATAACGCTTCTGCCCTTAGTGGCCAACCTTAATAATAATGATGTGTAAATGACGATGATGCCCCTGGTGGCTAGTTTATTGACAATGTTGCCCTTAGTGGCTAGTTTATAGATGATAGTGCCCTTAGTGGCCAATGTTTGATTGACGATGATGCCCTCAGTGGCTAGTACCTTGATAAGTTGATGATTTTGACGGTAATTCCCTTAGTGGCTATGCTTGTGATTGACGATGGATGTTATATTGATGATGATGATTCTAAATGATGATGATGTCATAACGGCTAATAGCGACGATGAATATAAGCGACGATGAATGATAAGCGACGATGAATATAAGCGACGATGAATATAAGCGACGATGAATAAAGCGACGTTGTTATGTGTAATTATGAATTAAAATAGGTGACGATGAGGCCCAAAGGGCTAAGTGACGTTGTTATGTGTACTCATGAATTGACAGGTGCTGTGCCTCTTAGTAGACAAACTGGTAAGTGACGGGTCACATAGTTGACCGTGTTTGTGTGTGTTTGTGCGTGGTGCATGTCATAGTGTCTCATGCATCCCATGTGCATAAACCCAGTGACGTTTGAGGCCCAAAAGGCTAAGTGACGATGAGGCCCAAAAGGCTAAGCGACGTTTGTGAAAGGTACCTCATGCATATGCCTGCGAGTGGGCTGCACTTCATATACTTACATGACATTGTGATGAGCTTTTTGTAGTGATTGAATTGATGTTTGTGATGTGGTTTATATAGCTGGCACTGCGATGATTTGTTGTGGTGATTAATATTGATGACTGACTTGATGTGCCGTGATGTGGTTGATATAGTGTCATAACTCATAGTGCTTATCATAAGCTTTATTATATTGTTAGATGAACTCACCCCTTCTGTTTGAATGTTACCCCTATGCGGTAACGTGCAGGTGATCTCGAGTGAAGGCTTAGGTATCTTCACTAGCTGAGTCGGGTCGTCTGCTCTGATTATGTAACACTCGGGGGGAAATGACGTTGTTTAAGTTACTTATGATTGTTTTTGTTGTTGGATTTTAGTATTGTAAGCCTTGCCTGGTTGCAATGCCTATTATGATTAAACTTGTTGGATTTTCCGCTGTGAGGTTGTATTTTAATTTACAAATGACGTTTTGTAAGTATTCTAAGACTGTTTTCGAAAAGCGAGTAATTTGGCGCGTGACATTTAACGAAGTAAGTGTGACATCCCTTGTGGTGTATTTAAAATTTGAAAACTCTGATTTTACGCAAATAAATTAATGGGTAGAAAAAGGGGTGTTACATTAGTGGTATCAGAGCAATGGTTGGTCCGTCCGGCCAAGTCGTCGAGTCGTTGTGTCGGTTAACGACCACCTGTTGTCTTTTAGTACTAACCGTTGTTTGCATTGCAGGTTGTTCGAACCAGGCAAATTTTATTGGATTGTTCGGTCCTAACCGGACTGTTTGTGTTGTTTGGTTTGCCTTTCTGATGTGTGAATTCTGAGTAGAGTTGCAAGCATCGCTTAATTTATTCTGGGTAGTTGTTAAGCTGACTAATTCAATCGGTAAGTTTTAAGGTAATGAGTTATGCAATAAGTATTCCGTAAAGGAGTCGTCAAGGTGGTAACCGATAAAAAGAAGTTAGACTCTTAGTGAGAACTCAAATGACTCATTCCCTTAGAGAGAATTTTCATAGAGCTTGGTCTATTCTTTAAGCCATGCGTTGTGTGTTTATTCTGTTTTCTCTGTGTGAACTCTGTGATTTTCCTTCTATTTTGTATTTGTTGTTCTCTGAATTCTGACTTCATTAATCCGAGCTTCTAGGATTTGACATTGTGGTGGTCATAAAATTATTGGTGTTGTGTGCTCTGAGTTCGTGCATGACTGACTAAGTGCTTTATTGAATTGTTATGTTTAATATAGCATGAACTGAGAATTTAATTATGATATGCTGTCTAATAGTCATTTGCGAGTCTCACTATAATTACATTTTTGTTGACTCTTAAGTTATAGGTAATCGTGTGTTTTGTGAATGTTTATGTGTAGTTGTGTGAGTAATCCTAAATAAAATGTAGCATCTACCACATACGCGGAACATCTAGAAACTCCTTTGTGCTTGATAAAACTAGTATTGGCGAGTGGTATGAAGGGAATAACTAAATTAATTGTTGGAAACTTTTGTTGGTTTATTAATTTAATTAAATATAATCGGTGCAGTGCATTATTTATCTCTTCTCTTTCAGTTCGAATCTTGAGATGTTGTATTAGTTTTACTGAGAGACAAATTTATGTACTCCTAAAAACCTTAGGAATTTTTTCACAGGTGTTTTGATTTGATTATAATTGATAGTGTGCAAATAATTGTCTTGGCAGCATTATAGGTTCTACTTCTTTTTCCACAAGGCTAGTGAATAACATGTTGGGAATTAATTAAAAATAGATGCTAGTTGCTTCATTAGGATGAGAAAGTTGATCATGATGCCTATATGTTAATTTTTCTAAGTCATTAACTCTTGTGTATGCTATTTCCTTTCGTGTTGTGAGTTGTACTTAATATCATTAGAAGGAACTTTTATGCTTGTTAGTAAAGTGCTTAGATTTGAAGTAAATAGTTGAGGGACGTAAGAGGTGAGAATTCGAACCTTAAGTTGAGACTTACAATAGTAACAAAACCACGCCTTTGTTGGGAAGATTTAAGAAATGCGGCTTTTATTAAGTTTCATATGGATAATTTATTATTGTGAGAAGGAGATCAATTTTTTTTTGTATGAGAGATAAAGTAACCTTTAAGATATTGGAATTAATTAGTGGGGTTAACCCGTAACAATTGTCACTAAGAGTATAATATCCTAATAGTGGATTGTCGTGTTTGGGTAGTCGAGTAAAACTTTAGGGACCTTGAGAGTAGAATATTGATTTAGGAGTAAAAGTGTAGAGGTGTGTGTGTCGTTTGTTGTTCGGTATACAAAAGGACCTTAATGGCAATTAGGAATAAGAACTGGATTTAATTTTGATCTCATTGATTTTGACGGAAATTTCGAGGACGAAATTTTTTTTTGGGGGGTTGAGTTGTAACACCCCGATTTTCGTGCGTTGTGATTCTCTTAATGTGTGTTTGTTTTATGAATTATTTTGTTATTGATAAGATTAAAATTATTTTGTGTTGGGGTCAATAAAATTGGTTGAAAATCACATTTAGATATATTTTTATATGTTATTAGTAACATATGGGTGTTATTATATATTTATTTATTTTTATAAAATATTAGTGTTTAAAGTATAATTTATTTATATGAATTATATGGGTTAGCAAGGTGTTAAAATAGTGTGTGTATTTGAAATGGGTTTTAAAAGTAGACAAAAAAATCTGTTTTTATGCTTTTTACTAGGCGCACTGTCACATAACCCATTATCAGTCCAGCCCAAACTAGAGCCCACATAATGGACCGTGACCCGACCCGCTCCTATCTCGTCTTTTAATTCATTACCGTTTGAAGCCTCCATCTCGTCTTTTAATTCTCCCCTTCATCTCGAGTTTTACCCCTTTTGAAGCCATTGAAGCTCCAACGACTCCTCTACCGTGGTCCCTCTTGCTTCCTCAATTTGAAACCCATGTCATGCGTGCTCTGTTTGGAATGATTTTGGTCAGTTTAACCCTTCCTCCTCTTTCATGTATCCATGTTTGATAGTACAAAAATAATATTTCGTTGAAATGTATATAATCTGGTTCTTCTGCAAATGATTGCATATTAAAAGTACATGTTCAACCCATACATGCTTTGAAGTCTTGAAGCCAATTAGAAAGGCCAATTCCAAGAATTATGAGTTACGCTGCAACCTTTGATTTAATGAACCATTCAACAATAGCTTGTATCTATAACAACGGTGGATATGCGGATACCATGACTTCATGCTTCATTGCCATTGGTTAAAAGAAATTATATTCATACAAAAGACATTTTTATTAAAGATGTATTTTATCAGGTATCAAGTAAACTCTACATATATAAGTTTTATTACAAAGTCAAGTATATTGAATATATTAGATTACTATGTTTAGCCCTATTCTAGTGACTTTATATAAATTATTTATACAGATTTAAAAATACTTTATTTGTGTTTCTAAACTTTTTAAGGCTTAATTTAAATTAGCGATATTTTTAGTATGGTTCGTTTTAAATGTTTTTAGCTACGCACTTCGAGCCCTAGAAACTGTAACTTTGAGACACGATTTCTCCGCACATATTGGGTAGGCATCTTCTTTTTGAAAACAATATTAATTCGAGAAAATAAATGATTAAATATTTTTAATATTTTATCGAATGATTATTGATTGATTTGGTATTCTTTTGTGGATACGATATGAACCGTAAACAGCTTGAATCGAGAAAAGTGGTGAACAAAAAGGAAAAAAAGGTTGTGAGGGATTCAAGATCGGATGCTATGTGGGTCGTTGATACGTGCAAAGAAAGGAATGCTGGCAATAAATGTGGAAACCGCGAAGGAGCGATGGAATGAATGGTTAATATGAGTATATGCGATTTGACTGTGTGTTGCTGTTGTTGTGGTTGTTCATTGCTGTTGTTGTGTTATTGTTGTTACATAACCGTACGTGTTCGAGTCAAACATTGTCGTCCTGCTGGAATTAAGTCACGCTCGAGAGTTCGTAATTTCTCATCATCGATTCGCTATCGGAATACCCTTCGATACCAGGTAAGGGTGGGTCTCATCTTCTCTATAATAGGGTTTTATGATGGGGATTATGTAGGGGCTAGGCTCTATGTATGCATTTTTATGTATTCTTAGTGATTATTGATGAACCCTAGGCATATGAAGACTTGTTGTTGAAAAATCATGTTGTGCGTGCCAAGTGTTTGGGTAATCGTTGATGATATTGTGAATTATGATGATTGGGGATGATTATGATAATTTGATGTTCGTATTGTTGAATTGAGCCTTGATGATGGAATTTGGTGTTTAATATGTTGATGTGATCATATATGTGATTTTTGATGAATTTGGGCGTGTTGCTGTTTTAGGCGCCCTGCTGTTGGGCGCCAAGTGCAACTGTGTTGCGTTTTGTGTCTGGGTGTGTGTCTGTGTTTGTCACCCTGGTGCTGGGCGCCGTGTCTAAGTTGCGCCAGTTCCTGTTGCCTGCGCCAGTTTTTCCCGTGTTGCCTGCTAGGCGCCCTGTGCCTGGGCGCCACTTTCAGGATGTTGCTCGTTTTTCATTAAAACTGTTTTCGTGATAACTTTTGACTCGGGTGTCTGTTTTAAACGTTTCAAAAAGTGTTGTGAAGCCCATTTCATTGTCTATCTGTGTGTCCTATTTTAAAAGCGAAAACTTATTATTTACTGATGGTTCTGGGCGCCCAAGTGGCTGCCCCGATGGTCGTTGTTGTTGCGTTGCAAAACTGTTTTCGGTGTCTAAAACCTTTTTGGTGTCAATGATGATGAGCTAAATAACGCTTCTGCCCTTAGTGGCCAACCTTAATAATAATGATGTGTAAATGACGATGATGCCCTTGGTGGCTAGTTTATTGACAATGTTGCCCTTAGTGGCTAGTTTGTAGATGATAGTGCCCTTAGTGGCCAATGTTTGATTGACGATGATGCCCTCAGTGGCTAGTACCTTGATAAGTTGATGATTTTGACGGTAATTCCCTTAGTGGCTATGCTTGTGATTGACGATGGATGTTATATTGATGATGATGATTCTAAATGATGATGATGTCATAACGGCTAATAGCGACGATGAATATAAGCGACGATGAATGATAAGCGACGATGAATATAAGCGACGATGAATATAAGCGACGATGAATAAAGCGACGTTGTTATGTGTAATTATGAATTAAAATAGGTGACGATGAGGCCCAAAGGGCTAAGTGACGTTGTTATGTGTACTCATGAATTGACAGGTGCTGTGCCTCTTAGTAGACAAACTGGTAAGTGACGGGTCACATAGTTGACCGTGTTTGTGTGTGTTTGTGCGTGGTGCATGTCATAGTGTCTCATGCATCCCATGTGCATAAACCCAGTGACGTTTGAGGCCCAAAAGGCTAAGTGACGATGAGGCCCAAAAGGCTAAGCGACGTTTGTGAAAGGTACCTCATGCATATGCCTGCGAGTGGGCTGCACTTCATATACTTACATGACATTGTGATGAGCTTTTTGTAGTGATTGAATTGATGTTTGTGATGTGGTTTATATAGCTGGCACTGCGATGATTTGATGTGGTGATTAATATTGATGACTGACTTGATGTGTCGTGATGTGGTTGATATAGTGTCATAACTCTAGCATAGTGCTTATCATAAGCTTTATTATATTGTTAGATGAACTCACCCCTTCTGTTTGAATGTTACCCCTATGCGGTAACGTGCAGGTGATCTCGAGTGAAGGCTTAGGTATCTTCACTAGCTGAGTCGGGTCGTCTGCTCTGATTATGTAACACTAGGGGGAAATGACGTTGTTTAAGTTACTTATGATTGTTTTTGTTGTTGGATTTTAGTATTGTAAGCCTTGCCTGGTTGCAATGCCTATTATGATTAAACTTGTTGGATTTTCCGCTGTGAGGTTGTATTTTAATTTACAAATGACGTTTTGTAAGTATTCTAAGACTGTTTTCGAAAAGCGGGTAATTTGGCGCGTGACATTTAACGAAGTAAGTGTGACATCCCTTGTGGTGTATTTAAAATTTGAAAACTCTGATTTTACGCAAATAAATTAATGGGTAGAAAAAGGGGTGTTACATTAGTGGTATCAGAGCAATGGTTGGTCCGTCCGGCCAAGTCGTCGAGTCGTTGTGTCGGTTAACGACCACCTGTTGTCTTTTAGTACTAACCGTTGTTTGCATTGCAGGTTGTTCGAACCAGGCAAATTTTATTGGATTGTTCGGTCCTAACCGGACTGTTTGTGTTGTTTGGTTTTCCTTTCTGATGTGTGAATTCTGAGTAGAGTTGCAAGCATCGCTTAATTTATTCTGGGTAGTTGTTAAGCTGACTAATTCAATCGGTAAGTTTTAAGGTAATGAGTTATGCAATAAGTATTCCGTAGAGGAGTCATCAAGGTGGTAACCGATAAAAAGAAGTTAGACTCTTAGTGAGAACTCAAATGACTCATTCCCTTAGAGAGAATTTTCATAGAGCTTGGTCTATTCTTTAAGCCATGCGTTGTGTGTTTATTCTGTTTTCTCTGTGTGAACTCTGTGATTTTCCTTCTATTTTGTATTTGTTGTTCTCTGAATTCTGACTTCATTAATCCGAGCTTCTAGGATTTGACATTGTGGTGGTCATAAAATTATTGGTGTTGTGTGCTCTGAGTTCGTGCATGACTGACTAAGTGCTTTATTGAATTGTTATGTTTAATATAGCATGAACTGAGAATTTAATTATGATATGCTGTCTAATAGTCATTTGCGAGTCTCACTATAATTACATTTTTGTTGACTCTTAAGTTATAGGTAATCGTGTGTTTTGTGAATGTTTATGTGTAGTTGTGTGAGTAATCCTAAATAAAATGTAGCATGTACCACATACGCGGAACATCTAGAAACTCCTTTGTGCTTGATAAAACTAGTATTGGCGAGTGGTATGAAGGGAATAACTAAATTAATTGTTGGAAACTTTTGTTGGTTTATTAATTTAAGGCTTAAAGGTACTTTTAGTCCCTGCAAATGTCACAATAATCCAGTTTAGTCCCTGCAATTCCAAAACTTTTAAAATAGTCCCTGCAATTACTAAACGTTACTACTTTTAGTCCCTGCTGTTAGTTAAGGGTTAACACTGTTATCTTTTGATGATGTGGCACACCCCCCACCCCCCACCTGGCACACCCCCCACCCCCCACCCCCCCACCCCACCCCCCCCCCCCACCCCCACCCTTCTTCTTCCTCGTGAACCCCCCTCCCCCCCACCACCGACCCCACCCCACCGTACGCGCGTCAGTCACCAACAGCGCTGTCGTTGAGCTCCGGCGAAAACCACAACACCACCGTCTCCTTCACCGCGAACTCCCACCGTCGCAATCGCGTGAAATCGGAGTTGGTCCGGCGCAATCCCTCTCCCTCACCGTCGCAACCTCCTTCGTTTCCCTTCTCGTTTTCTCCTCTCTCTCTCTCTCTCTCTCGCACCGAAATCAACTCCTTTTCTCTCCCTCATCGCGTCTCTCCTTCCATTTCGTTTCCCCTCCCTCATCGCATCTCCGTCTCAGCCATATCCCCTCTCTCTCTCTCTCGAAATTTCGAACTCTCTCTCTCAACCCCAACGTTTTCGCAAAACTTAGGGTTCGGTTTGGTTTATGGGTGAAACGCAGCGCATGAGGAGGGGAGGTGCGAAGGGGAGGGGGGCGAAGGGGAGGGGGGGCGAAGGGGAGGGGAGGGGCGAAGGGGAGGAGGGGCGAAGGGGAGGAGAGGCGAAGGGAGGGGGAGGTGCGAAGGGGAGGGGGGGTGGGGGGGTGGGGGGGTGGGGTGGGGGGGTGGGGTGGGGGGGGGTGGGGGGGTGGGGGTGGGGGTGGGGGGTGTGCCAGGTGGAGCCTGGGGGGTGTGCCACATCATCAAAAGATAACAGTGTTAACCCTTAACTAACAGCAGGGACTAAAAGTAGTAACGTTTAGTAATTGCAGGGACTATTTTAAAAGTTTTGGAATTGCAGGGACTAAACTGGATTATTGTGACATTTGCAGGGACTAAAAGTACCTTTAAACCTTAATTTAATTAAATATAATCGGTGCAGTGCATTATTTATCTCTTCTCTTTCAGTTTGAATCTTGAGATGTTGTATTAGTTTTACTGAGAGACAAATTTATGTACTCCTAAAAACCTTAGGAATTTTTTCACAGGTGTTTTGATTTGATTATAATTGATAGTGTGCAAATAATTGTCTTGGCAGCATTATAGGTTCTAGTTCTTTTCCCACAAGGCTAGTGAATAACATGTTGGGAATTAATTAAAAATAGATGCTAGTTGCTTCATTAGGATGAGAAAGTTGATCATGATGCCTATATGTTAATTTTTCTAAGTCATTAACTCTTGTGTATGCTATTTCCTTTCGTGTTGTGAGTTGTACTTAATATCATTAGAAGGAACTTTTATGCTTGTTAGTAAAGTGCTTAGATTTGAAGTAAATAGTTGAGGGACGTAAGAGGTGAGAATTCGAACCTTAAGTTGAGACTTACAATAGTAACAAAACCACGCCTTTGTTGGGAAGATTTAAGAAATGCGGCTTTTATTAAGTTTCATATGGATAATTTATTATTGTGAGAAGGAGATCAATTTTTTTTTGTATGAGAGATAAAGTAACCTTTAAGATATTGGAATTAATTAGTGGGGTTAACCCGTAACAATTGTCACTAAGAGTATAATATCCTAATAGTGGATTGTCGTGTTTGGGTAGTCGAGTAAAACTTTAGGGACCTTGAGAGTAGAATATTGATTTAGGAGTAAAAGTGTAGAGGTGTGTGTGTCGTTTGTTGTTCGGTATACAAAAGGACCTTAATGGCAATTAGGAATAAGAACTGGATTTAATTTTGATCTCATTGATTTTGACGGAAATTTCGAGGACGAAATTTTTTTTTGGGGGGTTGAGTTGTAACACCCCGATTTTCGTGCGTTGTGATTCTCTTAATGTGTGTTTGTTTTATGAATTATTTTGTTATTGATAAGATTAAAATTATTTTGTGTTGGGGTCAATAAAATTGGTTGAAAATCACATTTAGATATATTTTTATATGTTATTAGTAACATATGGGTGTTATTATATATTTATTTATTTTTATAAAATATTAGTGTTTAAAGTATAATTTATTTATATGAATTATATGGGTTAGCAAGGTGTTAAAATAGTGTGTGTATTTGAAATGGGTTTTAAAAGTAGACAAAAAAAATCTGTTTTTATGCTTTTTACTAGGCGCACTGTCACATAACCCATTATCAGTCCAGCCCAAACTAGAGCCCACATAATGGACCGAGACCCGACCCGCTCCTATCTCGTCTTTTAATTCATTACCGTTTGAAGCCTCCATCTCGTCTTTTAATTCTCCCCTTCATCTCGAGTTTTACCCCTTTTGAAGCCATTGAAGCTCCAACGACTCCTCTACCGTGGTCCGAGCTTGCACTTGGGCCTGGGAGCACGTGGGCTCCAAAGGGGTGGTCTTGCGAGCGACCAGGGGAGGGTACTATATCAAGTCTGGATCTCGATATTTCCCTAGGACTGCCCCATGTTTTAGGCTAACACAGCTATCCTCTTCGACTGGACCTATTGAGGTCAGGGGGACTTACCTGCAGCTCGAATACAAGGTGAAGTCAATCTTGCTGGGGACACGTGGGTCCAGAGGGGATTCCAAAATCCAGTTGGTTTCCTTTAATCGGCCAATGCTTCCACACCGATCCAGGATGCCTGCTCAGGTTAGCGGACTTTTCTTCAGCTTTCTCTTGATTGATGATCAATACCATTGCACTGATCCAGGATGTCTGCTAAGGCTAGCGGACCTTTCTTCAGCTTGCTCTGATTGATGATCAGTGCCATTGCACTGATCCAGGATGTCTGCTCAGGTTAGCGGACCTTTCTTCAGCTTGCTCTTGATTGATGATCAATACCATTGCACTGATCCAGGATGTCCGCTCAGGCTAGCGGACCTTTCTTCAGCTTGCTCTGATTGATGATCGGTGTCATTGCACTGATCCAGGATGTCTGCTCAGGTTAGCGGACCTTCCTTCATCTTGCTCTGATTTATGATCAATGCCATTGCACTGATCCAGGATGTCTGCTCAGGTTAGCGGACCTATCTTCAGCTCGCTCTGATTGATGATCAATGTCATTGCACTGATCCAGGACACCGGCACACGTTAGCAGATGCAAGACATGGTGCATGGAATATGAATGCATGCTATGCAAAGTCCATTATGCGAATGCATGTCATGTGAGTGCATGCGATGTGATGATTTAGTGGAATGATGAATGCAATGGGATGCTATTCTTGATTCTTCGTTTCTTTTGTCAGCTTTCTTTTTTCTGACTGTTTGTTTTTTCTTGGCTTTTCATTCTTTGATCAGCTTTTTTTTTTTGATCGTTTGTTTTTTCTTTTGCTCTTTTGCTCTTTTGGCTTATTTTTGCTGGTTCAGCCAACCCGCGACACTCATGGCACGAGACCGAGGAACCCACTGGAATTGAGGGGCTCATGGGCCGAGTGCATGTTGGCTTTGACTTCGCCGTTTGAAGCAATCGTGAGTGCAATCGCTTTCTCTTGCATGATTAACTGGTTTTGGGGAATTGCTTTTTTCCGCGACCTTTAGGGACTTTGCAATAATTGTAAGGCTTAAAGGTCATTTTGGCCCCTGTAAAATACACATTAATCCATTTTGGCCCCTGCAAAATAAAAAACTTTAAATAAGCCCCTGCAAAATAGTTAGTTGTTCAATTAAGCCCTCGCTGTAAGTGGTCCACTAACGCTGTTAGTTTCAAAGGTATTTTGCAGGGGCCAAAATGGATTAATGTGTATTTTGCAGGGGCCAAAATGACCTTTAATGTGTATTTTGCAGGGGCCAAAATGAGGGTTAAAAATAACAGCGTTAGTGGACCACTAACAGCGAGGGCTTAACTGAACAACTAACTATTTTGTAGGGGCTTATTTAAAGTTTTTTATTTTGCAGGGGCCAAAATGGATTAATGTGTATTTTGCAGGGGCCAAAATGACCTTTAAGCCTAATTGTAATGCTCCATGATTTATGCACATGTTTTACAGGTCATCATCACCATCATTATAAAACGTTTATTTTGAGCAAAAAAAGCAGAAAATAAAGAGTGAACAGATATGAGAAAGTTGAACTTTATTAATGTGGAAACCGGTCGCACAAGAAGTTACGCCGATTGTTTATTACACTTGAAAGTTTAAACTATAAAAAGACACGAAAAAAGAGAGAAGTTAAATTCTGATTGTCCGTCTCTGTGGAACAGTGCTAAACATTTATGTCCTTGACCTTGATCACTCCCTCATCCAAGTCTTCAGGGGAGTTGCATGCCTTTCTTTACTTTTCATGCCCAAGTTTTCTGACCCTAATTTTTGCCTGGATCGCCCTTTGCGGGTTTTCAATCCACCGGGTCGCTCTGATTTTGCCTAGGCCGCCCTTTCGGGTTTTCAACCTAGCGAGCTAACTCTTACTTGGCTTGTCTTTCTCTTTTTTCGTCTATTTCATTCAGGCATAATACTTCTTCACTTGATCGGAATTGACTGGGTTCCTTAAATCCTCTCCGTCCATGTTCGTGAGTATCAGTGCTCCTCCAGAAAAGGCTTTCTTGACCACATACGGGCCGTCATAAGTGGGTGTCCATTTCCCTCGGGGATCAGTCTGGATGGGCAAGATCTTCTTAAGCACCAAATCTCCCTGCTTGAATTCACGGTGCCGGACTTTCTTGTCAAAAGCTGTTCTCATTCTCTGTTGGTACAGCTGCCCATGACACAAAGCTGCAATTCTTTTTTCCTCAATGAGGTTTAGCTGATCCAGACGAACCTGCACCCACTCTGCTTCTTCCATTTTAGCTTCCATGAGTACCCGTAGGGATGGTATCTCAACCTCGATTGGGAGGACCGCCTCTGACCCGTATACCAGAGAGAAAGGAGTTGCCCCAGTTGAGGTACGCACTGAAGTACGATAGCCATGCAAAGCAAAGGGAAGCATTTCATGCCAATCCTTGTATGTGACCACCATTTTTTGCACAATCTTTTTGATGTTCTTGTTAGCTGCCTCCACTGCTCCATTCATCTTGGGCCGATAGGGGGAAGAATTATGATGCTGAATTTTGAACTCTGCGCACAGGTCCTTCATCATTTTGCTATTCAGATTGCTGCCGTTATCAGTGATGATCTTGTTAGGAAGACCATAACGGCAAATCAGATCCTTCTTCACAAATTTGGCAACCACTGAACTGGTTACACTGGAGTATGAGGCAGCTTCCACCCACTTCGTGAAATAGTCAATGGCGACCAAGATGAAAACGGCCAGGATGCGGTCAGAACATTCAATTTGGCAGGCGGCACATGAATGTGGTCAGCGTAGATTTGGCACTTGTGGCACTTTCGGACAAAGCTGTAGCAGTCACCTTCCATCTGCAACCAGTAATAGCCCGCCCTTAAAATCTGTCTAGCCATAGTATGCGCACTGGAATGAGTTCCGAATGAGCCCTCGTGTACATCTTTCATGATTCTTTCAGCTTCTTCTTTAGCAACACACCTTAAGAGGACCATGTCATAATTCCTTTTGTAGAGAACCTCACCGCTGAGGAAGAAATTCCTTGACAGTCACCGAAGAGTTCTCTTGTCATTTTCAGATACCCCAGGAGGGTATTCTCTGCTGATGATGTACTGTTTGATATCATGATACCAAGGCTTGTCATCCGGCTCTTTATCTATGGCTGTGCAGTAGTGATGCGCAGGTAGACTCCGGTGCTGGATTGTGACATGAGTCAAGCTTTTATCACAATTGATATTGAACATGGATGATAAAGTTGCCAATGCATCAGCCAGCTGGTTTTCGCTTCGAGGGATGTGTTTGAAAGTGATTTCGTCAAAAGACTCCATCAACTCTTGCACATAAACACAATAGGGAATCAGTTTGGGATCTCTGGTCTCCCAATCGCCTCTTACTTGATGAATAACCGGGGCTGAATCTCCATACACATCTAGCCTTTTAACTTTCCATTCTAGGGCTGCTTGAATACCCAAGATGCACGCTTCATACTCTGTTATGTTGTTTGTGACATAGAAGCTCAACCTTGCAGTGACAGGAACGAAGCGATTGTCAGGAGATATTAACACAGCACCTGCCCCATGCCCCCATACATTTGACGCACCGTCGAAGATCATTCTCCACCTTTCACTTTCTTGGGACTTCCCCTCATCAAACAGTGCCATGATATCTTCATCAGGAAAATCATGCTGCATTGGTTGGTAGTCTGGAATCGGCTGACATGCCAAATACTCAGCAAGTGCACTACCTTTAACTGCTTTTTGTGTGACATACAGGATATCGTATTCTGATAATTGCATCTGCCAACGGGCAATTCGTCCTGTAAGAGCTGGCTTCTCAAATATGTACTTGATTGGATCCATTTTTGACACCAACCAAGTGGTGCGACTCAGCATGTACTGCCTTAAACGGTGAGCAGCCCAAACTAGAGCACAACAAGTCTTTTCCAGCATAGAATATCTTGTCTCACAATCGGTGAACTTTTTGCTAAGATAGTATATGGCATGCTCCTTTTTCCCGGATTCATCATGCTGCCCCAACACACAGCCCATTGAATTATCTAGCACTGTAAGGTATAAGATGAGAGGCCTGCCTGACACAGGTGGCATTAAGACTGGTGGATTCTGCAAGTACACCTTGATTTTCTCAAAGGCAGCTTGACACTGGTCATTCCACTTCAACTCTTGATTTTTGCACAGCAGTTTGAAGATCGGCTCACAAGTAGCAGTCAACTGGAAGATGAATCGGGAGATGTCACTACAAGAAAATTGACCTATAGCGACGGTTAAAAACCGTAGGTAAAGGACGAAAAACCGAAGGTATAGGACCTAAAACCTATACCGACGGACGTTTTTTTCGTGGTCTTTATTTGGCTATACCCACGGCAGAATGGTGTCGCTATAGCCTTTAGTGACGGTTTTGCTTACCGTTGGATAAAACCTCAGAGCTATACCCACAGTTACCTTTCTGTTGGTATAGGTTTTAACAACACTCTTAATTTCTCTATACCCACGCTGAAATTCTGTTGGTATAGGTTTTCGTGAAGCCTTCTAATTTGCCAGACCCACCATTTTAGTAACTCCTCTTGTCATTAACGCTTATGATAATTAGTTAAAAGCTAAATATGAAATAAATAAATATATTTTTTTTGAATATGAAATAAATAAATATATATATGAAACAATAAAAGAAAATAAAACTCAAATCATATTAAAAAATAATCTCAAGTCTTACAAGATGCCAACATATTGTAAATTAACATCAAGTCTTACAATAAACTCAATTTACAAAAAAAAAATCAAATTGCATAAACGTAATTTCTAAGTTTTGTTGGAAATAAAGTTGTATTTGAGGTTTTCCTGGATTGAAACCCAAAGTCCCTGGATCCATTGCTTCTTCACGATCGTTTTCAGTCTTCACCAAGAGATTTTTCAAGTGATAAAATATCAATGGCTTCAACCTTAATATCTCACCAGCACATCCATTATGTATGTTATGAAGAAAGTTGCTTTCATTGGAATTGAGATACCAATTGTCTTTGGAATTCTGCATAAATACAAATTTTTACATTATGTAGAAATCATGATCAACTATTTATATTTTATAATGGTATGGAATACCTTTAACAATTTTAAAGAGCATATACTGGGGAAATGGAAGATAATTTGAAGTTGACAGGAACCAGATTATTGGAAATGGCATACCTTTTTAGATGGCCTTATGGATTGATTTCTAGAATATTTAAGTCGGTAGTAGTCAAGCCAATTCTGCCTTTTCTTCTTCTTAGCAACTAGACCAGAACGTTTCTTTGCATCATAAACAACCTGAAAATATATATCCAAAGTGAAAAACAACAAAAACAGGATTTCAGAAGTACTAATGCTTGAGAAGTACTGCACTTTAAAACATTTACATTGATTATATGGATTTCAGAAGATTTCATTCCCCAAATCATCAAACAGGATATTTATGAAAAGAAGGGGTTGGGCGGGGGGAACTACTACATATAGATCCTTTTATAGTTCTATATTTAAGCAAGTAGTAAATCATTTATTGACATAAAGTTCCTTCTCAATATTTTTAAAATAGGAAGTTGTTATTGAGCATGCCTTCAATACCAGAATTTACAAGTGAAGAGTTTGGTATATAAATCCTTATCATAAAAGCAGTGTTACTATGATTATCAGCATATGATATTTGTAACGGTGATAAAACTTGATAAAACTTGGTATATAAATCCTTATCATATTTGTTACTAAAGTCAATTTTGCACTAGTGTCGTATTCTTAATACGCACTAAAACAAGATATATTTACAAAATTAAATTAAATTAATTAGCGTGTAAAATTTACCATTTCAGGGTCATAAGTGAGAAGCTTGTTCAATAAATCAAATCCAGAATCAGAAAGAACTGGGGATCCAGTAAATGATGCTGCGGGAAACTTCTTACGCATGAGATTATACCTGAAAAAATATTCCAGTGGTTAATGTCTTAGAAAAGTTGAGAAAAGAAAGTCACCAAGAGTGGTCAGATAGCACGACTAGAACCTCCCAGAGTTGGAAGCCTGGGAAACAATGGCAACAGTAGAACAAAACAGTCAATGTCTTACATAAAGGAAATCAGAAAGACTTACTTATGCTTGACAAAATTGACCTTTGCTCGAGGCAGGTTTGAAAAGCCAGGCCAAATTGATTCATTTGGTGTGCCAAGAATTCTGAAAATCTGCACATATATATAATGTTCATCAAATAAAAGTTAGAGCCTTAGATATTCCGAAGACAGCTTTCCGTAATAGGTATGGACATTACGAGTTAGTAGTGATGCCTTTCGGTCTACCTAATGCTCCAGCGGTATTCATGGATTACATGAACCGAGTTTTCCACGCGTACCTAGATCAATTTGTAGTCTGTAATACCCTAATTTTGTCCTATCCAAAAATAAGAAATTTTATTTATTTTTAATAAAAATAATAATCTTTTTTTATGTCATGTATTATTTTCTTGTTTTATTTAGAAGTAAAGAAACAAAAAATAAGCCAAGGAGGAAATAGGGGGGTTTGTTAAAAAAGATTAGAGGTGCAATCGGGATTGGGCCATCTAAAACCCAATCCAATTCCAAAACCCTAGCCCAATTCTCATGACCCTAACACTCCTTCACCAAAACCCTAACCCATCCACCCAATCCATAACCCCTGACCCAACTCACCAAACCCTAACTTTCCCTCTTCCTAACCCTAAATTCGGCCACCACCAAAAAACCCTAAAAAAAAAAATTTTAACTCCCCCCCTAACCCTAAAACTTGACCACATTCACTCTCCCCCTTTTACCCAAAAAATCAACCACATTTACCCCTATTATCCCATGGTCAAAGTCGACCCACTCCCCTTTATTCCCTCCTTGGAACTCTCAATCCCACTTCCCCATTTTTCCCTTCCCCACACACTCAACCCTAGCTCTCTCTCACTCAATCCCTCACATCACCCTCTCCCTTTCCCTCTCTCTCACGTTTCCCTTCCCTCTCTCTTCCCTCTCTCACGAATCCTCCTCTACCTCTCATTCCCACTCACACACTCAACCCTAGCTCTCTCACTCAATCCCTCACATCACCTTCTCCCTTTCCCACTCACTCACGCCTCCTTCCCTCTCTCAACCCTAGCTCTCTCTCATTCAATCCCTCACACACTCCCTCACGTTTTCCTATCTCACCAAACCCTCACACATTCATTTTTTTTTCTCTTCCCTCACACCACTCTCCTCCTCTCACGGCTACCTCTTTCCATCACCCTCACACACTCATCTTTCCACTCCACCATACACAACACCACACATTTCACTCATCACTCCCTCTCTCATTTCACACTTCACTTCATCTTTGTTCTCCATTCTCCAACCTCCACGCATACCCCTCTCCACCAAATACTAAACTTCATTTTTTTTCTTCTTCACACTATTCTCTCTCACTCACGGATTCACTCTCCTCCCTCACCCAAAAAAAAAATCCATCTTTTCTCTCCCCTACCATGCCCATACCCCTTCACCAACCACTTCCTAAAACCCTAAGTTCTCATATGTCTCAATCTCAATCAAAGCACTGTACAAGGTATGGTAAAAAACAAAGGAAGAAGAGACCCTTTTTTTTTCGTATAAATAGGTGGTCTTGGACCTTGAAGAGGGAAGGTTTTTTGGAGGAGAGAAACAAAGAAGAAGATAATTTTTTTTTTAGTCTAGGTTTTCCTCTTAAAAAAAAAGAGTTGGATCTTTAGAAAAGAAAACAGTGAGGTTTGTTCACTGTTTTCTGTTGTTTTTCTTCCTTTCTTTTTTTTCTTCTTCGCAAACAATCAAAAATGGGTAAACAAAGTATTTTCATTTAAAACTAACTTTTTCTACACATTAAATTAAAGGGTAACCTTTTTAGGATGTTGCGGGGTGCTAGTACCTTCCCCGCACTTAATCGACCCCCAAACCCAAAAACAAAGGTTTTTTTCAATGTTTTTCCTAAAAATAAATATTGATGGCGGCTCCATTGTTCAAAAGCAACGAAGAATCCTTACCTTTCGGATTTTTCGGTCGCTACAGCTGGCGACTTCACTGGGGATTATTTAAGAGGGTCAAGCCTAATTTAGTTAAATGTGTAGATATTTGTTAGTTTAGTACTTTATTTACCCTTAGGCCTACTATTCGCATGTCTTTTTTATTTATCTATTTATTTGCTTTATTGAACCTTAGGGTAGAAAACCTTTGCACTATTATCTGTATTTCTTTTGCAGCATGGGTAGTTTAGGTTGTTTATATCACACACATCAATTACACTTGTTTATTGCACACACTCTTGAGCGGGGCCCTATACCCGGGACTAAAAAAACCTAGGACGAGTGGAGGCGATTAGTGTCAGTCATTCTGGATTTTATCTGTCTGACTCTCATGAAAGCCTCAGCCAGAGTACGCTCTTTCGTGGTATCCCACACCAGGTAGCTCGCTATCGTTGTGGGTCATATCACGAAGGAGATTTCAGCTCTGGAGACCCTCGTGAGGAAGTGATTAGAGCCACTTGAAAGATTTATCACACAAGTAGCCTTAGACCGTGACCTATATATAAGACCTAACCTGTTTAGGACACAAGGGCAATTCACCTACCCGCTGCATCATCGCAGATATTGTTTTTTAAAAAAAAAAAAATCATCTATCTCCTTTTCCTTTTTACGTGTATACGATGAGACACATAGTTAATGCTTTCTCAAAGTTGAATCACCAAAAAAAACTTCTTTTTTTTAACACGTGCAACATCATTCTTCTTTCATCCATCATACAGAATCATTATTTCAAAAACAAATGATAAAAGTCCTTACATGCATTCATTTCATTAAGCATAAAACCCATACACATACATGTTCCCATTCATTCACCCGTCCATGCATCACTCATATTTTCATCCATTCATATACTCATATCATGTACCCTATCAACAGAGCGTAAAAAAAAAAAAATTCACGCAGGCGCAATTGGGCATTCAGTGGAAAACTGCAAGGCGCTGAGACATGTGATTCAGGATCTGATCGAATCCAAATGGTTGAACTTCAATGAAGGCAATAACCCCTTTCTAGGGGCATGAAGAGTCATTTGTCAATGCTATTGAAGGCGTTCAAAATGCTAGAGAGGACATCATCATCCTTGTGCGCCGTTATCCTGCATCTGAAGCACTTATTAATTGGGGGACCGTCGATTTTCTTGTGATTTTCAGTTCAAAGTAATTTTCTTGTAATGCAATCCTATGGCTCTGCCCGAAGCCTTAGGACATTTCAATAAGGGCACACATGTTTCTTTTCAATATCAATATTAATAAAATAGCATTTTGAATTTTCCCATAAACTTCTTCGCTCATTCGCTCGATTCGCTTCTTCCTCCATCCTCTTTCAATTTCTACTAATGCAGATCTAAATAATTTGTCCTTGAAAATAACAACATCGTTGACCCATATCATAACTTCAGTCAGCCCAAACTAAGGAAGATATAGAAGATAACTGGGAAAACTCCTCCATAGGTAATGAGAATAATGAAGCAGGAAGATGAAGTGGTCCAGTTTCGTGTGGAATCAAGTGAGATGATTAACTTGGGAACGAGAGAAGGCAAAAAGGTGTTAGAATGAACATCACAGCGAATCAGGAAAATTCGCTCGCATCACTTTGTCTGACACAAGATACCCACCGGTGTAAGAAAATCAGTGATTGTTAATGAATTTGGTCTGTCGTTACAACCTTCCAAGTAAGATCATCGCGAACAGTGGGGAAAAGTTTGTGTGGAGACCCCAACTCGAACATCATAACCCCTCCCCATACCACCCAAAAATGAATGAGGCAGTTGCGGCGACAAACAAAAGAATATCAGAGATGATAGTAACCTTCAAATGCTCCTTTTTACCTTACATGGAGATCAGACCTTGTTTCACACTTCAACAGGGGCAACCTCGTGCGATGGAAGCAGCACTTCCATTAAACCTTATCAAACAAAAGGATGGTTGTTTTGTGTCATATCAGAAAGGAGCAAAGGAAGATTAACAGAAAAGGGTTCGTCCCCGACAATTTCAAGGAAACTTGAAGCCCAAGAAAATCATACCCATCCAAAAGGATCCCCGTGGAAGATGGACCCTGAGCTATGAAGGACCCTATGCAGTAAAGAAATCATTCCCTGGAGGGGCCCTAACCCCCATGAAAGTAGAGGACGAAGACGTCCCACTCCCGATGAATTCTGATGCGGTCAAATACTATGCCTAAAAATGCATATAAAGATAAGAAAAAAATGAGCCAAGAAAAACAAGCTCGCTAGGCTGAAAACCCGAAGGGGCGGCCTAGGCAAAAATTAGAGCGACCCGGTGGATTGAAAACCCGAAGGGGCAATCCAGGCAAAAATTAGGGTCAGGAAGTTGGACTAAATAAATGTTTAGGCAATCAACAAAAGCCGGATAAGGAGTTGATCAAGGTCATGAATATGAGCGGCCGACATTGTTACTTCAAGGACACTAACTACCCAAAGATCTGCTTAGTATTTTTGCCTTTTCATTTCTTTCAAATTCTTAATATGCTCTCAAGCCAGTGTCCCTTTCGCACACTCGGCTCCAGTCTTAATGTCAAACACTTTCCCTTCTTCTTTATTTTCCCTTGTTTTGAAATGACATTTTATGGTAGTTGATATTGAATTGTGAAACATGTGCATGACTACAAGCATTACAGATTATTACGAAATTTCTAAAGGTCACATAAACGAGGCGATCTCTCATAAATAAAATTGCAAAAAAGATAAATACATGCAAGATCACTTCAAAAAGGCGAATGATAACAATAAGCCGCACTTCAATAGCACTACTTTGGGCAACTCCCGTATCTTACGTCGAAAGTCCTGCGAGTTGATCAACAAGAAGGGGAAAGAAAGAGCAAAAGAGCAAGAGCAAAAGAGCAAGAGCAAAAGAGCAAAAGAGCAAAGCGAAAGAGACAAGAAAGAGCAAAAGAGCAAAAATAGTCAAAAAAAAGAAAAGAAACAAAAGCAAAAAAAAGGAAAAAAACAAAAGTCATCCATTACATTTCATTCATCATTCCACTCAAAACCAATCATCACACATGCATACATTACATGCATGTCATATGCATAGCATCTGCTGTTTTTCAACTTTAAGTGCCGGTCCTTCCAGTTTTTAACGAGCATCGATCCTACATCAAACCAAATCACAATGTTAGCACCAAGTCTAGCAGAGATCCCTCAGACCAACAGCGGTCCTTCAATCCAGATCGCATGTCGCGTTATCGAGCAACCGACCGATCAACCGACCCCAGGTCCTTCAGTTCAGTTTGAATCAACACGTCCAAGCAACGACTTCAAACTCTACCCTCAGATCACTACGTCGACACTGAGCACGACGGATCAACCGACCCCAGGTCCTTCAGTTCAGTTTGAATCAACACGTCCAAGCAACGACTTCAAACTCTACCCTCAGATCACTACGTCGACACTGAGCACGACGGATCATCCGACCCCAGGTCCTTCAGGTCAATTCGAATTAACACGTCCAAGCAACGACTTCGAACCATACCACCAGATCACTAAGTCGACACTGAGCGCGACGGATCGCCCGACCCCAGGTCCTTCAGACTAGCTGTGTCAGCCTAAGACTCAGTGTATGTCCTTCGCGGCCGCTCGAAAAAAGGCCACCCCACAAACAGACCGTATTACTAGTACCATAAGCTAGTTGCGCTCCTTCGGACCCATCGGTCCCTCAGGCTTAGGCATGCCCTTCAGACCCCGACGGTCCCTCAGCCGAACGCAAGTCGATGCGCCAAGCATTGATTTTGAACTAGACCTTCAGAGCCCCAATGCTCCTTCAGAGCCCCGGTGCTCCTTCAGATCCCCAGCGATCCTTCAGATCCCCAGCGATCCCTATTTACCTTCCGTCTATAGCAACCCAGTTTTCATAAGAAAAACAAAAAACCTCAGTCTGGACAAAATTAGTGTCTTTCTATCTTTATTTCTATTTTCCTCGAGAAATTGGGAACCCCTCCGATTTCCTAGCAAAATATAAATAAAGAGGGGCAGCTGTAATACCCTAATTTTGTCCTATCCAAAAATAAGAAATTTTATTTATTTTTAATAAAAATAATAATCTTTTTTTATGTCATGTATTATTTTCTTGTTTTATTTAGAAGTAAAGAAACAAAAAATAAGCCAAGGAGGAAATAGGGGGGTTTGTTAAAAAAGATTAGAGGTGCAATCGGGATTGGGCCATCTAAAACCCAATCCAATTCCAAAACCCTAGCCCAATTCTCATGACCCTAACACTCCTTCACCAAAACCCTAACCCATCCACCCAATCCATAACCCATGACCCAACTCACCAAACCCTAACTTTCCCTCTTCCTAACCCTAAATTCGGCCACCACCAAAAAACCCTAAAAAAAAAAAAATTTAACTCCCCCCCTAACCCTAAAACTTGACCACATTCACTCTCCCCCTTTTACCCAAAAAATCAACCACATTTACCCCTATTATCCCATGGTCAAAGTCGACCCACTCCCCTTTATTCCCTCCTTGGAACTCTCAATCCCACTTCCCCATTTTTCCCTTCCCCACACACTCAACCCTAGCTCTCTCTCACTCAATCCCTCACATCACCCTCTCCCTTTCCCTCTCTCTCACGTTTCCCTTCCCTCTCTCTTCCCTCTCTCACGAATCCTCCTCTCCCTCTCATTCCCACTCACACACTCAACCCTAGCTCTCTCACTCAATCCCTCACATCACCTTCTCCCTTTCCCACTCACTCACGCCTCCTTCCCTCTCTCAACCCTAGCTCTCTCTCATTCAATCCCTCACACACTCCCTCACGTTTTCCTATCTCACCAAACCCTCACACATTCATTTTTTTTTTCTCTTCCCTCACACCACTCTCCTCCTCTCACGGCTACCTCTTTCCATCACCCTCACACACTCATCTTTCCACTCCACCATACACAACACCACACATTTCACTCATCACTCCCTCTCTCATTTCACACTTCACTTCATCTTTGTTCTCCATTCTCCAACCTCCACGCATACCCCTCTCCACCAAATACTAAACTTCATTTTTTTTCTTCTTCACACTATTCTCTCTCACTCACGGATTCACTCTCCTCCCTCACCCAAAAAAAAAATCCATCTTTTCTCTCCCCTACCATGCCCATACCCCTTCACCAACCACTTCCTAAAACCCTAAGTTCTCATATGTCTCAATCTCAATCAAAGCACTGTACAAGGTATGGTAAAAAACAAAGGAAGAAGAGACCCTTTTTTTTTCGTATAAATAGGCGGTCTTGGACCTTGAAGAGGGACGGTTTTTTGGAGGAGAGAAACAAAGAAGAAGATAATTTTTTTTTTAGTCTAGGTTTTCCTCTTAAAAAAAAAGAGTTGGATCTTTAGAAAAGAAAACAGTGAGGTTTGTTCACTATTTTCTGTTGTTTTTCTTCCTTTCTTTTTTTTCTTCTTCGCAAACAATCAAAAATGGGTAAACAAAGTATTTTCATTTAAAACTAACTTTTTCTACACATTAAATTAAAGGGTAACCTTTTTAGGATGTTGCGGGGTGCTAGTACCTTCCCCGCACTTAATCGACCCCCGAACCCAAAAACAAAGGTTTTTTTCAATGTTTTTCCTAAAAATAAATATTGATGGCGGCTCCATTGTTCAAAAGCAACGAAGAATCCTTACCTTTCGGATTTTTCGGTCGCTACATAGTCGTTTTCATTGATGGTATCTTGATGTGCTCGAAGACCACTGGGGAGCATGTCCAACATCTCCGCATTGTTCTGAAAGTACTCCGAGAAAATAAGTTGTACTTGAAACCTTCGAAGTGTGATTTCTGGATGCCTGAGGTAAAGTTTCTGGGATATGTGATTTCTCAAGTCGGGAGTTTCTATAGATCTCAGCAAGAAGGAAGCGGTGTTGAATGGGAGTGACCGACATCAGTCGCAGAGATCAAAAGTTTGAGTTTAGCCGGTTACTGTAAGAGGAGTGTGTAGAATTTCTGAAGGATTATGACTTCGGGTTGAAGTATCATCCAGGAAATTCCAATGTTGTAGCTGATGCGAGTAGTAGGAAATCGCTCCACACGGCAGAATTAAGTTGCATTAGATGGAATTATTAGAGTCTGATAGAGACTTAAATCTGAATTCAAGATCGAGAGAAACCTGTTAGTGTTGAGCCATATGAGGATCTCTAGTTCCCTAAGGGATTCTATACGCTTAGCATAGGAAGTTGATGTGAAGCTACAATCACAAAAGGTATTTCCAGATTTTACTATGGATAGTGATGGAGTCAGTTGTTTCAACGGTAGAATCTGTGCGGCCGATGATGAGAACAATAAAAGGCAAGTGTTAGAGGAAGCACACCGAAGTTTATATTCTGTTCCAGGGTGTACAGAATATAAAGTAGAGGTATTAGTTTGTTAACCTCTCCTTTGTGAAGGTTAACAATGAGATAGTATTATGAGATTCCGTTTGACAAGTCGAACGTGAATACGAATATGTAAATAGGTAACTGCTGACTGTTTTCACGTTGCGAATAACCATCAAAGGATAAATTGATGGATCTGCGTATAAGTGACAGAAATTTCCGAAGTGAAGCTTGGCGTGCGGTGTAATAGTTTTGAAGAATCGTTTTTGTGAAAACCCGCATGCTAAAGTGAATTTTGGGAACGAATTAAGAGGCTAATAGAATATGATTGAGGAGGAAAATCCTAGGAGGATTACTTAGGTTGAGGGGAAGCTCTCAACGCTATTGACTAATTCGGAAAGGAGCTCTGAGTTCTGTTTGATAGTTGTTTGGAGAACAACTGAGGTGATTTTCATTACGTTCAATTTATTTGATGTCCCCGTGGTTTATTTCTACGTTTAAGATAAACGTTTCTGGTAAATCCTCATTTCACCTTCTTTCGAGAAGTATTATTTCGAAATCTTGGGGGCGAGTCAAGAAGTTTCACAAGTGACTTTTCCGTCACATTGTCGATGTGTACGAGAACTGTTATGGATTTTAGAAGGATTTTTTTTTTATGAAAACGTGTTTATACCCTTCGAAGAAATTGTGTTTGTTCTTACCTTTACCGAGGAGTACCGATATGTGGATCTCATTTTCAACATATATTTCTATCAAGCGTCTTATATTACACCCTTTGATTTAGATTAATCAAAGTTGGGGAGTAAACGAGGATAATTGGAATAAAGCTTCAGAAGCGTTTTAAAACGCGGTGCCGAGCCTATGTAGGCGAAAGAGGAGTTTCTCGTGTTGATTCGTAACCAGAGAGTTCGTATCAAGGTAGTAGTGGATCATACTTGGAGATTGATGTGCCAACTTTGGAAAGATTTTCTACACTCATTTCGTTAATTCAAGAATGTTTTCTAACAAATTTAGACCTTTCTCAGAATGTCGATCCTCGGTTAGTCGGATGAAAGACTTAGCGAAATTTTGAGGACAAAATTCTTTCAAGTTGGGGAGAATGTAACATCCTGAAAATAATTAGTAGAATTATTTGGGTGTTAACCCAATTAAACCAATTTAGTACTTAACGGGTAAATTTAATGAGTGCTAAAATTATTTATTGGTTGTCATCGGATCGTTAACCGGATAATACGGATCAACGAAGTTTTGGAATCGAAATAAGAGATTTCGATCAATATGGTAATTTGACCGCGTTACAGCTTATATATTAAATAAATATATATATGTGTACGTGTGTGTGTGTGTGTTAAAAAGAAAAGAAGAGAATTAATTAAGAAAGGAAGAAAGAATGCGAGGGAGAGAAACAGAAGAGAGAAAAGGAGAGAAAAGAGAAAGAAGAAAGAATGGGTGAGGAGGAAGAAGAGGAAAAAGGGAGGACTTCGGCTCATCGAAACGACTTCCTTCCAACACGAAAAATGTTCAGCGTTACTTCCTCTTCGATTTGGTACCAACATCAACATGATCAACTCACTCTCTCTCACTTTGCCATTTTCGAATATTGAAGGTTTTGGGGAAGGATTTCGGTTTTTGATGATGATGTGATGGTTTACGGATGATTAGAAGGCAACCCGATGAAGGTGGAAAGCGGATTGATGTTCGATTGGAAGGTTGGGAGAGTTAGGGTTTGAGAATCCAAATTTGGGGTTTTTGGATGAATAGTGATTTTGAGCTTGAAGAAGAAGATGAATAGTGTTCGGGGAAGATTTCGAGGAATTCGGCATTTCGGTCAAAAAGAGGTTTCGTGATCGAGCGGAAAGTTTTGGAAGCGGATTGGAGCGTCGTCGGAACGGAAAGTTTATGCGGGGAATGTTCGTGTGGTTACTCGGCGAATTCGGCTCGATCGTGGTTCACGCTTCAAGGGTGAGTTCTACTCACGTTTAGGATTTTGTTTTTCGAATTAATTGATTGATCGTTTTATCGCTTTTGCTGGTCTGGAATATTACTGGATATTGTCTGTTTCGGGTTAGGAATCGATCGGAGCGAGTCTCGAGTCGTGTCGCGTTGAAATGAAATTTTTGGTGAATTGATTTCGAAAGATTTTGACTTAAAAACCGTTTATTGGAAAATATGTCGTTTTCGATACAATTCGTTTAAAATGAGTTTTTGATTGATTTGATTGATTGTGTGACTTTGATTGAGACTGTTTTTATGGTTGTCAAAACTGTTTTCAATCGGAACGAGAATCGGAATTAAGCGGAATCGCGGTTTTCGCACGAAACCGCCAAATTCTGCACTTGACAGACCCCCTACTGTCAGTCCACGCGCCACTTGCGCGCCGCGCGCCACTCGCGCGCCAGTTGACAGGTTTTACTGCTAGTTCGCGCGCCGCTTGCGCGCCACGCGCCACTCGCGCGTCACTTTGCAGATTTTCAGCAACCAAACACTGTTTTTCATTTCGCGATAACTTTTGATCCGGGAACCCGATTGAGGTGTTCTAAGATGCGTTGGAAAGCTTATTCAGAGGCCTAACTGAATATTCTATTTTTAAGGCAAAATTAACTGTTTTTAATATTGAAAATTATGTTGAAAAGTGTCGAGTTAGTATGCGAGAGCGAATGTGGACTTAATGTTTTTATCGAAAAGAAAGCGAACTATGTAACTGACGCGGGATGATTATTATTTAAATCATCTAAAACGGTCTATGATTCACGATATATAAATTATATCGAATATAGGAGTTAGCCCAAATGCGGGTGGATATATATATATACTAGATCGAGTTTGGGTGACGACCCATGAGGTTGACATACTAGGCGGGGAAGTCATGATCCCTTACCCTAGGCCCGTAAGCCATTAGGGAAAGTACTATTGGTAAAGGGGTTCACCGGGATTACCAAAGCTGGGGTCGGTGTTATGTCACAGTTATAAAACAGTTCACCGGGATTACCAAAGCTGGGGTCGGTGCTGTAATAAAGTTATGAAGCGGGTTACCGGGATTACCAAAGCTGGGGCCGGTACCGTGTTAAAGTTAGAAAGAATGGTCACCGGGATTACCAAAGCTGGGGTCGGTGTCATTCTAAAGTTATCAATAGTATGGTTACCGGGATTACCAAAGCTGGGGCTGGTATCATACTATGTTGGCTAGTACGAGTCACCGGGATTACCAAAGCTGGGGTCGGTGTCGTGCTAAATTAAAAGAATGTAATTTATAAAGTAAACTACGAATGTATGAGAACTCATAATTGAACCGAGAGTGTTAGTAGGGGTCTCGGTAGAACTCACTGAGATTGTATCTCACTGTTTAAATGTTGTTGTTTTACAGAGACACGGGGACAGCGGAAATCCAAGAGGCACGAGTAGGTTGAGCTCGGACTGGTTGCTGATAGCCTAGCTTTATGTTTAAGCTTATTTCCCTTTTTGTTGTCTGTATACTGAAACATTATGTATTTAATGTATATCTTTCTTCCGCTTTCTTGTATGATACTGAATACTATAGATGCTGATGGTATATGGTCTGAGAACCATATCGTCTTGTTGTAAATAAGACTGTTTGGGTTTTATTCAGCGAAAAATTTATAGTGATATTCAGTGTCTAAGTAGGAAATATATCTCTGATGTGTTACTAATGTGCACTTGGGTATTTTTAGTCAATAGAAATACCGGGGTGTTACACCCAACATGGCATAACTCAGAGTAGATGACACCCAACGGGGTCTTGATTTTCTGCACATCCTTTACCAATTGCCCAACGGAACTTTCTATAGCATTGGTAGTTGGCCTCTGATGACCTGGCAATGGATTAGTTGTTGTATTCGGGCTGCTCTGCTTGAACGAGATCCACCCAGCATCTACTAGGTCTTGCACCACATGCTTGAAGGCTTTACATTCCTCCACAGTATGACCGACCCCGTTTTCGTGGAAACTGCAGGTAGCATTAGCGTTGTAACTTCTGGGAAATGGCGGCTGCAGGGCCTTCATTGGCCGAGTGTTGATCAAGTTCTTGGAAGTCAAGTGATCAAACAATTCAGTGTATGTCATTGGTATTGGATCAAAACTGGTCCGTTTCTTGTACTGATAACCCTGAGCCCTGTGACTATCACTGCCTTGCTGGGATGGCACAGGAGCAGAAAATGGAACAGTTTGTGGTGGAGGGGTACTAAAGGATGAACTTCCTCCCGAGATTACATTTGTTTCCCCTTCCTTCTTCTTCGGGAAATGGGAGTAAGGCTTCTTCTGATTGCTTGAACCACCAGAGCTTCCTGCATTACTGAGGTGATTCGAAATCTTCCCACTTCGGAGACCATGCTCAAGTCTTTCCCCGAAGACTATCAGATCGGATAAGCTAGTTGAAACACTTGTAATCAGCCGGTCATAGTAAATTGCTGGCACAGTTTCCAAGAACGTGTACACCATTTCTTTTTCAGTCAAAGGAGGTTGGACCTGGGCGGCTAGGCTTCGCCATTTCTGGGCATATTCTTTGAAAGTCTCCCTTTCGCCCTTACTCATGTGTTGCAATTGCGACCTGTTCGGAGCCATGTCCATGTTATACTTATATTGTCTCATGAATGCTTCGCACAAATATTTCCAACAACGAATCTCAGAGGATTGCAGTTTCATGTACCAATCTAGAGGAGCTCCAGCCAAACTGTTTTGAAAGCAGTAAATCAGCAGTTTGTCATCATTGGCGTAAGGACCCATTTTTCGGACAAACATCGTAACATGGCTCTCCGGACAGCCTGTTCCTCTGTATTTGTCCACTTCGGGAGCTTTGAACTTTGGTGGCAAAACCAAATCTGGGACTAAACACAGCTCACGAGCTTCCTTGGCTCTGACACCAACACCCTCCATTGCCTTTACTCTTTCTTCAAGTGCACGAATCGGGTCATTTGGCTGTGATCCCTCAAACATATGTCCTTGGGGGTGACTCCCCATACTGTAATAATACCCTCCAGGCTGAGGAACATTGTGAGGGTGTGCTGCAAGCCCCGGAGTAGGACTGAGCACAGCAGGAGGACTAGGAGCTTGGATCTGCGGTCCTCCGGCAGCTCCCCGGGACACGGCGGCAGTGACCTGATTAGGCGCAACCATACTGACGGGGATAGGTCCAACAGTTCGCGGCATGTACCCAGCAGGTATACCCCAAGGATATCCTTGTGAAGTGTATTGATTCGACCCATTCATTCCTGAAGCAAAGACGGGATGACTGACCCCGGATCCCGGAGGAACTGTGGCTGATATTGGAGGAGGAACGAAAGAAGTGACACCATCTGGACCCACGACGGCGACACCTTCAGCAGCTGTCCCACTCTTTAAACTTTGCAGCATGACCATCATCTCATGCATCTGGGCCTCCATTGCCCCAACCTTATCCTTAAGCACTTGGTTCTCCTGAGCCAGCTGCTCAGGATTCAGAATTTGTACGCCCAAATCTTCATGTTCTGGATTACTTTCAGTTTCAATCTCTAGATGCCCTTGAGGATCAGCCATCAGCTTTACTTGTAATCGGGTGAAGTATCGGTGGCGGAGAACCAGCTTGCCTTTCGCTTCTGTTGGTAGAACATTTTTATTAAGTGAAGGAGCAAATTAATGAATGCAATGCGTGCAATGCATATGAGTGTTAGTTTTAGTTTGTCTTAAGCCGTGAACCCCAACGTGTCATATCTTGCCATAGATTTAGCAGTGAATTTTGATTACAAAGCACATTCCATGCATTCAAACTTAAACAAACACCTCGGAGTGTACGCTGTTTCACTTTTTGATTCCATACTGTACCTATGGCAAGATTCTTTGTCACTTTGGGATTCTCAGCAAACAAACTTTGATGAAATGCAAGGATGCATGCATGAGCTGTAAAAGCTTATGTTGGATGCAATGCGAGGATGCATGCAAAATGATGATAATGTTTTATGCATATGCAGATTAGGGCAAAACCTTTATTGGCATTAGTTCAAGTTTTTTTCTTTTCTTTTTTTTGAAAAATGCGGGCCGTACGTGGTTTCATATGGACCTAGTAAGAGAAAGGCTACAACGGCAGCTCGTTCTCTCTTTTTTTGAAAAGAGTGGGCCATATGTCACTTAGTACGGACCGGCAGAAGAAAGGCTACAACGGCAGCTCTTTCTCTACTTTTTATTTGAAAAACCTCCTACTCTTTTTTGAAAACATGTCTATATTACCATGCAACACACAATTTGGTATGCCCCTTGTGTCCTACGAAGGTGGGGACCTAAGTTCTAGGACAACTCAAATGTTCCTCCCATGTGGGTTCTAGTCACTTCCTCACCAGATTACCAGAGCTAATTCTTTCTCACAGTAGCACCCACAACGATGGAACGCCATCTGGTGTGAGGCCTCATGAAAGAGCATACTCTGGCTGAAACTTTCGTGAGAGTCGGAAGGACAACAGTCCAATTGCCAGTCACTACTCGTTTCCACTCTCCTAAGTTTTGTCAGACCTTGGGTTTTAGGCCCCTCTCAAAGCATAGTAAGCATAAGGTGTGAGTGTGTGCAGCAAGGGCATACCGCCTAAAACTACCCACATATACCCCACCTGCAAAGGAAAACCCAGAACAGTCCAAACAATAGCAGGCAATAACATGTCGTCTACCCTAGGGTTCAATATCACAATACCAATAATCCAACCTAGGTTTCAGCAACAGTCATATGCACTGCTTACCTCAAGAAAGGGAGCGGAGAAGAAGGGATCATAATAGAATGGGAGGAAATGCATGTTTTTACCTTAAGAAAGGGAGCAGAGAATAGGGGACACGGGATTTGAGGGATGCATGAACACGGCATTGTGAACAAACATAAAAGAAGTAAAACAAAGCTTTCAACTCAATTAATTTTAAAACCACACATCAAGTTAACTAGGCTTGACCCTCGTCTTTTTTTTAAAAAAAAATGGTCCCCAGTGGAGTCGCCAGCTGTTGCGCCCGAAAAATCCGGTTTGGGACTTTTCGTTTGACAACGTGGAAAAAGTTTGGAGCCGCCACCAATATTTTAATTTTAAGACCAAAACATTGAAAAAATGTCTTTTAAACAAGGCGGATGGTCTTTTGAAAACTAGAGATGTAGGTTCGGGGGTCGGTTAGATACGAGGAACGTATTAGCACCCCGCTCCTCCTTTCTACCGAAAGGGAACCATTAACTTGATGTGTGGTTTGGACAAAAGTTTGAGTTTGAAAGCGGTTTATTCTACTTCTTTTCTTTTCTTTAAGGTTTGTTTTATTGAAAACAGGAGGGAAAGGGATATTTTTGGTATCTTTGAAAAGCGGAACAAAACAAAGTTTTTTTTTAAAAGTGTGCTTGACAGGACAGGACCCCGCTCCTACGTACCCTCACTGGAAGAGGGATCAAAGCTACGTAGTTCTCGGGTATCTTTGAAAAGCGGAACAAAACAAAGTTTTTTTTGAAAGTGTGCTTGACGGGACAGGACCCCGCTCCTACGTACCCTCACTGGAAGAGGGATCAAAGCTACGTAGTTCTCGGGTTTTTGGTTTTGAAAAAGGATTGAGCTTTCGCGAAGACCGAACAACAACGGTTAGAATGGTCTCGCTACTAACTCTTTTGAAAATGAAATCATCATTAATGACCTAATCGGCAACGGCGCGATTGGTGTTTAGTGACAATTGGTTTATTTTTGAGAAATGAATAAGTTTTCGAAAATGGGATAGAGCTTTTGCGAAGACCGAACAACAACGTTTTTCTAACTCCTTTTGAAAACAATATCATCATTGACAACCTAATCGGCAACGGCGCGATTGGTGTTTAATGACAATTGGTTTATTTTTGTTTTGAAAGTAAAAGTTTCTTTTTGTTTTGAAATGATTTTAGGAAATGGGTTTTAGAAAAGGAGTAGAACATTTCAAGTCAATTCTAAATCCATAACCAAATTCAAATGAATGAATAATACTCAAGCAAACATGAACATATCATTCATTAACCAAGATTAAACATGCCCATACAATCAAAGGATTCAATTATTAAAGATGCAAAACAAAGTTCTCAAAGTAATTGTGTGTGTGCAAGAAGGATTGTATTTACCCTAATGGCTCTATGCTACAACAAGCATGTAGACTTACGTCTCCATTAGGAGGTCATACAAGTGGAGAGGAGGGCACACAATCAAGTCAAGACATTTATATGGCATCAAGAACAAGTGAATACAATTGATTGTAAACATAGAGTATTCTAAGTTAAATGATTGAATGTGTAAGCAAGGATGCATGATTAGGTAAGCGTGTAAGTGCATGAGTGTACAAGGAATGGATGCATAGCACTTTATTTATGAATGGATGGCATACAAGGATGCATAAGAGGATGCAAGAGATATAAGCATATGAGGATGCATAAGAGTGTCACATAAACTAAGTATGAATGAAGATGCATGAATGTGAAAATGTTTTGGGTATTTTTGCAAGTTGATAAGTTGTAAAACTTTAAGTAAGAAGTTAGTGAAAAGTAAAGTAAAAATGCATGAAGTAAATGGTAATTATTTAATGAGATGGTAAAGTAAAAATGCATGAGGTAAATGGTAAGTGGTAAAATCTTTTTATGTTTTAGGAAAAAATTAATGAAGTGGTAAAAACCAAAGTAGTAAAATATTTTTATGTTTTGGTAAAAAGTTAATGAATGGTAAAGTAAAAAGGTAAAAAGTAAATAAACACTAAAACCAAGTTGAATCACATAGAGCAATCCTCTCACTTTGAGAAAAGTGCACTAGGCACTAGTGAGAATCAACTTGCCTATCATCAACAATTTACAATAAGCAAACTAAGACACAAGAATAAGTGGACACACAAACTAAATTGAGTCATTTCTAGCAATCTTCACCACTTAGGTCAAGGTGCACTAGGCACTAGTGGGAATCATATTGCTAGATCATCAACCAACAACAAAAAATAACATCTAACACTAAAATAAAATATTAACAACAAGATCAAACATCACCAAACAAAGAACAACAACAAAATCAACTTGGAAATATTTTTAGATCTATAAGCATGCGAACCAAAGGAAACATAGATCCACATTTTATTTAATAAAAAAAACCAAAATTAACACAAAGCAACATAGATCTATTTTTTGCAAGGATTCATATGATTAAGCAAGGAAGTGCAACAAAATCATATCAACCCTAACTTTTATGATATGCAAAATGCTAAAGCCCATAAACAACAATTTTATTTATGAAATCTAGTGCAAAATATGTAAAGATGCAAGGGAAATTAATCAAGCACAAGAACAACTCCTTCAAGGCCAATGACCCATCTCAAACACCCAAGGCTCCCTAAGTCCTTGTCAAAATGTTTGAAATGGATCCTCAAAGCAACAACAACAAGCAATCAAGAAGGAGTTGGGAGTAGAAGAGTGATTATGCAAGAAAAACTAAATATGAGATGCAAGGTTTCAAGGCTTACCTCAAAATCACAAAGAAATGAAGAAGGAGATGATATAGACTCAAAATGAACTTGGATCTACCCTTGAACCCACAAAGATTGCTAGCTCTTAGCAATTTGATGATGCAACCTTGAAGAGAATGGAAGGAATGATGATGATCTAGCAAGAAAAGGAAGATTTGATGGTGAAAGATGAAAAGAATGAAGTGAGGGAGTGAGAGAGATTTCGTGGAAGAGAGGAAGAGGGAGAAGTTTTTGGTGTGCTAGGGTAAAAAATGAGAGTGTAGGAGAATGAGAGGCCAAAGGATCCTTAGGTGTGGGAATGAGGGAGTATTTATAGAGTTATTTTAGGTTTAGGGGCAATTGAGTCATTGGTCTTACTAAGTGCTCTAGGATTGAACTTTGATTTTGAATGGAGGGTTGAGATCACTTATCACAAGGATTGAGGGTGGAGAGAAAACACAAAATGGAGAGTATGGGAGAGGGAGAGGTGTCGCATGGAGAGAGAATAAAAGAAAAAAAATGAACTTTTATTTATTTTGGGAATGGAATTCTCATGTGTGGTAGGGTTAGGGGTATTATTGAGATGGATTGTTCTCAAAAAGGAAAATTTGTGTTTTCTTATGAAGAGGTTAGTGTAAGTGAGTGAGGTAATTTACCAAAGAGGGCATGAATCTTCATGAGAGTGAGTGAGAATTGGTGATATGCACCAAATGAGAAGGTTTAAGGATGGTACAAGGCATATTCCTTTAAGATAGGGAATAATAGTACAATAGAAGAGTGTGGAAGAATTTTGTGAGAGGGAGAGAGAGAGAGGGGATTTCAAAATTGTGAGGGGGAGAGAGAGAGAGAGAATTTCGAAATTGTGGGGGGAGAGAGAGAGAGAGAGAGAGAGGAAAAAAAACTTGTTTTTGGTTTTTTGTCTTATTGAGGACACTTCCTTTTTTTTTGAGTTTTTGAATTTTGGGCATGGAAGTGAAGGTGCACCTATTAAAAAGTGTCACATTTTTTTGGGCACCATAAAATATCCTTCTAATCATTCATGACAATAAAAATTGTAATTTAATAATTGAGGAATATTTAAAGGTCCTTTTTTATTTTTCTATGCACTAAAAATGGAGAAAATGCATTTTTAATTATTTTTGACTAGGGTTTTCTTTCTAAAAAATTGTACAAAAATTATCCTTGATAGAATAAAAATGTAATTTTTGTGTATGTGAATTTTTGGCGAGAAAATCATCTTTTTGCGAAAAATGACCAAAATGTCCTTTTTGACCCTAAAACCCTAATTTGCCTAAAAAGTGCATTCCAACCCTAAAAATGATTTTAAAGACCTTGGAATAACTTCTAGGACCCAAAATGCAATGCATGATGCTCTTCATTCTTCAATTTATTTATTTTTTGTGGAAAATTAGGGTTTTGACCTAAGCCGGACAAAATTAGGGTATGACACATCCCACCACCATCTTGTCTGCTCTTCTTCCCTTCTTTGCTGTTTTTCCTTTCTTCCTACTCTTTCCCTTGATTGCCTTTGTGTTTCCGGAATCTTGACATTCCAAAGACCCTTTTTCTTTATTAACTGCACTAGGCCCACCCTTCAATGGGCATGATGTAGTTTCAACTAAGATTCCCCCATTCTTCGGTCCCCGATCATCCAACCATTCCTCCACTACTTCACAACTTTGCCCATCTACTTCTGGTACCCACATATCTTCAAAACCCAGCAGCATTGATTTTTGATTGATCCCATAAGACATACCTCCCCCACGCGCCGATCCACTGATTGAGTCTTCATCATGCCTATTATTGTCCATGGTTGACTTCTCCACATCCCCCCCAGGATTAGCACTTCCCAACACGGTGCTCTCAATAATGGTGAAGTTATCTGCGTCGCTTTGCCTACCCTGCTCCTCTTCCTCTTCTGACTCCGGCACAAAATCATCCTCCAAAAAACAGTGGAGGACCATCGTCGTCACCTTCACTATTGTCATCCGATTCCGAGGTAACGTCGTTATTATTCTTCAAGATTGGTTGAGTTAAGCCATTCCAATGCATAGGGCCACACCACTCCTCAAAGACCTTAATGTGGAATAAAGATCCGCTGATTTGTGCATGAACCACCATATTGAATACATCATAGTGATTCGTTCGAACCATAATTCTCGCCACATCCATTGCGTCTTTCTTGCTCGTGTTTTCATCAACACCAAGATACACACCAAATCTACCAGCCAGAGCCTCAAAAAATTCGGTATTCCAAGCGTGCGCCGGAATGCCATGACATCGCACCCATACGACCCTCTCTTGGTCCAGCTCCGAAGGGCTCCAATTCCTTATAACACTGAACCTCTCAAGCAACCAATCACTAGCATCCGAAATGATCGCCGGTATCATACCCTCTTCCATTTCTTCTAAGAGTACAAGGTTTGCCCCAAGTGGGTGCATTTGATGGAGAACACCCCTTGCATATTAAACCATTCTTGCACCAAATGTGAACTTCCCGCATTCTTCACCTTCCCTACGTACATCTTCTTGAACCGACTCATCTCATCCTCCGGCACTTCATAGCAGAGATCATAGAGATTCTTTTTCCTGAAATAAACAATTTTCTCACCTTGCCCTTCCTTTCGCGTCCCCTTTGGCTTGTTGCTCCTTACCTATGTTGTGTTTCGCTCCTCCAGGTTGCGTTTCTCTTTGTTTCCCTACGTCCCTTCGGCTTGTGATTCCTCCACTACCTTCCACACCTTTCTAGTTCGTTGATCGACTTCCTTTCTTGCCGGTTCTTTGAAATCTTGCACCGTTCTTTGAAATCTTGGAACATTGACGAAGATCTTCTTGGTACCGATGATGATGTTGTCAAGTTTCACCGCAAACCATCTAGGATCATTGACGTTGCGGAATCTTGCAAACCCGAACCTAAGACCACTTCTATTTCTCTTAAATGCGATAACAACTTCCACCACGTCGCCATAGTGGGAGAAAGCCTTGAGCATGTCCTTTGCTCCATGCGAGTCCGGGGTTTGTGAGAAGAAGAAGGAGCAAGTCCCTTCATGGCTTCCGTTCCAATTCTTGCATGTGATATCCATTCTTCCTTGATGAGTGGCTGTTCGGTTTTTCTTTCTTATCACTGTTTGCCATCCTTCCCCCTCCTCGCCTTCGTCACCGCCGCCCTCCCCCTTGTTTCTCCCTTCCACGTTCACCGATGAAACGCCTCCCTCCCCACTCTTTCTTCCTCGCCTACTTGCGTTCCCCCCTCCCATCTCCCTCGCCCTCTCCCCCCACGCTCACAGCACCCTTTGTTCTTCCTCCGCCAGTCACCGCCCCCACCCAGGTGTTTCCCCCCTCCTCGCGCACCCTCATGCCTCCTCCCTCCCCAATCTTTCTCCCTCGCCCTCTTTCTCTTCCAAACCTCCCTTCTCCCTCGTTGAAAGGGCGCCATCTGTCGCGCACATCCACACCGAACCGCCCTTTGTTCCTCCCCACTCCACCGCCGCCCTCACCATAGGATCCCCCTCCGCCGAACACCCCCTTCCACCTCCCTCCCATGTGTTTCCTCTTTTGTCTCTCATACCCTAACCCTAACCCTAACCCTAGCGCACCACGCTCCACACTATTCTTTATGTGCTCCACTAAAATAGGGTTGCGAAGATATTTATACGCACCTTGGTGAGGTTGCGAAGATGAGAAGATGAAGCGTCACTGAGATGGCTGAAATAGAGGAGCCGAATGGTAGGTGTAATTCCTTAGAAGAAAATGATGAATTGAACTTTTTTTAGCTGTAATTTCTGAGTGTTGTTTCAGCGACGTCGCCGACATAGCACTCGAGCAAACGAAGGTGGTGCTTGACAATCGCGAAGCTTTCGTATCCCTCCATGTTGTTTGCGCAATTCAAGGACAGTAACTACCTGATGCCGCCACCGCTACCACCGAAAGGTTGTGCAAAAGCGCAAACCGTAAATACACATGCACACACCTTTCAATATTAATTAATGCTCATCAAAAGAAGTTCCTTTGCATAATGCGGTTTCTCATACTCTAACCTGATGAATAGGAGAAAAGCAAGCTTGAATATGAGAGAAAAAGTATCGATGATTCTGCACTATTTTTTCGATGACGGCGGTGTTTCCCTCTCTATCGAATTCCTTTGCGACTAAAGTGAGAAAGTGGCTTGGTTGGGACTTATTTGGAAAAAAAACGAAGGAGCTTCTTTTATATATCAGTGTTGTTATCCCGTGTTTTTTTATATATCAGTGCAGCTATCCCGTGTTTATATATATATATATATATATATATATATATATATATATATATATATATATATATATATATATATATATATATATATGTGTGTGTGTGTGTGTGTGTGTGTGTATGTGTGTGTGTGTGTGTGTGTGTGTGTATCATTGCAGTTATCCCTGTATTTTTTTTATATATCAGTAAGATAGATAGTAGATTATTAATAAGAAATATTTATCCCGTGTTTTTTATATATCAGAGACAATTATTTATCCTTTTTTAGGTATTAGTGACAAATATTTGTCACGTGTGTTTTAAATATAAATCAGTTTAAATAGTCATTAAGCCTTCTTGTTATTTTAGATAGTAGGTTTATAGTAGTCTTCAAAAATTATAATTATCAATGGCAAATATTAATCCTGTGTTTTTTTATATATCACTGCAGTTATCCCGTGTTTTTTTATATATCAGTGCCGTTATCTCATAGTTTCAACTGATTATTTTAGTTGATTAGTAGATTATAGTAAATAGTAAAAATTAGATAGTAGATTATCAATAAGAATTATCTATTTTAGATATTAATTAGTAGTTTAAATAGTCTTTAAGTCTTCTGGTTTTTTAGATAGAGGTTTGTAGTAGTAGTCTTCAAAATTTTTAATTATCAATGACAAATATTAATCTCATGTTTTTTTATATATCAGTGCAGTTATCCCGTGTTTTTTTTAATATATCAGTGTTGTTATCTCGTAGTTTCAATTGATTATTTTAGTTGATTAGTAGATTATAGTAGATAGTAAAAGAGAGATAATAGATTTTAAATAGGAAATGTTTTTTTTAAATACTAATCAGTAGTTTAAATAGTCATTAAATCTTCTTGTTTTTTAGATAGTAGATTTATAGTAGTCTTCAAAAATTTTAATTATCAATGACAAATATTAACCCTGTGTTTTTTTATAAACCAGTGCAGTTATCTCTTGTTTTTTTTATATCATTGCAGTTATCTCGTAGTTTCAATTGATTATTTTAGTTGATTAGTAGATTATAGTAGATAGTAAAAGATAGATAACAGATTATCAATAATAGGTGATAGTAGTTATCAATAAGAGTGTAAACAGACTTCGGAGAGAAAATTAAAATTTGAAGTTTATAATTTTTTCCAAAAAGGTAATAGTTTTTTTTTACTGTGACTCATTTCCATTTTTATAGATAATTTTAGTAGAGTAGTGTTTGTATAAATTTATAAATTTTGTTAAAAAAAACTAAACTGAAGTGATAAGAGAAAGAAGAGAATTGTCGATGGGAAAAGTAAAAGTAAAAAGAAAAAAGGAAGAAAGAGAGTGTAAGAGAAAAGTGAAAAGGAGGAAAGAGGGTGTAAGAAGAAAGAGAAAAAAGGAAGAAAAAGAAAGAAAAAGAGGGTAATGACATTTTTACCCTTAAATTAGATATATGTCTTGTTAATAAGAGATCCAAATTGGTAATTTTATAAGAAGTTTGTTTGTAAAAATAGATAAATAGATTATATATCAGTGCAGTTATCCCGTCTTTTTTTTATATATCAGTGCAGTTATCTCGTAGTTTCATTTGATTATTTTAGTTGATTAGTAGATTATAGTAGATAGTAAAAGAGAGATAATAGATTTTCAATAGGAAATATTTGTTTTAAATACTAATCGGTAGTTTAAATAGTCATTAAATCTTCTTGTTTTTTAGATAGTAGGTTTATAATAGTCTTCAAAATTTTTAATTATCAATGACAAATATTAACCCTGTGTTTTTTTATATATCAGTGCAGTTATTTCGTGTTTTTTGTATATCATTGCAGTTATCTTGTAGTTTCAATTAATTATTTTATTTGATTAGTAGATTATAGTAGATAGTAAAAGATAGATAATAAATTATCAATAAGAGGTGATAATAGTTATCAATAAGAGTGTAAACAGATTTTGGAGAGAAAAATTAAAATTTTAAGTTAACAATTTTTTCCAAAAAGGTGATAGGTTTTTTTGTTTTGTTTTTTAGTGTGACTCATTTCCATTTTTATAGATAATTTTAGTAGAGTAGTGTTTGTATAAATTTAGAAATTTAGTTAAAAAAACTAAAGTGAAGTGATAAGAGAAAGAAAAGAATTGTTTATGGGAAAAGTAAAAGTAAAGTAAAAAGAAAAAAGGAAGAAAGAGAGTGTAAGAGAAAAGTGAAAAGGCAGAAAGAGAGTATAGGAAGAAAGAGAAAAAAGGAATAAAGAGAGTGTGAGGAGAAAAAGAAAGAAATAGAGGGTAATGACATTTTTACCCTTAAATTAGATATGTGTTTTGTTAATAAGAGATTCAAATTGGTAGATAAATAGATAGATTAGTAGTTTAAATAGTCTTTAAGCCTTCTTGTTTTTTAGATAGCAGGTTTGTTGTATTAGTCTTCAAAAATTTTAATTATCAATGACAAATATTAATCTCGTGTTTTTTTATATATCAATGCAGTTATCTCGGGTGTTTTTTGAATATCAATGCAGTTATATCGTAGTTTCAATTGATTATTTTAGTTGATTAATATATTATAGTTGATAGTAAAAGAGAGATAGTAGAATATCAATAGGAAATATTTGTTTTAAATGCTAATGAGTAGTTTAAATAGTCATTAAATCTTCTTATTTTTTAGATAGTAGGTTTATAGTAGTCTTCAAAATTTTTAATTATTAATGAAAAATGTTAACCTTGTGTTTTTTTTATATATCAGTACAGTTATTTCGTGTTTTTTTGTATATCATTTATCTCATAGTTTCAATTGATTATTTTAGTTGATTAGTAGATTATAGTAGATAGTAAAAGATAGATAATACATTATCAATAAGAGGTGATAGGTAAACAGATTTCAGAGAAAAAATTAAAATTTTAAGTTTGTCACTTTTTCAAAAAAGGTGAGAGTTTTTTTTTTGTTTTTCAGCGTGACTCATTTACATTTTTATAGATAATTTTAGTAGAGTAGTGTTTGTATAAATTTAGAAATTTAGTTAAAAAAAACTAAAGTGAAGTCATAAGGGAAAGAGAAGAATTGTTTATGGGAAAAGTAAAAGTAAAGTGAAAAGAAAAAAGGAAGAAAGAGAGTGTAAGAGAAAAGTGAAAAGGAGGAAAAAATAGTGTAAGAAGAAACAGAAAAAGGAAGAAAGAGAGTGTAAGAAGAAAAAGAAAAAAAGAGAGGGTAATGACATTTTTACCCTTAAATTAGATATATGTCTTGTTAATAAGAGATCCAAATTAGTAATTTCATAAGAAGTTTGTTTGTATAAATAGATATTAGATAGATAAATAGATATTAGATTGGTTAAAACCATGTAAATAATGTAGTGAAACATGATACTTCCGGAATTATGCCAAAACACATAATTCCGGAAGCCAATTTTTTGAAGAAGCAGCCATGGAAGATGTGGAGTCAGTCATGAATAGGATTGATAGGAATGGTGATGGTGTTTGTGTACAAGCATCTACACTTGGCTCATTGGAAGCATTATTGGAGTTTTTGAAAACTCCAGAAGTGAATATTCCTGTTAGTGCTATAAGCATAGGCCCTGTACATAAGAAGGATGTAATGAAGGCTAGTGTAATGCTTGAAAAGAAGAAAGAGTATTCTACAATATTGGCATTCGATGTCAAAGTCACTCCTGAAGCCAGGGAACTAGCAGATGAATTGGGTGTGAAATTTTTTATTGCTGACATCATTTATCATCTATTTGACCAATTTAAGGCTTATATGGACAACATTAAGGCGGAGAAGAAGAAAGAAACTGTTGACGAGGCAGTCTTCCCATGCGTTCTGAAAATCTTACCAAATTGCGTCTTCAATAAGAGGGATCCGATTGTCTTGGGAGTTGATGTCCTTGAAGGCATTTTAAAGGTGTTATTGTTTAATTCAGATAATATTTTTCAATGCAGCTTCCTCTGTAGCAAATAGCGCCGCTATAGCGGCAAAAAGCAGTTTAGCGGGTTCCAACCCCACCAAGATGCTTTTGCGTGTGCGGAGTGGATTTGAAGAAGCGGTGAAAGCAGCCGCCTTTCGCGGTGCGATAGTGTGTATTAGCGGCAATTGCGGCCGCTATTTGGGCGTCTTTTCGGATTTCAGTTTTACCCTAAATCTGCCCGTTATTTTACTAATTAATATGATTTTCGGTTATTAAACTATTTGGAAAATGGGGAGGTGAAAAATTTGGAATAGAAATGATAGTAGACTTGCTGGGTACAGCAAAAGTGTTGTAAGATTAAAAGTGGATGCAATTTATTAATCCTCAACCCCACACATTTTGAACCTTCTTTAGCATGAAAAGTGAGCTGAAACTAATTTGTCACCTTGCAAGCAGCATTTTGTGTAAATAAAAACCTTTTTGGTAGCATTTTTAGATGGCCCATTCCAAAAACTGGTGTAGTAATTATTATAGAGTCTTTAAGTTGGCAGAAGATTTTCCACTATTAAAATTGTATGTCTTTTTCAATGGCACATCGAAGAAAGTCATTGATTTGTTAAAACAAACTAAATGCAGAACATGAATATTGTGCTTTGATCCTCATTGTCATGCTATATAATTTATCAGCTAATTCTTCTATATTATCACATCGAATGATTCTTTAGAGCATGTTTTTTTGGCAGAGTGGTTCAATCTACTATATCCTATCCAATAACCGCCTTTCAATTCTGTCAAAATTCTGGCTTTTTTTTTTACTGTTAGCATAATTTTCAGACTGGTTTGGAATCCTAGTTTCTGACCATAACTGTGTGGGTTATATGGTGTTCATGAGGGTCATGTCATGTATTGTGTGCAATGCACAAAAGTTGTTTGGTTTCCTTAATCCTGCATCTAATATTGTCTACTTCACAGATTGGGACTCCAATTTGTATTCCTTCCAAAGAGTTCATTGATATTGGTCGCATTGCCTCCATAGAGAACAAGCGTAAACCTGTTGATTACGCGAAAAAGGGGCAGAAAGTAGCCATTAAGGTATGTGCTTCAATTAAAGTTATATTTTATGTGACGAACTTCTAACTAACAAAGTTATATCCTCCAAAGAATGGAGTTTGAGATATGGGTTAAAAATTTGATTTATACTCAACAAGAAGGGAAAGCTTATACCTTTGATTGGCCGGTATTGAAAAAGAAGATTAATATCTTTTTTAAATGTAATTTGAATCAATAGTTTTATTCCAAAACCTTTTTACACTTCATAGAAAAGTGATGATCCATTTACACTGATTTGCATGTGGTGAATTATTAGACTTGGTTATTGAGAAAGGGTAAGAATAAAAGTGGGTATAAGAGGGAGAAACAAGAAATACAGTCTTACTATTATGTTCCCACTTGATTTACAGATTGCTGGCAGCAATTCTGAGGAGCAACAGAAAATGTTTGGAAGGCATTTTGAGATTGACGATGAACTTGTAAGCCATATTTCAAGGAAGTCTATTGATATTCTCAGAACTCATTATTAGGTAAGTTATTAATGATATGCATTACTACATGCTTGTGTAACACATAAATGGATACCGGGAGAATGATCTCTGGTAATACCCTTACTCAAGTTAGGAAAGGTAATGAACTAGAATTCCCTTCGAAGGAGATGAGCTAAAAGAGGAATAAAAGAAATTCATAGAGGGGAGTTTATATTAATTGTTTAATGATTGGTTGATTCATTCATTCCATGATTGCCCTAATATATAGGCAAAGGAGGCTACAAATGATTAGCCACTCAATGCTAGATGCTAGGAATATTTTACCCTAGATGCTACACTAACTTCTAGAAAATAGGTGAGTCATTCTCTAGGAATATTCTAGAGCAAGGTGAGTCACATAAAGAGACAAAAGCCTAAAAGTACTAGAAATAAACCTACCGACTCAAAGGATAAATACTACTATTTATTTCCTATCACAGCTTGTTTAACTATTTATGTAATTTGTTGAACCTTTTCTTAAAATTTACACTATTAAATTATCGATACAGGATGATTTTTCTACTGAAGAACGGAGGCTGGTCGTGAAATTGAAGAGTCTTTTCAAGATACAATGAGACTTAACGAGCACTCAAGCATGCATTCATTCATTTTTCATTTCAGAAAAAACAGGGTTTCAGCGAAATGTTTGGTTTTAATGCCTAACAGCAGTAGCTGTAGTTCTTTTATAATTTGACTATAATAGCAACTAGTACACTACTTCCACCTAATAAAAAATACACTACTTCCCAGGAAAACTAAAAACAATTACTGTTGTCTTCTTCACCTTCATTGTTAAAAAACTTCATCTTATAGAAAAGTTGCAGAAAAAAAATGGCAATACTCATTCATCCTTCATCTGTACAGAGTGCAGTGCAGACTGTAGTGGTGCAAGTAGTTAAGTAAGGGTGTGCAAATAAAAAAATAAGGATCAAAATAAAAAAAAAATTAGGGGTTATATATATAAAACTAAAAACTTGAGAGTGTGTAACTGCACACTCCTGCCTCCACGTAGGTCTCCACGTAGGTCTGCCGCTGCCTAACAATGAAGGATTTGTTCGGCGGGCGATGTGGTCGGATCCTCCTTGGAGACCAATAAGGATGTGCGTTTTATGTGTCCTGGATTTTTGGAAAAACAAATTGGTACAAGAGATTCCAATGTTATGTCAGTTGGGAACCCCAAGCCTTAAAGGGTTACTGTCAAGGACTTATGGTCCAAAGTTTTGTGAATTACTACTATACACATTTATCTGTGGTATACGTGAAAGCAATTTTTTACGGGAGTATTTGTTAATGTGACAGACGAAATTGTTTACTTTCAGTTTTCGTGGTATTGATTGTGTACCAAGTGTATGTTTGGTTCTTGATTTTGTAGAATTGATTTTAGTAAAAGTGAGTTCGACTTTACGTGATTTTTGTTTGGATACCTTTATTAAAAAGTGATTTTCATCAATCCTTATTGTTTGGATAGATTGGATTAGAATTGCTTCTTGTAAAAAAAACCGACACTAAAATTGATTATTACAAAACCCTAATCTAAAAACTAAACAGTTAAAATAGATTATTACCAAACCTAACACTAAAACAAAAGAGATAACTAAACTAAAATAAAAAAAACACTTCCCTTGGTTAATAATGAAAAGAAGAAGGTAAAAAGTAGAAAGAAAGGAATGTCTATGCATTGAATTGATGAATTCCTGTAGATCTCGAAAAAGCAGGTATGTCCGTGACATACAGGTGAATAATGAAAAAGCCAAGGATTGAAAACTATGAGCAAATATGCAATGATGCTAAACATCAAACTAATGGGTGAGAACCTGTTTTCTGTCAAAAACTTATAAGAAAACCTAACACTAAAGCAAATTATTACAAAACCCTAAGAGAAAGAGTCATATCATAGTTTTTTACAAAACTCTAACTAGAAGAAAAGCTTATCGAAACCCTAATCTAGAAAGAAAGAAGGAAGATGTGGAAGATTAGGTTGAACCTAGCAAAAGAAAGAAATAAGATTCAAGGAAATACAAAAACAAAGAGATAAAATCAAGATCAAACCTTTATATTTTTCAACTGAGTGAGAGATGGAGAGATGAAGATCGGGTCAATATTGGGTGAAAGAAATGAGAAGTCATGGAGGTAGGTGGGAGCGGCGCTAGGGTTGAGCCTTTGAGGAGTAAGGGTTTTTTCGTTTCTTTCTTTGGCTTCAGTTCGTTCAGTGTGTCGTTGTTTGTTTTGTGTTATTAATTGTGACTTGTGAGTGTGAAAGCGGAATGAAATTGAAATAGTGAGTGAAATTGTGAGTCACGTGGGTGAGTACGGTTACGCGTGTGAGAGAGAATGAGATGATGGGCCTCTGTGCTCTGCTCTGCATTCTGAGACTGTGACTCTGCCTGCGAAAAATAAGGGTACTATATCATGTGAGAGAACTGTTTCGGACGGGTCTGGGTCCACACGGGCTAAAAAATAGCAATCGCACCAGCCCATCCCAAGTCACACATGTACCCGATTTTTAAACCGACAGACTTGTTTACTCGTAAGGACCCGACCACCGTTGCCCATTGCATTCGGGTTTTCGGTTTTTGGGCTGGGTTGGCTGTTTTGTCCAGACCTAATCCCATAATAATCCCTCCCAATTCTTTTTGTTTTAATTATTATTTTACTAGAATATCTTTTTAGTTTTTTTTTTGAAACAGAATAATGATGAATCTCAACACAATATCATTATTTTTGTACTATATCTGTGGTCCAATGTAAGAAAAAACTTTATGTGACAGTATTGAAAGATATTTATAAGAAACTACTAGGACAGCTTTATAAAATATTTATACCCTAGTATGAATATATGTGAATCTGCACGTGTGTAATTCGTTTTTATGCATGTATGAAAAGTGAAAACATTCTGTTTTTAAATAGTTCGTTATATATATTTTTTGAATCGGGTATTCTCTGTACACAACTGCACAGACTAATCCCTCGAGTTGGGTAGGAACACAATAGGTAATAAAGTTCTCACTCAAGAGTTTTAACAGTACTGCATTTCCAATGCTGGATTCGAACTCAGGACATTGGTTAAGCTTGAAGAGACCCACGCCATCTCATCCAAGCGCTCTAGGGTTAAATAGTTTGTTTTATATTTTAAGTTTTTAAAAGAAAAATTGTCATTTATTTTTTTTTTGGAAAAAAGACTTTTATAAATATTAAAGATATTTATTACTTTGATGTGTTCAAAGGTGAGAAATTACATTGAAATAATATATAATGTTTTTCTGTAGAGGTTAAAATGCAAAAGGATCATTTATATATCAAAGAAACTTACAAAATATATAATCTTGTTAATCGCCTCTCTTCCATTTCCAAACTTAGTCACAAAAGTATCATGTTAAATTATATCATACTTTTTCAGTGAAAAAAAAATTATCATATTTTCAGTGCATTGTGTCTCCATCTTGACATTCTAAATTGAAGGACTGTTTTGGCTGGCTACCTACTGCACATGATGAATGAGTGGCTTCTTATGAGAAGAAAACATGCTAATATTGCCCATTTATTCAAATTAAATTTCTGGGAATGCTCTTCTAAAAGGCATTTTTAAAATTAAAGTTGATTTTTCTTTAGAATAAAATAACTCATTTGAGTCCATTATCTTTGGTCCAATGGAAGATTAACGGTGCTTGAGGGAGCTTTAGGCCTTTTAGAACCATTTCATTGAGTGCGATTGTAAATCGTTAATAGATGTAATTCACTTCTCCAATCTTTCAATCTGACTTTGAAAGCATAATTGGACACAGTAGAGACCATTTATCTCGACAAAACGGTTATAGGGTAGCTTTTACCACGAGGCAAGCTAATAAGGTTGTCTATTGTGTTATTTGAACACAAAATTTGACATTAAAAATCGACATTAAACTAGATGATTAATGCAATTCAAATATGTGGTTAATTGTATTTAGTAGATAGTTAATAGATATACAAGAAAATAGTGGTTAATGAATTAAGTTGATGGTTAATGAGTTTCAATACCTAGTATATCTATTAAAATCTATTGAACATAATTAACCAACTATCTATTAACCATTAATGAGATTTGACAAATAGAACTTGGTTTCATACAGAAATTCATAACTCATTAATCACATAATAACTATATTAACCATAAATTGACACATGAACAATACCATACAGTATTGTATACCACGTGTGTCGAAAAAACATTTCTGTATTTCTGTAAAGTTGATCATACCTTAACTAAAGCATCTAGTAAATGCTTCATAAAGTACCAGAATTCACATGAAACCAATGGACAGGGATAGTTATTGAAGCCAATTGAACAAAAAAGCAATGCTTTAATTGGTGGAGGTTACATATGAAATACAATGGTCATCAACCGCAAGTGTAAAAAATATCACCATCACCCCAAAAATCTTACTCGACATATATACATGTAAATGAAAATTATACTATCCATCCAACTTTGAGTCTATGATGCAAGTTACAAACATAAAAAGAAACTTTGGCCGGATATTGAAGGGCATTCTGCCATGCCAGTGTGCTTAATAGCTTCTTATTATCCTGAAGAATTACCAATGAATGAATGGCAAATAGTTAATATTGAGAGCACACAAGAAACAATGATAAAGCTTCTTTATATCTTACCTTCCCAATCGAGACAGCTCAGGTTCTGACAGTAGCATATCTTGCAATGGTTTCAGGTCAATTCTTTTATCAGAGCTACACAAACAGCACATGAGTGGTGATCAAACAGACATAAAATTCATAAGGACAGGTCTTCAACAACTCCTCGAAATGGAATTCACGGCTTCGGATCATCCAAAGAAGTAGAAAATAAGCAATGGATTTGATAAGAAAGATATAAACCTTACCCATATATGTGATCCATTGAAAGTAGTCTGTGGTGAAGTCTGTAGTCAATGCCAACATAAGTCACAATTAGGCTACCCGCATCTGGATGGGGCCAGCTTCTTGAGGTGGGGAACCGGAGTATAAACGTACCGGGTTCTTGAAATCCTGCGGGACCTTGAAGTGAAGCTTCTGCCTCCTCCTTAGTGATAAATCCTTCAATCCACCGAGGTGATGTAGTATTCCAGATAGGATTTATCCAGTCCCTTGATATTATATATGCTACAGGGTACAACCAGCACCACAACTTCTCAAAGTTTTCTTGTGCTAGATACTCTTGACATCCAGCAATCCTTCTTAGAATCTCAAGGTCCTGCAACCATTACAAAAACTATGATATTTTTGCAGGCAAATTTTTTAGGAAGATGATACTCAAACTTAAAGATCAATGATAACTTGTATGTCTCTCTTTCCCTTTACTCTTTATTTAGAGTTCTGATTAGGAGTTTCGAACAAACATTGGTTAAATCATGTTACTCTATCCTGAATAGAAAAAACAGGAGAGGCCTAGCTCGACCACATGAATTTGAGAAAACCTTGGCAATATTTTCTTAATAAATAAGATAGTGCCTGAGCACACAAGATTAAAACTATTTTGTATTAATACTTTTGAGCATTTTACTGTGTCAGTAACCATAAACTGATGTTTCAACGCCCCTTGGTGCGATGTAATGTAATGCTAATAACACAACTCCAAATTGCATATCTACAAACATAAGTAACTTACAACAACAAACATAAAGAGTTAAAGGTGTAATAACTTATAAAAATTACGATAGTAGCTTTTCTTAAAAAAATAAAACCAAGAAAGAGAACCTGATGAGACAGAGATCTTGACCCACAAGAAGCAATCTTCATGAATTGCTCTTCAATCTCATAGACTGCGCTCTCCCAACGAATGTGGTGGTTGTTTGGAGACATCGCCTTCCAAAGATTAGTTCCATCTTCTATCAATCTCTTCGCAATTAATATTTGGTTTCTAGTTATAAAAACAAAGCCAGTAATTAAAAAGACGAAACAACACTATTCATTATATTGAATAAACCTTGAAGAAAAATAGTAGATTTTTGTTTTGAGAGTCAAATAAGAAAAACAGAGGGTACAAGACATATTGTTAGAGAATACAGAGCCATTCTTCAAGTTCCACTTGATTAACTAAGACTTTATGATATATTTTATTGACATGGCACAAGAGCTTCCAAAATTAACTGGTCAACGGTTCGATCCCACCCCCACCCCCAAAACAATTTTTTGACGTAAATGATGAATTTCAGTGCACAACAAAAAGGACCTTCACATTGTCTACATTCCGTGGGTGTGAGAAGAACGTAGTTGTTAATAGCAAACCATGGCGATGATATTGCGGTCCAAAACATCACATTTTTCAATATCAGCAATTGTGATTTCTAGTGGCCAGTATCGTGGAAAATTAAGCCATTGCAGCTGTTATTTTTCACAAGGGAAAATCCTTATATTAACCCCATGTTGCGAGCTACGGAACCTTTCTTTGTTGAATCCTCATATTTTGCCTGATTTGCCCCGCCTAAAAGTAATATTAGGTTTTTCTTGAAGAAATGCAAACCAGGATGCCTTCTATTTCAATGCACATGAATTGTGAATTTTTCGTTTTGGTTGACAGATCCCGTGTCCACCAGCATCTTTTCCAGCCAATTATGGTGATTTCCAACAAGCACGCTCCTTTTCAGATTCATGCATTACAACATTGGTTGGTCTCTGTCCATTCCCTCTTATGCAGGATTTGACATGTGGCACTACACCTGATGAAGGACTACATGAGGTAAGGACCTTGAATCAATATCAGTACCATACTCAACGAAGTTCGTGATTAAGGCAACACCAGTACCATATCAGTACATCAATACAAGAAGCCTTAAAGAACGATAACTGTTTTTGAGCCATGAATGAAGAGACAAGTGTTGGATAATCGACACCAATACCCGTAGGTGAGAAAGTGTCACATTATTGACAGTATAAAGTAAACGACAACAAATCAAAGACTTCTCAGGAGGTAGAGGAAACATTTCCCAACTTCCCAAGTACCACTACTTTGAAGAGTGCAAATCTCGTCGATCATTGTTTGACTCTACTTTGATTGGGATAAAGCCCCACCTTGTAGGAAGAGAGGCAAAAGACAAAGAAGAAAGACATGTCTAATGCAAAGGCGAAAGACGATGATAACTCAAAGTAATGTAATAAAAGGGATGGGTTATGAATAGAGCGTATATCTTTACGATGAGTAATGGGAACGTTAGACTCAAGTGGCAGGGCCAGATCCTGGGAAGGAGGTGCGTTGGTGGAAAGAATAAAAGCAAGGACATGAACGATAGAGGGTGGCTAGCTACGGTCATATGTCTACAAAGGTGTGTCAGATGGAGTAGTCTGAGATGCATTTGTGAAAGGCAGCTATGTAATTTCCAGCGGCGATCAATAGTGTGTCCCAAATAGTTGCAATGACGACACTTGGGACGATTCTTGGTCTCGGGTGTGGAACTAAGAGAGCACTCTAATTGTTGTGTTAAGAAGCAAGGACCACAGAGTCAACTAGGGTACAAGCAATGGAGAGCTTGGAAATAAACTTAATTGGGTATCGAAGAAGGGAAGATGTTGTGGCCATACTGGGAACAACAGTAGACCCCAAAATCTCATCATGGGAGGTAGTGTATTCCTGATGCTAGCCAAAAAGGGCAAGGACAACGAAGCATCAATCTTCTCTCACTTTGAACGTTCAGCCTTGCACACAGTTTCCATGTATGTGGTGATATGGTCTTGTTCCCTTGACTCGTAAGCCATAATTGGATGTCGAAAGCTAAAGAGTCGTAGTTGGAACCATCCAATTTCTCCATAGAGAGGAGATGAATGACGAAATTTGTGAAAACAACAGTCTCATTCTTGGAATTATCGGTAGTATCAGAGGATATTGTGGGTCAAACAAGAGGAGGGAGAAAACGCGTGCAGAGAAAAAGTTGTTTGCACTAGAACCTAAGTACTCGTGTATCAGAACAAAACTGAGGCTGGACTTGAAACGGGGGATTGGGAAACCCTTGAACTGAAAGGACAGCCGAACAGTCGCTAGTCGAGTTGCCACACATTGTGGGGCCGCCAATGGTTTGGTTTTCGGGGGTAGTTTGATCTTGGTGTTGTGGATCTGAGGGTGTGGTGGTTGGCTTGAAACGTCGTCGAAAAAGATGGTGTTGGGTCATGAGGAGAACCCAAGGAATCATCTGCATTGGGCCAAAAGCAACCACACAAATGAGCTAGACACCACATCTTAACCCAGAACCTTAAGACATTGAGTTTATGGGTCATCTCACTTATATAGTGCTTAACATTCACTTTTCCATCCAGTGTGGGACTCTTACTCACACACCAATACCAACAATCTCCCCTTTAAGTGTGACTCCATCCAATTTTTATGGGCATGATCCCCTCAAACAGATTCATATCTACTTGCACCACTGTTGCTTGCCCTCAACGGAACACACCGCCTAAACACCTTGTCAGGAAGACTTTCGACACAAGGAGCCAGTTCAACCATCCACTCTGATACCACTGTTGGGTCATAAGGGGAGCCAGACATTTTAACCCAAAACCTTAAGGCATTGGGCTTATGGGTCCTCTCACTTAAATAATGCTCAACATTTACTTTTCCATTCAATGTGAGACTCTTACTCACAGTTGAATACCAACAATAGATGGTAACTATTGGCGGGAACGACGAAAAAAACTGAGAGGTACCAGAAAAGGGATCACGACAGTGAAAAAGAGGAAAACCAATGTTGAAATGCAGTTTTCTAAAACGTTCTCACCAGAGGAAGTGAGTTCACTAGGTAAGCATTGTTTTAGGTTGCCTCTCATTAGGCTCTAGATACCATGTTGGAAGAGACAAACAAGAGAGACATATACCGTGAGTTTAAATACACCACGGGAACTCTATTATACAAACTATAAGAGAATCAGTTTATAATCAGAGTATTACTTACATGAGTACTTCGAAATCAAGTCAATCCTAATACCTAAATATATAATCAAATTGTATTATTTATGTAAATGTTAATACCAACAGATAATGATGTGGAAAGAGGAAGAAATTAGGACTTCTATCATGATTATGGTTTGATATGATGATTGATGGTGGTGCAAAAGACTAAGCACTTAAACTTATTTATACTAAAACTAGACTCGTGATCCTAATCAAATACGAAAACGTGTCATGATAACTGTTGATTACGTTATACTTATTTATGTAAATAATATATTAGAATCTAGATATTAGGCAATTTTGATATTGTGATTAAGCTGTAGTTATTGTAGAGATTGAGTACTGATTCTCAAAATGTCTATATAATAGAATCTCCGTAGTGTAATTGAGACACACGGTATTCAACATATGTCTCTCGGTTTTCTCATTTAACATGGTATCTAGAGCCAACTAAGAGACAACCCTAAAACCGTGCTTACCCGATGGACCCACCGTTCTCCGGTGAGAAAATTTTTCGGCAAACCGTGTCTCAATTCCGGCCTGCCACTTCTCCTTTGCCGTGACTCATTCCGGCATTGTTTTTGGTCCTATTTGGCCTACTATCGCTACTACCGCCGCCGTCCGGCACCTTTTCCGACGACAGACCCTACCATCGCCTTCGTCTCCTCCAAACCGGCCAACCCCCAAAAGAACACCTCCGTACGAGCCCTAATGCGCCTGCACGCGCTGCTTCTGTTGTTTGCGTTTTTTCCCAACTGAACCTCTCCGCCGCGCTTGACAGCGCGTGTAGCCTCTGTTCCGGCTGATTCTTCCACCGCGACGGTCACCCTGCTCCTAGGTTTCTAGATCTGGTCTCAGTTTCGTGTTTTGGGTAACAGATACCCAGGTTCCTGTACAAACAGCCCTTTCTCTCTCCTGTTTGACGTGTTTTCTCTCTCCTGGGACTGACTATGACGACCTCCACTGAAGCCTCTAAGTTGTTCATCAGTTTTGTGACTTCTCCCCTCACTACAGAGAGGTTAGATGGTTCCAACTATGACACTGGGGCTTCCGACATTCAGTTATGGATGATAGGGCAAGGTTACAAGGAGCTTCTCAACAAGAAGGCTGTAGATGTGACTGACGCTACTGAACATGCGAAATTTGAAAAGATTGATGCTCAGTTGTGCAGTATTATCAAATCCACCATCAGTCAGCTAATCAAACCGATTTTTCGTCCTCATCTCACATGTGAATCTGTTTGGAGTCAGGCTAAGGAACTCTACACTAATGATATTCAGCGTCTCTATGGGGTGTGTCATGATTTGATGACACTCATTGCACCACATACATGTGAGGGTCCTATGTCTACATATCTCGATCGGGTTCATGCTGCCCTTCATGACTTTAATGAGCTACTGCCTCATGCTGCCTCTAATGCTACTGAAAAGAAAAAGGAACTTGAGCAACGCAGCACCTTTTTTATGCTCCTCGCTCTTTATGGCTTGCCTCAGGATTACGTTGCCACCCGTGACCGGATTTTGGGGTCTGCTGCCATTCCCACAATGTCCACCGCATCATCTGTCCTTCTCCGGGTTCCGGTTAAGTCTACTCCTGAGCTGTTGGCGACCTCTGGGCCGAGAGACACTACTGCACTTGCATCTCAACACAACAATCAGGGACGCTCTCGTGGTCCTCCTTCCAAGTCCAAGAATCGCCCTAAGTGTGATCACTGCCACAATCTGGGGCATAAGATTGATCGATGCTGGAAATTACACGGGCGTCCCTTACGTCCTGTAAATGCTGCTCAGACTCCTCCAGTAGAGACACCTGAGACCACAACTAAGGCTAAGCCAACTCCATCTGACTATGAAGATTTTCTCCAATGGTTTGAGAATCGCCAAAACTCTGGATCCACTGCTTCAAGTGCACACACTGGTAAATTTTTTGCTTGCGCCTCTCAGTCATCTTCCCTTAGCCCTTGGGCCCTTGATACTGGTGCTTCTGACCACATCACTGGTAATAAAGCTCTTTTATCCTCTATTTCTACATCTGGTTACTTACCTCCTCTAACCTCAGCTAGTATTGACAATGTCCTTTATGTTCCTGAATGTCCATTTAATTTAATTTTTGTTAAACGTTTGACTGAGTCCATTGATTGTGCTGTTACCTTTACTAAAAAAGATGTTACCTTGAAGGACCGGATCTCGAAACAGATGATTGGCGTCGGATGTGAGTCGAATGGCCTTTATTATCTCTCCTCATCCAAGGCTTGTGCAACCACTGATTCTCCTCTTACTATACATGCTCAGTTGGGTCATCCTGGTCTTCAAAAACTCCAAAAGTTGGTGCCGAGTCTTACTAAATTGTCTACTTTGGATTGTGAGTCGTGTCGGTTAGGAAAACACACTCGTAGTCATTTTCCTAATAGAGTCAATAAACGGGCTTCGTCCCCTTTTGCTTTAGTTCACTCCGATGTTTGGGGTCCTTCTCGTACTACCAATACTTTTGGGTCCAAATATTTTGTTACTTTTATTGATGATTTTTCCCGTTGTACGTGGTTATTTTTAATAAAGAAACGGTTTGATTTCTTTTCTATCTTTGAACAATTTTATACAGAAATTAAAACTCAATTTGGTGTGTCCATTCAATCTTTGCATAGTGATAATGCCCAGGAATACTTGTCTCAACAATTCCAAAATTTTATGGCATCTAATGACATCCTTCACCAAACGTCTTGTGCTAACACACTTCAGCAAAATGGGGTTGCCAAACGCAAAAATCGGCATCTCATTGAAACTACACGGACCTTTCTTCTTCTTGGTAACCTTCCCACTCGTTTTGGGGGGGATGCAGTTCTAACAGCTTGTTACCTTATAAATCGCATGCCCTCCTCTGTTCTTGACGACCAAACACCACACTCTATCCTCATTCCTCATACCTAACTACACTCGCTTCAGCCACGTGTATTTGGGTCCACATGTTTTGTCCACAATCTCTCTCCCGGTCTTGACAAACTCTCGGCTCGGTCACTAAAATGTGTCTTTCTTGGTTTTCATCGGTCTCAAAAAGGCTATCGATGTTACTCTCCTACTCTTCAACGTTACCTCATATCAGCCGATGTTACCTTTTTTGAGTCTGTCCCTTACTTTGAGTCGTCGGTCTCAACTCAAGAGCCTCTTTCCGCAGTTCTTCCATTGCCTCCTAAGTCTATTTCTCTTGAGTCTGTCACCACAGAGGTCCCTCCTGTCGACCCCCCTGCTGCACCCCCACTACAAACATATCACCGTCGCCAGAGACCATCTGTGGTATACATCCCTGCCCCGGTGTCAGCTCCAGAGGCCATACCCGACTCACCGCCAGCGCCATCTCCTGTACCGGATCCGGTTCTGCCACCTGAGGCTGACCTCCCCATTGCTATTCGTAAAGGTATATGTTCCACTCGTAACCCATCCCTTCATTACATTGCTTTGAGTTATCATTGTCTTTCACATTTGCAACACTTGTCTTTCTTCTTTGTCTTCTGTTAGTATTCCTAAATCTGCAGATGAAACTTTATCCCACCCAGAGTGGAGGCAAGCAATGATTGACGAGATGTGTGCTCTTCAAAGCAGTGGTACTTGGGAATTAGTACCTCTACCTTCTGGGAAGTCTTTAGTCGGTTGTCGTTGTTTGTATACTGTCAAGGTTGGGCCTAATGGTAAGATTGATCGTTTTAAGGCTCGGTTGGTAGCCAAAGGATACACTCAGATATTTGGGTTGGATTATAGCGACACGTTCTCCCCTGTCGCCATGATGGCCTCCGTTAGACTCCTCCTCTCTATTGCAGCTATCAGACACTGGCCTCTTTATCAAATTGACATCAAAAATGCTTTCTTGCATGTTGATCTTGAAGAGGAAGTTTATATGGAGCAACCACCAGGGTTGGTTGCTCAGGGGGAGTCCTTGAGCATGGTTTGTCGACTTCACAGGTCACTTTATGGTCATAAGCAATCTCCATGATATTCTTGAAGAGACAGGTCTATTGAATGCCAAACCAGTTGACACTCCCATGGATCCTGTAAGAGTATTAGTACAAGTGGTAACTTTTGTTAGTTTTGTATATTAGTTCTGTTACCTGCTACAGCAGGTTTCCCTATTAGCATCACCTGCTACTGCAGGTTTCACTTTCTCTTAACTGGTGTACCTATATAAGGTCACCTCTATGTACAATTGATTCATTCATTCAATACAAGATTCAGATTACACAATGATCAGTTTTCTCTCACTCTCCCTAATACTCTAACAGATCCAAATGTCAAACTTCTACCTAATCAGGGGGAGCCACTTTCAGATCCTGGGAGATATAGAAGATTGGTTGGGAAGTTAAATTATCTTACTGTCACACGTCCAGTCAATTCTTAAATTCTCCTTGTCAAGATAATTGGATGTCGTGATACGAATCCTAAAGTATGTTAAAAGTGCTCCAGGAAAAAGTCTCATTTATGAAGATAGAGTGCACACTCAGATAGTTGGTTATTTAGACGTCGATTGGGCAGGCTCACCCATTAATAGGCGATCCACTTCTGGGTATTGTGTGCTAGTTGGAGGAAATCTAATATCCTGGAAAAGTAAGAAGCAAAATGATGTTGCAAGATCTAGTCTAGTGCTGAAGCCGAATATAGAGCCATGACATTAGTGACACAAGAGCTTATTTGGTTAAAACAATTACTCAAAGAGCTTCACTTTCAGGATGATGAGAAAATGACTCTAATATGTGATAATCAAGCGGCATTGCATATTGCCTCTAATCCAGTTTTTCATGAGAGGACTAAGCACATTGAAGTAGATTGCCACTTCGTCTGAGAAAAGATTGAATCAGGAGACATCTCCACAAGTTTTGTCAAGTCAAATGATCAGTTGGCCGATGTCTTCACTAAATCTCTAAGAGGTCTTCGAACCAGCTACATAATATATTAGAATCAGGATATACTTATTTATGTAAATAATATATTAGAATCAGGATATTAAGCAATTTTGATATTGTGATTAAGCTGTAGTTATTGTAGAGATTGAGTTCAGATTCTCCAAATGTCTATATAATAGAATCTCCGCAGTGTAATTGAGACACATGGTATTCAACATATGTCTCTCAGTTTTCTCATTTAACAATAACTAACAAATATGGAAACTTATTCTAAGAGAAAATCTAAGATACTTTAAAATCAAGATAGAAAACTAATCCTGAGATAATGTATGATACTTAGAGATAAGAAACTAATCTAAAGATGTATGATTTGAAGAATTATTGTGGATAAACATATTATATATGATTCTCGAAACAAGTTTTCTAGTTAGAAGCAACTTCGCCCAACCATCATCTGCAGTGTGGCAGTAATGCAATTACAAAACTGTTGAAAGGAAAGTCACCTACCCATGGTGGGAACATCCTGAATAGTGTGAAACATGAAGAGCAAACTCTGAAATTTCTATGTCAGAAGCGAAGGCAGTAATTTCCTTAAGCATGAGAGATCTCTCAGTCAAGCCTGCCAGGCAGTATTTGAAAATGGTCATATCAGATATTTGGTATCTTCTATTTCCCACATTATTTGAGGGTGAATTTCTCTCCCAGGTACTCTCTGATTCAGATGGAGAGTCGTCTGCTTCATCATAGTTAACAGGTCTTCCATCCATGCTTGTTTGAAACCCATTCTCAACCTAATTTTCCGTAAGTTTACAGTTATAGTTAAAAGAGAAAGACAGCAAAGATGATCTATTTTAAGAGAAATATCCTAAAGATAGTGCTCCACAAAAAATTTCTTGGTCACACCACTTGCATTAAAATCTATTTTAGTTTAGAAACATGAGAGTTTCTAGCTCACATATTTACTTTACAATATCAAATTGATCTTATAAACATGTTTAGTGAAGATAAAAATCAAGATTCAAAACTATCCATGGCATTTTTCTAAAAGTTTAAGCTGTCTACCTAATACAATATCAAAGTGTGGTTGACCAAGGGTTCAAGGTTTTGATCCTCGTCGTTCCTTACTCTCCCAATAATTAAGTGTTAACATAAAGACTGAATTAGTCTATGCTTAATCCATAATTAAGCATTCGTGAAATGAAAGGTGGGTATTGGAGAAACAAAACAATTCATAGGCCTACTTATAAGCTTGAGCAAATAGAAGAATTAGAAAGCTGAAAGAAATTTCAAAAATGAACACAAGTGTTCATGATTTTTCTATTAGTAGTTTCAGTCATTCACTACTCTGAGGACTCCGTTCAGCAGAGTTCCTCTGTTGTCTGCTTAGCTTTTCTAACTAACTAGATGCTTCTATTATGAGTTGCTAACGATAACTGCATAACAGCTTCCTAACAGAACACGGGACTTCACGTGGGTGAGTTAATGCTGACTCAGCACAGTCACATTTTGTAACTAATTAACTATTCTATTTATTACTATATTATTTTCTTTTAATATAATTATTTTTTCACTAAATGCTTAAGATAGAATAGATTGAAGAAGAAGTGGGTAACCACCTGACTAGCAGTACGGACATGAGAATTGCATTCCTCACCAGATTGCTCTAGAGCAGGGTCAGTCTTCACTGATATAGATATCTTGTCATGTCCAAGTCTAAACCGCTTCATCAGCGGATTGGTTTGTGCTTCATGACCAGAATGCAAATGTTTCAGTGATCCATCATCCACTGCCGAAGATTGTGATAAATTGAGTCTCTGAAGAGCATAAGCTGACTTTTTCCACACCAGAGTAGATAATCTTGTGTTACGACTCCTGGAGATGCACCGAATTGGACGACTGTATGTCTCAAGGAAAGGATAGTTTCCTAATTTTGGGATGCAAAATCTGACAAGGAACAACCTGTTATCACACTTGGATGAAAGCTGGCAAATGGAACAAAAGTTACCAATGAGTCAAAGAATATCGGAAGGAAATTACAGTTACATAACATTTAAACAGAGCAGATGAAACTCAAACATGGAACTCCAACATGAACTAGAAATAAAATATATCAGATCATTGTAAGTCAGTTCTTCAACTCGCTTTGTGTTAGTCATTGGGACACTTCTATCCAGATCTCAAGAATATCAATGGTTTACCCAAAAGAGGTTGGTTTATGTAGAAATTTGTCATGTAAACATTGTTGGATACTCAAGTGCAGACTAGCTAGCCGCTTTTTGATAGTGTATTTATAGGATGAAATCCACTCTCAGGGGAGAGTGAAAAGCAATATTTGTTGCTAGGTCAAGTACAGAGGTCACATATCATGCCATGGGCCTATAGCTGATACTATATGTAAACTTTTGTAGCTGTAATACTTGCATGAGAGAACTAAAACATAGGCTAATTGTCATTTAATCCATTTTTTTTTTGACAAAATTGTCATTTAATCCTAGAAAGGATTCCTCTGGCATCATTAAGATGTCTTTAGTAAGTTCCATCGATCAACTAGCAAACATGGTCACTAACTCATTCTAGGGTCCTAGGATAACTGACATGTGTAATAAGCTGAATGCAATATGCCCCTAGCTTGAAGAGACTGTTGATTCCAATTGTATTTCTTTCCTTCATTTCTTTTTCATTCTTTGATATAATAGTTTCCATTGTATCCCTAGCTGGAATAAACAACAAAGCTATACCATCACTCTATCCCTAAGCTTTAAGGATTCGTTGATTTAGTACATTGTGTATATATACGTGTATTGCAACTCCAATTATTTGGTCAATAATATCAGATATGTTGGTATTATAAGTAGAACAAACATTCATGCATGGTAGTTTTACCTGAGATATCTTGAGCTTAAATAATGCACGCCCCAACAAAAGTTTACTTGGTCTTTCCCAAGAAGAAAATTCAATTCCATCATAGCTAGACAAAAGGGGTGCTTCTTCTTCACTTGTTTTCTCCACTGGAGCCCTAGTGTCAGCATACACAAGGGAAGCAAAAACCTGCTATAATCAGCAAAGGGTAATGGGGATTATAAATCCAAATTTCCTGCAAGGCAGAGATTAAATTGAGCAGTCATAAAGCCACGATTATAAACCTCATTCTCCTTATCTACAGGCTGTCCAAAGGCATCTGATAAAACAACATCTAAAGAGAAATTCCTGCGACAAGATGCCTGTGCCAAATTATGCAAAGGTAAAGTTAACAATAAAGTTCAAGCCAGAAGAGAAAAATAGCACTTAGCAGTTAGCACTAGACAAAAGTTGTGCATCTCTCAGAAGGACAACCATATGGAAGAAAATAGTGAATGTTAATAGTCGCATTTCTAGAAGTGCAATCAGCATGTGAAAGTAAATAAATTGGTTCAACCTTTGAGAATTATATATAGTGTTGGATTATAACCACCTTTAAAATGACAAAAATAAAGTGTATCAACATTAACTCCAATAGAAAATGGAAGTCTAACACAGGAGCTTTCTTTTCAGGTTCATAAAATAAAATGAAGCGATGAAATAGACTAACAGGGTGTTATCAAAAAAATCTTTCTTACTTTTCCACCAACGATGCCCCAAACACCATCACTTTCTTCTTCAACCTCAGAGGCGGATGATTCATCAATTGATAACTTCAGAGGAGGGTCCTGACATAAGGTAAAATAGAGTTGTTGACAAAGGAAAAAAGTGTTGTGCTGTGCTGATACTAATAATAAGGGAATGTACAAACAAACAAATGAGAAATTAACATGGAATCTCAAGAACCAAAATTACAATCACTGAATCACCTTTAAATGTTGATCCTTAATAGAAGATACAATTGGGAATACTTCAAAATTGTGCACATAACCTTGCACACTATTTCCATCACCAACATTGGCCAAAGTAATTTTCTTCACAGAACTTGAATTGGATTCCCTATTTAATAAGGAAGACAGAGACTTTTCTCCTACAATCTCTCCATTAATCTGAAGCCGGATATGATTTTGACAGACCTAGATGACAGAAGAAGATGTCCATCTTATATATTGCAATTAAAAAATATAAAAAAGAAAAAAGGAACGAACTAATATCAACAGATAGAAGCACGGAATGTTCTCCATGTGTGTAGCCAAAGTGCTTAAGGTCAAACATGGGTAAATTGTAAGCCAATGTTTTCTCTTATTTATTCTTGCTATCAAATCAAGAAAGGAAATATGAAAAATCAACACCAGTCAGAAAAATAAACAAGTATTAGGGTCAAAGTCATATAGTACAATAAATAGTCTGTAGTAGAGTGCAGTTTCTCAGTGAAGTAAATTCCAAAAAATAAAGAAACCTAAAAAAAAGATTGGCACGGGCTAATCCTCAAGTAGTAAAATAAGATACCTCACATCCAACATGAACCCATTTTTCCAAAGGAAACTCAAAATCAACGGTAACATGCGGAACTTCTGCCCAGGAATTTATACTGCCAGTAATAGGAGCTTCTTCATGTATGTAAAGAACTGGTAAAATATTGATTCTCTTATTATTGTTAATAATGAGAAATGGAGCACTTTCGGAGATATCAGAGCAAACCTGCAAACCAAATTGATTTATTTAGCAGTACCTTCAATGACTAAATAAAGGGAAAAAAGAAAGTAGTAAAATATCACACAAAGTAACAAAATGAAGTACTACAGGTGGAAAATTGGATGTGAAAATTTTAAACATTAGGATGCAGATCAAGGTTGTCAAAATCGAGAGTTCAGGTAAACTCGTTTTGCCTAGGTGAAGTCGACTCAAAGACTTGTACGAGTTTATCAAATATTAAAAGTAATATATGCATGACATATACACTTACATAATGCATCAATTCACCAATAGTTCAAAATTTCAACTCCATAATATAACAAAATAGCAAATCATTGTAATAAAGTATCATAGACTTGTATCAAACTACATAAATTATCACACTAAATCATAAAAATATATGTTCATAAATATTTATGGTGAGTAAAATTGGTTAAACTCGGCCGAATTTACTCAATTTTACGAGTTGACTCGCAAATTCAACTCAATGGAATTGCAAAAAGTTTGAGTTTACGCAGAAATGGTAGTGATATATAATAGCAAAGGTACAATTGAAATTCTAAAACAGAAAATAATTTCAGAGTTTGAAGCCGAATAGGGAGTAGAATATTGAGCGAAACATGATGAATTGGAGATCAGTTTGCAAAACTAAAACAGGAAAAATGGTAGGATAGAAGGATGCTAACATTACGAAATACTCCCATCGTTTCACAATACATATCGGGTATTAAGAATAATTCTGTTTTGTTGATAACAGAGATGCAAAAAAAACATAAAAGAGATAACAATAGTATCTATGAAATGCATAAAAATATGCAAACGCAGGGGCAGGGGGGGTTGTGAGAAACATGACAACTATTGGTAACCCAAGTGCAACAAAATCAACTGCGCCAATCATAATAAAAGTTCCACAAGACAGAATTTGAAATAACTCAAAAGGTTTAGGCCCACAAAAGCCCATTTTGAATAAACAACTTAAATAAGAACTTATTATATAAGTGCTTATGTAATATGTATAAACCATTTTTATAACAAGATAAAATAAAGTCAAAATGTGTTCATATAAGCCATATGTTGTTTTCATAAGCTATCTTGAAGAGCTTATGATAAGTTATCTTGGAGAGCTTATGATAAGGAGGGCTTACAGAAATAAGCTAAAAACAACTTAACAAACATGTCATAAGTTGTTTTATAAGCTCTCTTAAACAATCTTACAACTCACAAGTGCTTAAGCATAGATAAGTCCAAATAAGTCAATCCAACTAGACCCTAAGTTCATAATATTTATGGTGAGTAAAATTGGTTAAACTCGGCCGAATTTACTCAATTTTACGAGTTGACTCGCAAATTCAACTCAATGGAATTGCAAAAAGTTTGAGTTTACGCAGAAATGTGTCTATAAGTGAGTTAACTAGAATTGGGGATCTGAAATCGTGTGATTCCATGAGTTAAAACTAGAGTTTAACAATGATTCTTGAAACAAAACATTTATGCCAGGTGATCTGTTAAGTAAACCGCAATGCTAAATTTATAGTCAAATTATTCAAAGCATTTGGGCTTGCACTAGAGAGAATGCACTTAGCAGTGGATTGGAGTCATTTTACGGTCACATAATGTTAGCATCATTGGTACTGGTAGTGACATATAATAGCAAAGGTACAATTGAAATTCTAAAACAGAAAATAATTTCAGAGTTTGAAGCCGAATAGGGAGTAGAATATTGAGCGAAACATGATGAATTGGAGATCAGTTTGCAAAACTAAAACAGGAAAAATGGTAGGATAGAAGGATGCTAACATTACGAAATACTCCCATCGTTTCACAATACATATCGAGTATTAAGAATAATTCTGTTTTGTTGATAACAGAGATGCAAAAAAAACATAAAAGAGATAACAATAGTATCTATGAAATACATAAAAATATGCAAACGCAGGGGGGGGGGGGGGGGGTGTTGTGAGAAACATGACAACTATTGGTAACCCAAGTGCAACAAAATCAGCTGCGCCAATCATAATAAAAGTTCCACAAGACAGAATTTGAAATAACTCAAAAGGTTTAGGCCCACAAAAGCCCATTTTGAATAAACAACTTAAATAAGTGCTTATGTAATATGTATAAACCATTTTTATAACAAGATAAAATAAAGTCAAAATGTGTTCATATAAGCCATATGTTGTTTTCATAAGCTATCTTGAAGAGCTTATGATAAGTTATCTTGGAGAGCTTGTGATAAGGAGGGCTTACAGAAATAAGCTAAAAACAACTTAAAAAACATGTCATAAGTTGTTTTATAAGCTCTCTTAAACAATCTTACAACTCACAAGTGCTTAAGCATAGATAAGTCCAAATAAGTCAATCCAACTAGACCCTAAGTTTACAAACTAAAATTAACTTCCTGCATAATAAAGAACTTGAGAATCCTTAAACATGAACTGAAGCCACTAAAACCAATTAAATTCATGCAGTTCATTAGCTTATGTCTCATGATTATACACGATTATCACACTTACTATGTCAAAAAAACAAGGTATTCAACCTAATGATTATAATGTTAAAGTTACACTATGATCAAAATGCTTTATCAATAATCTTAAAATCGAAACACCAACATTTCGCCGTAAACAAGAAACAGCATTTGGCCAATTAAAAGAAAATATGAAGAGATAGAAAAGAAGGGGGAAATTATTGACCTGGTGGAGAATGGTAGCAGGGAATGTAGTTGAGTTCATCAAATAAACCCAAAAGTAGAGAGAGAAACTTCCCTCCTTTGCTTCAATTTGCAGTCTTAAATCTTTCAGCGTAGAGTACCCTTTGCTTCCCATTGAATCGGTGCCCATTTTTTTTCTCGCTTTCTCCCTCTAGGAAAACACTCAAGCCAATAGCGAAGTTCTTTCTTCGCGTTTTTGTCAAAATCTTTCGTAGGTCTTGCTACTGTGACTTTGTTTGACGGTGGTTTCTTTTCTTCGTGTGCGCAGTGCGCATATGAAACTAATAATAACGGTTTAGTTGAGCGTCCGGTTTGCGTTGAAACCGGAAACAAAAAGTGGTGGGTAACCACTCCTTCCACGTGTAGGTTTAGAGGAGTAACGGGACAAAATAGTAAAAAAAAAATGAAGTCGAATGTGTCCGAAAAATATGAGCAGAATTGAAGGAGTGGTGTTTGGAAAGATATTTTGTTACCCACTAAAAAAATATGACACATATTTTGTGTTTTTCAACGGTTTAGATTCCACCAACCATTACCATTAACAACTTAAAATCAGTCAAAAAATAAGTCAAATGTGTCAGAAAAATGAGTAGCTGAAATTTTCTTAGGAAAATGTGTCACAACAGATGGAATTTCAACGGTTCTAATTTATGATCATCAATTAAAATCAATGACTCACATTCGACCACACCTATTATAAATAGGTTCTCACTTTTCACTAAGTGGCACAAACACCCCACTTTTCTACTTTTTCATCTCTGCTTCTTCAGTAACACCCTCACCCTCTAAAATGGATATGCAGTTGTGCTTAACCCAATACTCACGTGACAAAGTCCTGACTGCCATTCATTACCGTGGAAGTATCACCTCCAGGGAAGATGGTGTTTGGTTTCAAAGTCGCAATCCTATCTTTTGTAGGTTGAATAAGGATGTAACATTCAACCAAAGGCGGAGAGGAAGGTTCGGGAGGGAGAGTGGCATAAAGATATACGTTGTCTTACTTTTCGCAAGCCCGGTTATGGAGACAACGACTCTATTCGCTATTCATCTATGGATATTGGTAGCGACGTCGACGTACGCACCATGTTGGAAACGTATGCCTAGTTTCAAAGAACATGTACTTTGGAGCTGTTTGTCGAAACTATGCGCACTCCGGACGAGGTCATTTTTCTTTTGCGAAAGAACATGTTCTTTGAAACTAGGCATACGTTTCCAACGTGTCCTTTTTATTTTAATTGATTTTTATTATTATTCTTCTTCTTCCAACAACAACAACCCAAAAACCCATTTTGCTATTCTTCTTCCAACAACAACAACAACAACAATCAACCTAGAAACCCAACTCATTCTTCTCTTCTCTGAAACCTAACCAGAAATTATAATAGGGAGAGAAAGTGAAACCCAACGCATTCTACTTTTCCATTTTTGAAACCCATTTTATTCTTCTTCTTCTTCCAACAACAACAACCGTTGCTCTTCTTCCAACAACAACAACAATCAACCCAGAAACCCAACTCATTCTTTTCTTCTCTGAAACCTAACCAGAAATTGAAAGAGGGAGAGAAATTGAAACCCAACGCATTCTGCTCTTCCATTCTTGAAACCCATTTTATTCTTCTTCTTCTTCTTCCAACAACAACAACCCATCAACCCATTTTTCTCTTCTTCTTCAAACAACAACAACTACGCCCAGAAATCAAAACGGACAACCCTTGCTCTTCTTCCAACAACAACAACAATCAACCCAGAAACCCAACTCATTCTTTTCTTCTCTGAAACCTAGCCAGAAATTGAAAGAGGGAGAGAAATTGAAACCCAGCGCATTCTGCTCTTCCATTCTTGAAACCCATTTTATTCTTCTTCTTCTTCTTCCAACAACAACAACCCATCAAACCATTTTTCTCTTCTTCTTCAAACAACAACAACTACGCCCAGAAATCAAAACGGGATTTTGGTTGCTGATATGGGCTTTTTGATGATGAAGACTCAGATCTGGGCTTTTTGATGATGAAGATTGATTGCAGTTTTTTTAATTTTGTTTTGTAGGTGCTCAAACCAAAACACGCTATATTTGCAGGGGCCTAAAACATATTTAAGCCTTAATTTTATCCAAGTCACTATTTTATAATAAAAGAAAATAATTTGGAAAAACCAAATGGCAGTTCCGTTTGACAACTCAGCAAACTACTAATGGAGAGTTAACAGAAGGGCTAATAGCAAAAAAAAAATATTTGCAAGGAGTTTTTTCTAAAAATTTTTTTGCAGGGGCTTAAACCAAAACACGCTATATTTGCAGAGGCCTAAAACATATTTAAGCCTTTAATTTAATTTCTCATATTTATCCAACTCAGCTTTTAAATAAATAAAAATAATAAATAATGACATGTAAAAGCCAAATGGGATGCCAATTTGCAACATCAGTGTTTTTTTGACGGAGGAGTTGACGGAAGGACCATAATAAAAAAGTTGGTATTTGCAGGGATTTATTTAAAATAAATAATTTTGCAGAGACTAAAATCAAAAACCGCTATATTTGCAGGAACCAAAACATATTTAAACCTTTTAATATATATATATATATATATATATATATATATATATTATTTCCTAAATCAAAAATTGATTATTTAATTAAATAAAGAGGGAACTACTAGACTTGTAATGTACAAAGCCACTGGCTCAACAAAAGTTAATGAAGGAGCACACAACACATAAAAGTGATAGTTAACACCAGCCTAACACTAAAACTCAAGTGATCCCGTCACTTTTGTTTCTCCCTCGTGTGATAGTTAGCTAAGGAATGAGATCCTCTCCAGTTACTGGATGGTTCCAGTTGGAGAGAGAAAGACACAATGAATAAAATATTATTATTTTAAAAATATTATTATTTTATTCATTGTGTCTTTCTCTCTCTTACTGGAACCATCTAGTAAATGGAGAGGATCTGAACCCGTTAGCTAACACCAGCCCGATTTTGAGGCAACTGTTCATGTAGACCGACTAGAGACACTACGTGAATGTAGCTAACACCAGCCTAAGAAAAAAAATATATTGAAAAAGCTTAGAACATATAGGAATATATTGTAATATCCTCTCAAGGAGAGTTATTTCCTATATACGACTTTATATCACACATATACAAACTCAATTGTTTTGTAACCTCCTTTATGAAAACAATCTAGAGAGACAAGTAAACAACCATTTGTTCAACAACAGTTGCCAGGATGTTGAGAAGACTAAAAATGTCTTTAGTGGTTGCATGGAGAGGCAAGTAAATAATACTCTTGTAGCCTGGAGAGGCAGATCAAGAATATTCGCAGTGCTTGGAGAGGCAGAGTAAACTATGCCCTTGGTTTTATTGGATTAAGACCTTCAATTGAAGAAGGCGAAGTGAGATCGTGATGGGTGGACTAGATGTAGCCACCGCTGTTGTGAACTAGGAGAAAAAGAACTGTGTATAGTCCTCCTCTTCTTTCTCCTTTTTATATTGTCTTCTTAATTACGATTTAACTTCACCTTCTAATAGCTTGTCTTAAAACGAAGTTAAATGTTTTTGGTAGTAAACATCCTTTTAACTTAACGAAAAGGTTTCTAAAGACGGTCAACACAATTCAAACCTCCACTTCTTGTGTTTGTGTTTCTAGTACCTTCAAATACATCTAAACATAAATCATTGACTAAATAGCACTTTTGGTCCTTTATGTTTGCTCTAGGTTTCACTTTGGTCATTTATCTTTTTTTTGGCCCGTTTTGGTCCCTCATGTTTCATATTTGTTTCATTTTGGTCCCTGCCATCAGTTTTGGCTAACGGACGCCACGTTGGCAGTTAACTGCTGACGTGGCATCCTCAATTTATTAAATGACGTGGCAGGCATAGGGACACTCATTTCCACATTAGCAAATTCATTTATTAATTTAAATAAAACATAAAACAAAAAACATAAATCGTAAAATCAAAATCAAGAATTCCAACATTATCAACAAATTGAACGATTGAACAGATTCCAACATCATCAACGAACCCAGATTCCGTTTTGCTGTTCAATCGTTTATGGGTTTTGACCTCAGAATCGTTTTGATGGGTTCACTAGTACAATGGGTTTTTTGAAAACCCGGGAACCAAACTCAGATTCGTTTTGAAGAACGATGAGTTTTTTGAATCTCAGATTCGTTTTGAAGAAAAAGATTCAGATCTTAAAACTTTAAACGATTCAGATCTGAAGTTTAAAACTTAAAACGAAAATGATACAAAACGATTCAAAATGAAAACGATGCAAAACAAAAACGATTCAAAATGAAAAATGATATAAAACGAGATCTGCAAGAGATCTGATCGCAAATCTGGGTTTCTGATTGTTGATGGTGGTGGTTCTGTTCTTCGTTTAATGAAGATGGGCTTCTTCAGTTTCTGTTCTTCCAGATCTGTTCTTCGTTTAAAAAATATAGGGGACCAAACTGAAAGTAAAAGAAAACGTAGAGTACCAAACTGAAACTAAAAGAAAACGTAGAGTAGGGGTGTTCGTGGGTCGGTTTGGATCGGATTTGACCAAATTCGTTGCCCGAACCAATGATAATTATTCGGTTTGGGTTGGTTCGGATTTTACATTTTTCCCTCCAAAACCCGAACCAAACCGAACCGATATTGGACGGGTTGGTTTGGATTGGGCTCACAGGTCATTCACTAAAATATTAATTTTCTAAAATATAAAAAACAACACTTTTTTATGATATATCAACACTTTAAATAGCTAAAAAAATTGAAAATCACACGAAATCAAACTCAAATCCACTAATAGTCTTCTCATTCATAGTATTAAAATTTTACAACTTAATCATAAATTATTAAGGTAAACATTTTACGCAAATAAAATCTTGTATATCTAAAATTACAAAATTGTTATGATGTAATATGGGTTGGTTTGGGTTCGCGGATTTGATTTTTAAAATCCGTTGCCCGATCCAAACAACTACGGGTTGGTTTGGATTTGTTCGATTTTGACCCGAACACGAAAAATATCCGAACCAAACATATCGGTTTGAATTGGATTGTGGGTTGGTTTGGATTTGCCCGAACCACTGAACACCCCTAACGTAGAGGACCAAACTGAAACTAAATTGAAACTGCAACTCTGCATCAATGGTGAAAAGGCAGAAACTCGTTGTTTTACGAAATTGATTTAGGGCTTCTTTAAATCTCTTTCTTGCAATCAAAACCCATCCAAGATCAAACAAAACAGTTGCCTAAATCACTAGATTCAATTAATGTAAAACATGTTGAATGTTTTTAGTTTTATTTTACTATTTTTAGTTTTATTTAAATTTTGTGTTTTCTGTGTTTGAAGATGTTGAATGTTTTGGAAAACGAAAGAAAACGTAGTGGAAAAATTCTGGGTTTGAAGATGTTGGATGTTGGAAATCGTTGTTCTTCGTTTGATGTTGGTGTTGCTGGAAATCGTTGTTCTTCATTTGGGTTGGTGTTGGTGTTTGTTTTTGATGTTCTTCATTTCTGGGTTGAATTGTTTTGATGTTTTTAGTGTTTAATTGTTTAATTGTTTAATTGCTCAAATCAGTTTAATTGTTTTGATGTTTAATTGTTTAACAATTAAAATAGTTCAATGCTGATGTGTAATTTCATTAAAATTAAATAATATATTTTTGCCACGGCATTTAATGAAAAATGGACGTCACGTCAGCAGTTAACTGCCACCGTGGCATCTGTTAACTAAAACTAACGTCAGGGACCAAATTGTAACGAAAATGAAACATAAAGGACCAAAACAGACTAAAAAAAAGATAAAGGAACAAAGTGAAACCAAGAGCAAAGATAAAAGACCAAAATTGATATTTAGACTAAAACATTATACTTCAAATTCAGATTTAACCAAATCAATATTACAAAAATCACTTTTGACAAGCACTCACCCAAACAAACATGACTCTTTCCACTTCAATGATTAGATTCCCCTTTTTTCTTTAGTCTTTCAAGAATAGAAAAGTAGAACACAACAAGTAAAACCCAAAAATGAGAAAAATCAAAAAACCATTTACAAATAGGGATTAAACCGGGTAGTACAAAAACTTTATTAGGGAAGCAACAAATGGTAAGTTGGCAATGTTTACCAAAATACACAAAGACTCAAAAGTTAATTCATAAGAATTTGTAAAGCATAATCAACTTTAGGACATTTAATAAGTTTTTGGATACACAACCAAGACAACTTCTCTCCCTATGTAAGAAAAACAAAAGATGTATACCATATGCTGATCAATTTACAAGCTTATCGTTACCATCTCAGCGGCAAATACATGAATACCTTACTTCCTTGGTTTGAGCTTAAGTGCAGCACTGCAGGAATTCCAAATCAAACATAAACCTCTGGACAAAGATGAGCTTGCAAAATTAATAAGAGAGAAAATTCAAGTGATTCTTTACCTGTTGATACAGTAACGCTTTCCGGTGGGTGGAGGACCATCATCAAACACGTGTCCGAGATGAGCGTCACAAACAGCACATAGAACTTCTTGGCGGGGCATGAATATAATTGACAAATCTAGCTTTGACTTCACATTGTAGCCAATTGGTTGGTAATAGGACGGCCAGCCAGTTCCACTATTAAACTTAGTAGATGATCTGGAAAAGACAAAATAAGTGAATCAGTTCAAGATGATTGAGTTCATGATAAGAAAATGATATTGGATACTTAATACATGAATACATAAAGTGCTTACTCAAATAAAGGTGTGTCACAACAGATGCAATTGTAAGTCCCCTCGGTTTTGGTATTCCAGTAATCCCTAAAATGAAATAAAAAATCGATAAATACAATGAAATAGTAGCATGTCAATGAAGTCCTATCACAGTATCTAACTGCCAATCATACCACAATATAATTATAAATTTATCACTTTAACAGTATTGAGTCAATTAAATGATTCCTCTCAATATTCCTAGCTGTTAGAATAATTCTGCTTCTAGAAATACACCTCACTATTCTGTTAGCACTTGAATGTTAGAAATACACTTCACATGGCAAAATTCTGTGAACAGATAATCAATTAAGTTGCCTATAAAAGCAATGTAATGATGATGCAATGAGGAATGAACATAATTTCTTCCCTAAATTTTTCCTTCTTCTTTCTTATTTATTGGAGCTTTCCCAAACTTGAATTGGGTCTCCGGAATATTCTAACACTTAGTCAACCAAAATCCTTGGGGAAGGAAGAGACATAGGTAAATAAAATATTTTTCAAAGTTAATATATAGTGTATACTTTTAACAGTTGATGATGAACATAATTACATAAATTGCAAGATATAACTTAGATACATAAATAATATTTCAAAGTTCATATATAGCAGAATACTTTGTTAAATGATTAAGGACATAGGTAAATCCTTCAAGGTATAAACATAGATGAATAATTTTCAATTCAATTAAAATATTATTTGTCATAAAATAGTGGGCTAATTGACTATAGGATTACTCCGATGAATTGAGTAAATACAGCAGTGAAACTGCCATTGCCTGACGCCTGTATTGACGTACGCATTTGGCTTTTTAGCTATAGTCAAGGAGCACACTATAGTATAGCAATTTTAAATAACTATAATTCAGAGTTAATATCCATATTTGACACTTATATGATTATGAACAAATTATAAGTAACTGCAAAGCATAGCCCAGATAAGTAATAAACAGTTCAAAGCTAATAGTTACATTCCTACTTCCCCATTATATCTAATGCAATTGTAATCAATGAGGTGCATTCATACTTATATCTTTTAAGTGACACATTAACCTCGAATAAAAATCCGATAAACAACTTCTGAATGTGACCTTTCGAAGTTCGAACAGAATGTGTAATGTGATATGACTGATATGTATATATGTGATGACAGTTGGTGAAAGGTGAGAATTAGAAAGCAGTTTTAAAATGAAGTTAGTAATTCAGAGTAACAAGTTAAAAGGCCAAGGAATAATGACTAATATGAATCTTGCAAAAGCAAATGCTATTGCTAATGACTAAGCACAACTAGGAAGCCTATTCCTAAATTAATAGAAATGGAATAACATACCCACTGAAAGCTCTTTCAGTCCCCTTTTGTCGCGTAATATAGAATTGATCTTTTGTTAGCCGCTTCTTCCACTCTTCAACACTTAAAGATTTATAATCAACAGTACCAGATCCTGCAAGCCACAAAAAGAGACTGTTGGAGGGACAATCACAAGGAAAACTCACAATAATCATAAACGGCTATTCTTCTAATCTAGTGAATGAGGAATACTGGGAAACCTTTCTAACTTTAGATTTTGTTGGCAAAATCATTCTTCCAAATCAAGCCAAATCTCGTGCACTGTGGAGGCGTAAATGACACTCACAAAGATCTCTTTCAAAATCGAGTTCAGAATCTAAGATGCAACAATATTATTGTTATGAAGCCACAAACCACAGGTAACTTCCATGAACTGTAATTTTCTCGACAACGATGAGAGAGTGGGAAACTAGAACCTGACTGGGACTGTCAGAGGGATGAAGAAGGAATGGATTTATTTTCTCTTCCATGGCTATGAAGCTGGATCCAGGAAGCGGAACAAATAATTCACAGAGAATATTGCAGAGAAGTTGTGCAAAGAACACATGAAGAGCACAAGAACAGGCGAGATGAATCGAACTTTAAGAAAATCATTCTAGAGGAAGCGCGAAGAAGATGCGAATGAACAATTCTTCTTATACCATATTAAGCTAGAAGCAGAGAGAAATGAGAGAATTGAAATTTCATTTGATTGAATGAATCAGTAGATACATTAAACTCACTTGTAAACAGTTGTGAGAAAAACACAATAAATGATGATTTCTGTAACTAACTTGCAACAGGAACCAACCGAAGTTAACTTATTACTATTAGAACTAACTTTTTATGAAATGGTTTATAATTAATGAACTATCTCACTTATACAAGAAATAGGCGCATTTTTAACATATATAAGTATCAATTTATATAAGAAAAAAAAAGAAAAATTAGTTATAATGCATTAGAAAATTGATATATGTTTCTTATAATAAGTACAGTATTTTGTTTCTTATGAAATGGACCAGACCGATGGAGTTGAAAATATAGGTTTTATTTTAAAGTAAGCAGAACCCAAAATTAATTAATTTATGCAAAGAAAATGAAAGTGAAGATAACCCCAATTTGAAGGATTGATACCTGATTCAAATTCTGTGTTGTTTGCCTGCTGGGACTGGGAAGAAGATGAGGAGCCCATTGCCCTGATAGAGGAAGAAACTGTTCTTGTGGGTTTCGAATGAGGACGTGAACTTGAAGGCCGCAACAAAACCGACTTGGAATGAAGAACAAAATCAAGCTTCTGAATTAATCTATTATGTGTTGCTGGTAGGCTTAAACTATGAGATGCCATTCTCCAAAGCTCAACTCTCCGATTCTTAAGAGAGAGAGGGTTAAAACAAATAAATAAATAAATAAAATATAATCGAGTATAATGATAATGGTAATGCTGATGCCACGTAACACTAAATGAAATATGATAATGATTCATTTAGTTTAGTTTAGTTTATTGAAACTTTAAAATAGTTTAGTTTAGTTTAGTTTATTGAAACATTAAAATAAAATTCAAAATTTACCCAAAACCGCTTGGACGAAAAGATTTAGGTGTCTTCCAGCTTAACCAGAAATTTTAGGATTCGAATCAAAACTAAAATACAAGGTTAAATATATTTTTGTCCTTAGAAATTTGGATTTTTCGGTGTTAGTCTCGTAACAAATTTCACTTACGTTTTGTCTCCTAAGTTATATTTTCATCAATTTTCCTTTATGACTTTTAATAGTGATTCATAATTTTTAATAAAGCTTTTTGGGACCTTTTATAGTGGTTTTAAGCTTTATTGAAAGTCATGAATTGCTACTAAAAGTCACATGAGATTGAAATTTATGAGAAAAATTGAGAACTAAAAATAGGTGAAAAAATTTAGAAACTAAAACTGAAAAATTCTTTTATAAAAAAGAAACCAAAAAATTCAAAATTTATGAAACAAAAAACAAATTTAATGTTAAAATAAAATAAAACTATTGATTTAGAGAAATAAAATAATTGGATTTAGTTGCGTATCGAGCGTGTCAACATTTCCACAAGGATAATAAGTGGCCAAGGAAGAGAGAGAGAGAGAGAGAGTGTGTAATCAAGTGGACTGTGGACATTCAGAGGCGCAAACTATATTAAGAGGATCAATGGATTTTTTTGTTCTACTAAATGAAATGGTAAATAAACATTACCCACATACATTATCACTGTTCACATCCGGGTTCGAACCCAGAAGCCGACGTCTCTATTTCGCTAAAATTGTCAAGCCAACTAATAGAAAGGGAGATCAATGGATTTTGGCATTTAAGCGTATCTCAAACAAATATATTTATCATTTATAGTTTTTGAATATTAGTGCTTAATAAATAGTTAATCTCTACAAATTATCACCTCAATAAAATCTATTATATGAGACAGATTAATATTAATAATTAATAATTCTATGCATTTACATTTAAATAACAATTCAATTTGTTAATTGTTCAGTACTTTGCTTCGAGATAGGAATCCTAGATTGCAACTTACTGTTGTCGTTGAAGTTGTCCTTTCCAAGTTTGAGGTCGGATCAGTGATAGGTACCTGCAGACACTCTGATGTCAAAGTCAGCAATCAAAAGTCAAGAAGAGGTACAAATGAGCGAAGCGTACCTGGTTTCTGAGAGTGGTGTCGTATTTATAGACGTGGAGAGGGGGTCGTCCCTAGCCTTGGTTGAATCTGGGTCGCAAGATTAGACAGGGCTGATCCTAGCCGTCGATCCCAATATCGCCCTGCGGCTGAAGTATGGGCCAGATCCAGTGTTGAATTTGGGCCGCTTTTTGTACAGATTGGGCTTGGCCCAGTCCAGAATAGTTTCCCCAAGTCGAGGTCGTTCACGAGAGTGCGGCCTCAGCTTGAGTTGCTAAAGGTGGCTCAGAGTGACGATGCTTAACGCGTCTTCGAGCTCGGATTTGAAGTGATTTGTAAGTCGGCGAGGTCAAAGCTGGTCCAAGATTTCCCCCAAGCCGGAAAAGTGGTTGTAGTCGTCTCAGACTTTTTGCGAAGTGACACGTGTCATGTTGGTTCACTGATGTGACGTTTGATTGAACCGAGGCGTCTTGTTTAAATGGTTGCCTAGTTTTCAGCGCCTGAGCATTAATTGCTTTAGGAAGAGGTGCGTCGATTCATCTTCCGAGTCCAGGGTTCCCAAAAAAGGGGAAGGAGCCCGCACTCTGGTACCTTTGCATTACCAGATAGTTGTTTTCTCCCGATCTTGAGACCAATTGCTCTGACGTTGAAGATCTTGCATTCATTTCAGTGCACCGGCCAACCGACGTTGGGGTTCCGGCGAGTAGTCTTTCATCTGTTTCCTTCGACGTTGAAGTTCGTTCTCCTTTAAGGTTAGTTTTGTGTTTCCATTTGTTTTTGACATTGTTGTTTCTCTTTTCTTTTCACCTTGGTAGACATACCTGGGTCCGCGTCCACCTTACCTCGGGGAGGAAGATGGTCAATCCCGACTACAATTTCATCATAGCCGAGCTCCTACCCTTGCCGCACTTCTGACCTCGGCTTCCTCCCATGCAGGTAAATTTGGCAAAGAAACGAGAGAGTGAGAGGGCACAACGCTTCATTCCGCTCAGGAAGCCAATACTGAAGAAGTCTGCGGATGGCAAACCGATCTTGGCCGACGATCTGATGTCTACCTGTGACATTCGTGGCTGACGAGGGCGGGGAGCGATCACTGGTGCCCAAAAGTTGGCATGGACAAAGAGCGGCTCCTGGCAGCTTCTAGGCGAAGGGACACGTGAATGAACCGAATACGCACTTGCATAAGAGGGATCCTGAGGTTGTGCAAGTATGAGACTGTATGGTTGAAGGAAGGCTTAAAAGAATTAATTTGGACTACCTATACCAACAAGATACATCTTATTTTCGGGAGCCCTTCCCATAAGAACTCCATAGTTAAGTGTGCTTGACTTGGAGTAGTAGTGGGATGGGTGACCTTCTGGGAGCTTTCCTAGAAAGCATGCAAGTAAGGACAACACATGCTGGAAAGACACATGTTGGTTTGTGGGAGCAATCGACCGTTCTGAAAGCAGTATGGGATGTTACAAATGGTATTAGAGCAGCAGACCTCTCTTAGTACAGTGTGGTTCGGGGACGAACCAAGCGGAAGCTTGTGGGCATGTGACATTCGTGGCTGACGAGGGCGGGGAGTGATTGTCGGTGCCCAAAAGTTGGCATGGATAAAGAGCGGCTCCTGACAGCTTCTAGGCGAAGGGACACGTGAATGAACCGAACACGCACCGGAATGAGAGGGATCCTGCGGCTGTGCAGGTATGGGACTGTACGGTTGAAGGAAAGCTTAAAAGAATTGATTTGGACTACCTATACCAACAAGATGCATCTTCTTTTTGGGAGCCCTTCCCATAATAACTCAATAGTTAAGTGTGCTTGACTTGGAGAAGTAGTGGGATGGGTGACCTTTTGGAAAGTTTCCTAGAAAGCATGCAAGCGAGGACAACACATGCTGGAAAGACACGGGTTGGTTTGTGGGGGCATTCGACAGTTCTGAAAGCAGTCTGGGATGTTACACTACCTCAGCTCGCTCTGTACATTTGGCTGAAGCTATTGGATCTGCGACCACTCTGCCTCCTGAACAATTTCCCCTGAGGGTCGAGGCTGAGGTCCAGAGAGGTCCCGAACTGGGGGAAGAAGAAGTTGAAGCTGAGGACCCTTACAAGTGGGTTTCCAATGATGTTCGCGAGATCGAGACGTCATATGGGCTAGGGCCCAACCTTGCCGAGTTTGATAAGTACATCGGTGCTCCGGGGCAAGAGTCGGAATTGGAGGGTGTTCCCAACACCGAAGCTGTTTGTTACTCTACCTGGGGTTGAGTTTCTTCTTTTATGATGCCATACTAGATAGGATGACGATTTAGATCCCTTTCACCCCGTTTCAAAGGCGAGTGCTGAGGTACCTGAAAGTCGCCCCTTCCCAGTTTACGTCCAATGCGTGGGGTTTCCTGAAAACATTCGAGATCGTGATGAGGGCTTTAAACCGACTCGGCACCATTAGAGTCTTTTTTACTTTATTTGAAGTCTTCCGTCAGCCGGAGATCGGATCTGGCAAGGCGAGGCAGGGCCACTTTGGACTGTTACCAAGTGGCTTCAGTCTCAAGAGGGGGGTGAATTGAGATTTTAAAAATGAAGTCCCCTTTAACGACTTGATTCATTTTTTGCGCAGGTTTCTGGAACGAATTAACGAGAAAAGAAAACTGAAAATAAAGCAGTAAAGAACACAGAGATTTTTATACTGGTTCGGTCACCTCCTTGTGACCTACGAAGCTTACAGGTGCTTTGGAAACCTTTACAGACTCAAGCACTCTTTTCCTAGGATACCCCACCTATGAAGAGCCCTCAAATCTACCACAACAACAGCAACAAGAGATACCCCACCCTTGTTACAATCAACAAGCCTAGAGAGATACCTGGTGTGTGAAAAAGATGTGCAAGTATACACAGTCACAAACAAGTAATATAATGATAAGAAAGGTCGAACCCACAGGGATTGGTTAAACTCTTGTATGTTTAGAAAACATATAAATTGGTGCTACTATACTACTCACAAATTTGGGGTTTTTATGTTAAGTGAAAACAGAATGCAAATATGTAAAAGAATATGAAGGAAATCAGTTGAGAATGATGGTTGATATGTCTTTACTAAATAATGTTCTTTTGAGAGTTTCTATGCTTTTAAGTGGTGCAGAAGCACCAAGGTGCAGATGCATTGAGTGCAGCTGCATGAGTATGTGCTTTTCAGCTACTTTCTTCAGAGTTTCGTTACAAGCTTCCCATGTCTGGGCTTGCTAAATAAGTTCACTCCTGCCTTTGAAGTACCCACTGTATCACCCTAAGGACTATGTTATCCTATGTCTAGGACTTAACAGGGTTTTAACAAAGTTTTCTTTATTACACAAGTTAACAAAGCCTTCATTAAAACACTCACCCTTATTAGTCTTGATTTCTAATTATAAACCATGTCTGTGAATATAACTCTACTTATTCTAAGTGATCAACCTTAAAATAAGATGGGTGTAGTATAACACAAGACCCAAAATGCGTACAACACTAAAAAGCACAATAACTTACTCAAAAATTCATTATAAAGTTAGAACATCTCAACCAAAAAGGTTTAACTCATAATATGCATTGCAAAGCAAAGATAGATGAAATAGAACATATTAATATAAATGAAAGTACAAGAGATATCAAATAGGGTAGAGATTACACTGATTGAAGTACTCTTGCATACATTTGCCCAGCAGTGCAGAAGCACTGACTTCCTGGTGCAGTTGCACCTAACTAAGTTGATGAAGAAGTGAAGGAAAAAGTCGTCGGTTCCTTCCTTACCTTCTTGCCAACTAACTACTACTAAAAACTATAAGGAATGAAACTACTAAATTATAAGTAAAGTGTATGATCTACATATTATGATGTGAGATATGCGATGATCTTCAAGTGAGAGGTGGAAGCCTTTATATAGCCTTGGAGGTTTCCTTCAAGTGAGGTTTTGCTTGGAGATCAAGCTGACCAAAGGTGGCTTAACAATGGTTACTTTTAAGAGCTTTGATTAAGAAGATTGAGTCCAAAGGGGAGGTCCAATTGTGGAAAGCCATGTGTTCTAGATGCATAGCCTTTCATGATGATTTTCCATTGTGGGCGCCTCCTCTTGCATGTTGGCATGTGCCTCCATGTGACTTGTGACTAAGCATGATGTCATAGAAATGTTTATGCATTGGTATGAATTGAGGTGCTTCCAATGTGGGGTGAAATCTGCCTTCAGCGCAGGATGGTGTAGATGCACCTAAGTGCAGTTGCACTGCTGTAGGTGTAGTTTAGTGCAGATGCATTGCTGTTTCTTTGGTGTAGTTGCACCTAACTGCAAGTGCACTGAACAAACATATCAAACATACCAATATATATACAAAATGCTTAAATCATTACATAATCTTCTTTGAAAGATAGAATGTTGTTATCTTTATTTATACTACTATATTTAACAGATATTATACTTGGTTTCAAGCAATTAGTTATGTTTAGATGCATAAATAACTCTATATAAAATAGAGTTATCAATACCCCACACCCTAGTACCGTGAACAACCCTAGAGAGATACCCCACTCTCTAGTACCAAATACAACGTTAAAAAACAAATACAAAGTAAATACCAAAATACATCTATGAAGGCAGATACAACAACTTGAAGATTCCCAACCCAATCTAACCCTTGAGAGAGATCAGCTCAAAAAGATGAAGAACTTGAAGAACAAAAGTGTAATAGGGTTTTGCGATTCTGTGAATTCTGGGTTGTACGTTTTGTGCAGCCCTATGTCTCTATTTATAGATGTAGGAAAAATATGACCGTTAAGACAATTTCTAACAAGTGAAAAATCGATTGTTTGCTTAAAAACACTTAGTATAATAATCGATCATTTGCTTTAAAATGAGAACACTTCATGAGTGAATGACCGATTGTTTGCTTCTAAAATCAAGTGAGAAAATCGATTATGTGCTTAAAATACATAAGAGGGAATTCAATTGTTTCCTTATAAAAATAGTTTGAAATCGATTATGTGCTTTAAGGGAATAGGTTGGAAATCGATTTTAATTAAAATAAGGAAGATGCAAACCGATTCTTTAATTAAAGTAAGGAAGATGGAAATCGATTTTACTCTTTAAAATAATAGGCTATGAATCGATTATGTAGTTCACAAAAACAAGAGGGGAATCGGTTTGCTTCTTTAAGAGGAACAGGCTTAAAATCGATTTTCTTCTTTAGAGAAGAAGCCATGAATCGATTTTGTGCTTGTTTGCAATAAGCTCATAATTATGCAAAAACCACTTTCTCATGTTACGTGCCTTACCTATGCATGCATTTAGACAAGATGAAAGCTATGAGATTGTGAGATGAGTTGAGCTAACTCTCAAAAGCGGCTTACAAGATATCCTAAGACACGACCCAAACCCTAGAGACTACCCTTACTTCTTGAGTCTTGTTTGTGCCTTGGATTTTCGCTTGGTCATTTTCCGCTTTGAACACATCATCAAAACCTAACCTGCTTGTCATTTTGACTTCGAACGCATCATCATCAAAACCTAACCTGCAAAAGCAATATAACCACATTCTCCCCCTTTTTGATAATGACAAAACTTTACTCATCTTTGGGTGGGAGGTTAGTTCATCAAACAAAATAATGCATGATATGCGACAGGACTCCCCCTATCTCAATGATTAGATGCAAAATGGCAATTCTATATCAATCCTATATATATTTCTCCCCCTTTTTGTCATGATCAAAAGGGTGACTGTGAGACATAGTTTGCGAATCGAACAACACAGCTATTTGACAAGGTAAATGAACCATTGCAGATTTATAAAAATAAATAATCATCAAAACCAAAAAAAAAATCATATTCGATACCATGAAGAGAATATTTCATCAGAACAAGTAAAAGCAAACATGAGTCTCAAAATCTGTTAAGCAATTGTTTTAAGGCAGCAAATTTTAAGCTTCATACATTTCACGCTGCTTAGAATACTTTGTGTTGTTTCCTATTATTCTGACATGCCTTACAAATATTGTTCTCAATGATGCATGAACCAAGATTAGGGATTACCTATTTCAATGATCACATAATTTACTAAAAAGTTAATAAACTATTCTTAAGTTCTTCTACATTAAGCACATTTTCAATCGAGGTGAATAAAACTTTACCAATCTAGCCTTCACCGGTGATTCTTCCTCTATTGTTGTTATCACAAGTCACATGACTGCTTTTTTCGGGGGTGAGTGTTAAGAACTTTGTTGCGTCTCCAGTCATGCGCTTTGAGTCTTCTTTACTGTCAAGGTATCAATCTGCCCCCATACCTTGAAGCATACCTGCAATGAGATCAAGTCAAAAAAATTGGTACCCAAATTTCTTTGGGTCCTTGTGGGTTAGTACTTGGTATAGTCCCTTTGGGAACCCATACCTTTTTCATGGCTTGTCTTCCTCTAGCCATGCAAACAGATGCAGTATGTCCTAGTTTGGCACAGTAATAACATCTAATATATGGACTAGTAGTGAACTTAGGCCTATAATGCAAATTTCTTTTTATGGAAGTATTTCTTTGTGGCCTAGGATGCACATGTTGTTTGTTTTGTACGCACATTTTTCCTAATGTCCATTCAAGCTCATGGATTTTCTTTTCATGTTCTGTACACTTATCACATACATAATTTGCCTTAAAATAAACAAGATCATCATTTTCTTTTCTAAGCTCTAATTTTTCTTTAGTTAAAGCATTAACTTCATTTTGAAGATGAGCAATAGTTTTCTTAGATTTACTTAATGTCTTAGCTAATTTTACAGAATCATTATGCAATTCAACAAATGCTTCATGTAATTCATCATATGCATTTTGTAAAGTGTCAGAGTTAGAATATACCTCAGTTTCATTTTCACTGTCGTGGTCGGCCATGAGAGCAACTTGAGCTTTTCACTTTCTGAATTATCTGATGAGTTCATGTCATTGTCTTCCCATGCTATGTAGGCTTTTCTACCATTGTTTCCTTTGGACCCCTTTTTCTTAAACTTTGACAATTTTCTTTGTAAGTTCGGGCACTCCATCGTCACGTGTCCGGATTTACCACATTCGTAGCAAGTTAGTGGACTTGACAAGTTTTCCTTGCTTGAGACTCATTTGGATGAAGAATTCTTTTTGGGTGACCTTTTCCTTTTCATGAATTTTTTGAATTTTCTAACCATTTGATCCATATTCTCATTGTCTTCATCATCCTTATTTTCTGAATCATCACTATCATCGAATGGATTTGAACTAGAAGCCTTGAGAGCTAAACTTTTCTTTTTCTTGCCGTTTTCTTCATGCTCTGCTAGACGAGTGAGTTCTAACTCGTGCTCTAGTAGTTTTCCAAACAGGGTGGCAAGAGTCATCGTAGCTAAATTTCTTGATTCAGTTATCGCAGTTACCTTTGGTTGCCATTCTCTGTTTAGACATCTCAACACTTTGTTGATCAAGTCTTCGGGAGGGAACGGTTTTCCTAATGAGCCCAATTTGTTCACTATGTGAGTGAACCTCTTTTGCATTTCTTGTATCGATTCTCCTTGATTCATTCTGAATAATTCATATTCCCGGATGAGAGTATTAGTTCTTGCTCTTTTTATCTCACTAGTACCTTCATGAGTGACTTGAAGGTTGTCCCACATTTCTTGAGCAGTTTTACAATTCGACACTCTAATTTTTTTTTTTTTTAAAAACCGCCGGAAATTCAAAAATATCCGCCGGAAATTTACCGGCGGATTTTCAAAAAAAAAAAATTAACAATAAAAAATTTCAAAAAATCCGCCGGAAATGTTAAAAATCCGCCGGTAAATCCGTCGAAACGTTTTTAAATTCCTATAAATAAAACTTTCTCCTACACTCTTCTCATTATCTCATTTCACTCTTTATTTCCTTCTCACTTTCTCCTACACTCTTCTACATTTCTTTTCTTCTACATTTCCTTTCTTCTTCCTTCTTATTCATCACTTATTCATTCTTATTTCTTCTTTCTCATGCTCTTCAAACTTAATTAAATTTCTCTACATATCTATTTTCTATATTTCCCATTTCTTCTTCTTTCTCACTTCTTCTTATTTATTCATTCGCATACTCTCATTTATTCTTATTCCTTATCACTTATTCATTCTTATTCTCTCCTATATTATTTTTCCATACTCTCTTTCATATATTCTTTTTTTTTTTGACACAACTCTCTTTCATTCTTATTCATTCTAATTTCTCTATTACTTATCATTTTATATAATTTTTTTCTCATATTCTAATTCATTTTTTATTACTTCTTATTTAATTAAAATACAAAATTCGAAAAAAAATTTAAAAAATAAAATTTTAAAAAAATTAATTTTTTTTAAAAAAAATCCGCCTGTAATTCAAAAAATCCGTCGAAAAAGTCGCCGGAAATTTTCCGGCGGATTTTTTGAATTACCGGCGGATTTTTTTAAAAAAAAAAATTTAAAAAAATCCGCCGGAAACGCACATTTTCGGTGGAAAAAATCCGCCGGAAATTATCGGCGGATTATTTCCGCCGGAAATTACCGGCAGAAATTCCGTCGGAAACCGTTACCTGCGAACGAATTTCCGGCAGAAAAAATCCGCGGTAATGACCAATTTCCGGCGGATTTTGGCCGCCGGTAATCCGCGAATTTCTTGTAGTGTCAAGGACGTAGACAAAATCAAATCATATGCCCGAGGAGCTGCATGTTGGGCGAACTTGCTCAACTCCCTTTGGTCCCCACACAACAATAATTGGCGGATTCACATTTGCGTTGATGGTAGTTTTTTCAACATATATTTTTTCCAACTTTTTTTAACTGTTTAACCAGTTATAGCGGTTATATCCATAACTGGTTTTGGATATTCAACTTTGTATGTAATGTAATGTATGTAATGTCTATAATTTCATGTATTTATGTCCTAATGTATGTATGTATGTATGTATGCATGTAATGTGATGTATTTATATATGTATGTAATGTATATAATATAATGTATGTAATGTAATTTATCTAATGTAATGTATTTTTGTATGTAATGTAATATATGTAATGTAATGTAATGTTTGTAATATAATGTATATAACATAACGTATGATGTAATATAATGTATATAGCATAATGTATATATGTATGAAGGTGCAGTACCCAAATAATTGACAAGGGTATTTAAGAATTTGCCTTCTTTCAATTCTCTCCTTAATCCTTCAATCGTAAAAAAGTGCCGTAAAAAAATTCTCCTATCATTTTCTCTTGCCTAATCAAAACAAAGTGGCGGTGTGCCTTATGCGCGACTCTTATTTCAATTTTTGAACGTTTGGCGGTTTACTTCTTAATTTTAGTAACTTTCTATCTCCCTTCGCAACTTCACAACATTCTTCTTCGAAATCGTTTCCAATTCCGTAAATCTTCTTCTTTCTTCTGGTTCCAATCCCAATTCGTCCAATTTCATCTAACTCATCGTCCGGTTCGGCAATTCTTCTTCATTCTTCATTCTTTCTCTAGTTAGTGATTTTCACTTTTTTATGCTGACAAGTTTTGTCATTTCGCCCAACACTCAATTCATTTATTGGTGCTTTCTATTCTATTGGTCATTTCTTTTGCTTATTTGGTTGAATTAATTTTTTAGGGTTTTCGTTTATACGGTGAAAACACTTTTCGGTGATTGTTGGGTCATAAACTTGTAATATATTTTCGGTCTGTGTGTGTGTTTGTATCTCATATTTTTATGCTTTTATATATTTTAATTTTAATTTAATTTAATTTTTAATTGAAGTATCCCGGCCATATCGTATCTTGATTTTCAAAATTTTCCCGTATGCCCCTATCCGTGTCGTGTCGCATATCGTGTCCTGTATCTAGGCTTCATATAAGTATATCATATATAAAAACAAGAAAAACTCACAAAATTTTAATTTCAAATTTTTAGTGTTAGTAGTGATGTTATCTTGTAATTGTGTTGGACTCGTGTTTTTTTCACTGTTTCTAATTTTCTAATTTCTGTTTCTTTTTTTCACTTTCAATGTTTGCAGATTAAGATATTTTCAAATGATTAATTTTAGAGAGCAGGTGGCCCCTTTCTAAAATTCAAGCTACACAAGCGCATAAGATTTTTTTCGAAAGGGTCTGGTTTTGATGTTATTTGATAACTTAGTGTTGCGCCCGAAAAAGTCCCCGAGGGAGAACCTTCCTCGTTCACAACTTTTTAAAACAATGAAGCCGCCACCAATATTTATTAAGGAAAATATTAGGAAAACCTTTTTGGAAAGCGATTGGTCTTGCAAAACTAGAGAACAGGGTTCGGGGGTCGGTTACGCGCAGGGAAGGTGTTAGCACCCCACACGTCCTCTCTACTGAGAGGGAACCTTTAATTAAGTGTGGTTTTAGTGTGTTGACTTGAAAATACTTAATTTTGCCTCTCTACTTCTTATTGAAAAATTCTTAATGAAGATCATTATTTATTATGAAAAAAAAGGGGGAAGAATGATTTTTTAGAAAAAAACGCTTGACGGGACAAGGCCCGCTCCTACGTATCTCCCGGTGCGATGGAGAACTCAAAGCTACGTAGTTCTTCTTTATCCTGAAAAAGGTTTTTGTCTTTTATCTTTTTAGTGAGTTTTCGAAATAGGACGAGCATTTAGTGAATGATTAAACTAACCAAGGTTATGGGTAATCACTGCTAAGTACTCTTGAAAATGAGAGTCACTACCACCAGTCAGACGAACAAAGGTTCTGATTGACTATTAGTAGCGACTCGTTTTTATTTGTTCTTTTGAAAGGGGTTTTCGAAAGAGATTGATTGGCACGAATGATCAAACTAACAAAGGTTATGAGTGATCATCGCTTGTCGTTCTTTTGGAAAAAAGACATCGCCACCAATGGCTAGACGAACAAAGGTTCTGATTAGCCACTAGCGACGATGGGTTGAAAATGTTTTTAGAAAGGAAAAGGTTTTTGTTCTGAAAGTGATCTTGGTTTGCAAAAATGATTCTTTTTTGTTATGAAAATAACTCTTTTCTTTTTGTTATGCAAATGCTAAACTTTTTATGATTGCGCTTGACGAGAATGTGACTCGCTCCTACGTATCCCAAATGGGAATCAAAGCGACGTAGTTCTAAGTTAGAAAATGGTTGTTTATTTTTATCTTGTTTAATTGTGAAAATTGAGCTTTCATGATGATCAATTGAGCAAAGGCTCCAAGTGACCACCATTAGCACTTCATTGTTGATAATCGTGCAAGCAAAGGCTTCGCAAGACTACTAACAAAGTTTGATTTTTGAAGAGTTTTCGCAATCGGATTGATTCTGGTTTAGGGAAAAGAAAATCTGTTATTCGGGAGAAAATGGTTTGTGAAAAAATAAGTTTACTTAGGGGAAAGAAACAAAATTTAAAAAGAGAAACAGGGGGTGCAGTAGTAAAATGGTGTGTGCATTTAGAAATAAGCGGTTGTATGAGTAAAAAGAAAGGGTGCATTTAGTAGCAGCCCAGCCCACTATAAGGCTGGCTAGCCCACGAAATTGTGGGCTTTCCTAGGGGGTTGCAGAATGGAATTGGTGGGGTGCAAATGTTAATCTGATATTAAAAAGAAAAAATTAAAATAAACAAAACCCTAACTATATAAAGCCAAACTTAAAAATTAAACCTAATTCTCAAACCCTCTCTCCCTCAGCGCGCCGCACTCACACTCTTCGACCCTAATCCCCTTTCTCTTTCTCCTTAGCGCCGTAGCCTCCTCCTCCAAATGTCAACCCAGATTTTCTTTCTTCTCTCCCTCTCCATGCTCTGCCTTCTACCCCCACCAACGCCGTAGCTCTCCTCTCCTCTCACCCACTCCGATCTTCCTCTTCTTCTTAGATCTAGCTTCTGTTGGTGGTGTGGTTTGGGTTTACAGTGGTGTTTCGGTGGGTGGCTGTGGTTGGCGAGGAGAGATAGCGGCAGTGAGAGGGTGGTTCGCGAAGAAGGTGGGGTCGCGGTTCGGTTTGGAGGTTGTCGCGTACGGTGGTGGGGTCTGGTCGTGGGTTTGCGGTGCGTACGGTGGTGTCTACTGTGGCTGTTCGTGTGGGTGGTGGCACTGTGGGCGGAGGCGAGGTGGCGGATGGTGAAGGGAAAGGAAGAGGGGGAGAGCGTACGGCGGCGTGAGTTTACAGCGATGAGGAACGACGGTTGACGACCACCGTACGCGGCGGCTGGAGGTGATTTTCTTGGCTTTCCTCTTCTCTATCTGACTCTTATTTTTTATTGTTGTTTTTTATTTCTGGATGGATATTGTGTTGTGTGGTTTTTCTGAGATGGTAAAAGAAAGGCAGATGAACTATTTTTTGCAAACCCATTTCCAAGGTTTCTAACCAAAACACAAACAACAGATACATTTTATATCCCATCTACCAATAAAAATAACAACACAAATTAATGAAAGGGGTAATCAACTTAAAAACGAGAGACTAAAGAAGGCAGATACATATTCACGTTTTGCAGAATAAAAAAAAAGATTGAGTATAGAGAACAACCTCAACTTCTGTTTTCCCCTTTTCGAACTGCTTCTACGATTCTGATTTTTTAGTGGTATCTCAGTTTGTGTCCCTGTTGCTGTGTGTATTGCTGTGTTTTCTACTGTTTTTTTGTGAATTGCTCTGAGTGTCTCCTCCCCCCTAACACTGTTTCTGTTTATTGCATTTATAGGCAAAAAATGTGGTGTAGGTGTGAGTGTTGAGCAGGGGATCAAAACCCCCCAGGAGACCAGTTTGTTGCTGCTGCAGTGGAGCAGTGGAGCATCAGCTTGCAGGGTGGTGCCTGCCAAAGCTGCCTTGTTGGAACAAAAATGGAAAGGATCAAAGAGGATGAAGAAAATAGCATTGGCCTGATTCTTCAAAAAGCAGCATCAATGCTGCCCCTGGCAGCAGGGCGCTCCTGCCCCTGGCAGCAGGGCGCTCCTGCCCCTTTTTTTTAATTTTATTTTGTTTTGATTTTAATTAATTTTTTTTGTAAAAAGGAGTTGACTCCTTTTTTGGTACTATTCTGCTTTTTTTTTGTTTTTGTTTGTATATGTAACCAACATAAATAAAGGGACAGCTGGTTTTGATTTATTATTACTATTTTTTTATTATTATTTTGTTTTTTCTTTATGATAATGAAAGCGGTAAAAACAACGCGCACCGACGCAACGACTCACACGACTCGAAACGAAACGCGTGTTCGCCTTAAGACTAGGAACGCGTACGCGATTTGAATACGCACACGCGTGCGTTATTAAAACCGATTTCATTCTATCCTCACTTTTTTAAAAACGGTAAAAAACGCGCAGTGACGCAACTGCTCACACGTGGCTCGCAACCGACACGCGCTCGCGTGATTTATTATTATTTTTATTATATTTTTTGGACTCTTTTTTTTTGAAAGCAACGAGCGCCAAACAAAATCGTTGCACGAGAGTGCCAAATACACCCGCGTTTAGAACAATATGCGAAGCGATAAATTTTTTTGGGATTTTTCAATTAGTCGGACAAAATTGGGGTATGACAGCTGCCCCTCTTTATTTGGATTTTATCAAGAAATATGAATTGGCCGAGACATATTTCGAAGATAAAATATGAATAAAGAATTCAGAAATTATACCAATTTTGTCTACTTGGAGAAACCCGAATTTTCTTTTTCTGTTTTTTTTTTGAATCAACACTTGGAGCGTTGATGAGGAAACGATAAACGAAATGGTTAACAACATGCACGCTAACTGCGAAAGGCAAGGAAAGCGCTAAATGAGAAAAGCGATAAAGAAAGCGGTAAAATGCCAGGCTGCCTAAAACCTGTAAACGAACCCTTGCGAATCCGAGTTTGCACGTGGCTTTGAGGAGCACGCATCCTGAGAATCTCAGGTCATTCGAGCGACTGGGGGGATCGTTATCAGCTCCGGAACTGATATACTGATCAATGCACGACGTCCACTATATCTTAGGCTGATACAGCTATTTCGTTGAACCTCACATGGGGCTGCGGTCCATCGCGTTGCTCGTGCACGATGTGAGACCTGGGCAGAAGGGAGCGATGATCTCTCTGGGCTCCAATCCGCAATGCGCGCCTGAGCGCTCTCTTTTCTTTCCTTTCTTTCTTTTCTTTTATGTTTCTCTCTTTTCTTTCTCTCTCTCTCTCTCTCTCTCTCTCTCTCTCTCTCTCTCTCTCTCTCTCTCTCTTTCTGTTTCTCTCTTTTCTCTTTTCTTTTCTTTTTGTTTCTCTCTTCCTTTTTCCTTTCTTTTCTTTTCTTTTTTGTTTCTTTTTTTCTTCTGAACTCTCCCAACTTGGGGGAGCATTTTCTGGAATATGGGGGCGAGGGCTAACACCGAAGTGCTCATCCTCTCTTTGTACCTGCGGCTGAAAATGAACAAATGCAAGCAATGCAAATGCCATGATTGCTGTTTTCTTTTTCTTATGATGAATGTAATGCAAACGTCTGAATTTCTTTTTTTTGTCTTACTCTTTTTATGAAGTGCGGGTATGCGAATGCAAAATTTTGGTGTTTGATGATATGTAATGCTCTTGCGTTTTGATGAAATGGCAGATGATATGCAATGGAAATTGTAAATGAACACTTGGCGTGCTGATGCGAAAATAGTAAATGAACACTTGGCGTGCTGATGGGAAAACGGTAAATGAACACTTGGCATGCTGATGAGAAAGCAGTAATTGAGGATGAACACTTAGCGTGCTTTTAATGAACCACTTGGGACCCGAGGGCATTTGAACTCCGAACTGAAGGAGTGACTGGGAATGAGATTTTGAGACTGACAAGTCCAGGATGACTGACTTGAGAATTAGATTGAAGATTGACACTTGAAGTGCTGATTCTTAGAACTAGGCATGAGGATTAACATCTTGTGTTCATCCGCATTTTGCTTAGCAATGCAATGAATGACACATGTAATGCAGACATATGCCATGATTGATGTCTTGAATATTATGGAATGCTTTTGTTCTTTTGTATCTGCTTCTTCTTTGTAGTTTATGAAATGCAAATATCAACATAATGCTTTGGTGTTTGAATGCAAGTGTATGCGGTGATTGATGCTTTGATGAATGGAATGCTCCTGTTCTAACTTCTGTTTGTTTCTTTTTGCTTCTTCTATGAAATGCAAACATTAATATGATGCAATGCTCTGATGTTTGATGCAATGATTTTTGTTCTTTTTCTTTTATGGAAATGCTAACGTTAATATGATGCAAGTGTACCGCTTTAATGTTTGATGATTGAATGACAAAGGAATGCTGAATGATATGGAATTCTGGATGACAATGAATGTTTCTGTTCTTTTTGTTGTTTGTTTGGAGTTTGCAAATGAGAGTCAACACTGGATGTGATAATGAAAAAGCAATGAATGAGAAGACATGAAATGAGGATCGCCTGGGATCAAGGGAGTAGCTTTGAATTATGGACACAAAGGTCTGATTTATGGGTCAACATATGTCTATATTGATCTAATGGTCTGAAGAATTTTGATGATGCCATGACGCATGCAATGATTAGTATCTTGTGGAATGGTGAATGACATGGAATGCTTTTGTGTTGCTTTTGTGGTTTCTTTTCTTTGTTTTCTTTTTGCTTTCTTTGCTTTTTCTATGAAATATCTGATGCAAAATGTAATGCTCTAGTGATGAATGACATGCAATGATTTTGTTCTTTTCCTTAATATGATGCCAATGCAATGAAAAGATTTCTGCTTTTTCTTCTTTACTATTTTCCTCTATGAAATGCAAGTATTAATATGGTGCAACTGACGTGGAACGTTTTTCTTTTTGCTATGTGATGAATGCACAAAATGTGAAGATGCAAATGTAATGCTTTGATGCATATGCTATAATGAATAGATTGGAATGCCTAGATGCATGAGGTAAACATTTTTGTGATGATGAGATGCGAGACTTTGGATGCAAGGAATTGAGATGATTATTGACCATTCTGTTGAAAAATTGAATTTGATTCAAACTCCGGTGTTCTCAAGGTTTTTATTTACAAACAACCTCGCTTGTTTTCCCTTTCTTTCCATGATGACTGAATTTTAGATATCACGTAAACAACTTGTGTTCTCTCTTTTGAAGCATTGTCTAGTAAGCATGCATAGGAGTGCAAATGTGAATGAATGAGTCAGTTAACTGGGAATTGGTTTAGGACATGGACATTTATGGCAAGTGAAGGAATGACCGACATGGCTATTGCCGAAGCTTGTGAGGGATCAAGAGATTGCCCCAATTCAGGTCTTTGATGAGTGAATAGTTTGCCCCTGTCTAGTGGTGACAACAACTAGGGGCGTAGAAGATGATGAATTGGGAATGCTTCGGCTTTTGAAAGGGAAGGTGGATCAAAAGAGATTTTGTCTCAACCCATAAAGTTTGATGTTGCCCCAGTCATAACAAGGACAAAGCTGTCCTAATTAGAATGGCAAGGCCTTGTTTAGGATAGTGAGTTGAGAGATTGCCCCGGTGAGGTTTTGTAGGAATGAATGAGGTGAAGGAATGGGAACGCTCTTGCCCCACTTTCGAATGACATTTCAAATGGTTTCTTTGAGTGTGGTTGTGAAAGGCGACAGAGTTATGGTGATGGTTATGAACTGAGGGTGATATATGAATGGGGTGGGCAATGAACAAACCTCCCCAAAGTTGAGAGGTGATGGGAATGCCCCCTAGTACACACTTTTGGTTTTCTTTAAGAACAACTCAAATGCAATGAAAGTTTTGACTTTTTAGTATGATGAGAGGCTCCACTTGGTGACCACTAGACCTTGTTTTAATGCAACACGAATGCATCTTGGAGTGCAAGTCCTTCTTCTTTTTTACCAACTTTCCTTTTTTGATTGTTTGTTTTTTCTTTTTGAGCAGCTTTCTTTTTTCTGCTTGTTTAATTTTTCCTTTTGAGCAAACACGTCGCAAATAGATAAACTTATTTGTCCTAAAATTAAAACTTGAGAAAACGAAGGCAATTAGTCATTGATCGGAATGGACTCTTTAGGGTTGTGATGTGGAGAAGGGGGTGATTGAGCTTAATGAAGTGTTTGGGGTTGATGGGGAGGATGGGTCTTATTCGGTGTTGGCCGATGGTCAATGATTTGTGAAAGAAATGGTTATTAAGTTTGATGAGGTGTTTGGGGGTGGTCGTACCCAATGAGGTGTTTGAAGGTTTTATGAAAGAATAGATGGCTAAACCCAATGAATTGAGGGCTTTTTTGAAAGGAGGAATGATTGAACCCAATGAATTGAGGGCTTTTTTGAAAGGAGAAATGATTGAACCCATTGAATTGAGTGCCTTTTTGGAAGGGGAAGTGATTGAACCCATTGAATCTGAGGGCCTTTTTGAAGGGGAGCTCTTATGCTTCATGACAAAATGTATTGACTCTTAATTTATACTCCCTTTGTCTTCCTTCTTTGTTTTGGGATTCTCCTTTTTGAAACTTTGTTATTCCCCTCCTTTTGTGGATTTCCTTTCCTTTTGACTTGGGTGAGCATGATATACCATCTTTGATGTGGAATTAACCCTCGTCTAGAGTGATGGGGATATCTTGGGCTTTTCTTGGCTTAAGATGGGTAACAAAGGGTATTTTTGTGATTTTGAATCTTTGGCTTAAGAGGGGTAGGAAATGGACTTTCCGGGATTTTAGGTTCTTGAGGGTATGGAGAGATGGCCAAATTTCAAATAATTTATCTATCTTCATGTGTTTGCTCTTTTGCCCTAATTTTTGCCTGGACCGCTCTTTGTGAGTTTTCAATCCACCGGGCGCTCTTTTTTTTGCCTAGGCCGCCCTTTGCGGGTTTTTAACCTAGCGAGCTTATTTTATCTTTTTATTTATTATATATTTTTTAGAAAGATTTGCACTAAAGGAATATGATACCGACAAGGAAAATTAGTGATCACAGAATTGCCCCAGCATGGAGGACTTAAAGTGTTAGTGAGAATGAACCAGAAAGTCAAGTATGCACTGATGGGAGAGAACATGCGCTTTATGGGTGGACGGGCGGGATTAGACTTGGATGGGGAATGATGATAAATGAAGGAAATTGACTGACTCAAACAAGAGAAACTGCACGTGGCATGCGTGCTTACTAGAAGAACGCTTCACAGAGAGTTAATATTGGTTAAAACATGATATGAAAACTTTTTTTGATGAACTGTTTCAGTCTTTTATCATGGAATGGATGAGATGTAATGTCTTTTTTTTTAAGGAAATACAAATGAGCTATTGATGTGAAAAACTGAGTGCCTTGGAACACCTTGAGTTTGCAAATGAGTGAGGGTAAACTTTTCCAAAAAGGAAAGATTACTTTGCAAGAACATCTCGTCTCCCATCACAACATTTTTGTTGTACGCAATGCATGGGTGAAAACATTATGATGTATACATGATGAAAATGAAATGCATGAAAGCATATTCACTTGAAAAGTGTGATTATTCTAAAAGTTTTTCTTTTCGATGCTTTCTTTTTATGCAAGACGAAATATGAAATGCCAATGCATCTTTGGATGATGAATGATGCAAGAATAATGCTTCTTTTCAAAACGATTTTTATAGAGGCAAGACAAGATATGAAATGCCGATGCCCCCTTCTTCTTTCGAATGATGAAAGATGCAGGAATGATGCTTTTTTCTAAATGATGATTTTTTAGAGGCAAGACAAGGTATGAAATGCCAATGCCCCTTCCTTTTTTGAAAGATGCATGTATGGAGGAATGATGTATTTGAACTAAAGTGATGAGGTTAATGAAATGATGCATGAATGCTACATTTTGAATAAATTTGATGATGACTTTTGTTCATGATTATGAATGAGATGCTTTCTTGTTTTCATTTTTTGTGCAATGAAATGCATGATACTCACAATGATTTTTTTTTTTTTTAAAATGCGTGGGAAGACATGATTTTTATTGAATGCATGCAAGATGAGAGGTTAATGTATTATTTTTCATGATGTGTGAAAAAGGACAACAATAATGCATGAGACGCGCTTCTAATAAGACACGATTTTTGGATTTTTCGAGAAAATTAGGGAAAAGAGAGCCTTAGTGAATGGAAACGCTCACGTGTAGAGAATGCACTCCTGACAAACCTAAATGAGATAGAGAAAAATGCATGTATGAATTTTATCAAGTTTTTGCAAATGATGTCTTTATATGAAAATGACGGTGATAATGCGACTTGACATGCATGTGAAAAAATAAGATGAAAACATTTTTTCGGGTTTGGTGACTGAAATTTTGGGAACATCCCCCCATGTAGCCCGGTACAAGAAAAGACTATGATGATTTTTTGAAAGTTTTGCTTTTTGCCCTTTTTTTGAAAATTTTGTTTTAGGTAATGCAAGGATGTATGCAAATGACAATGTGAGGCAACCAATTGTCGTTGCTCTGAGTAACTTGCAAGAAACATTGAGTGGATCCTGACTCGATACTTCACACAATATACTGAAATGCTTCGACATTTGGAAACAAACCTCACTTGATAGGGTCAAAGTGCCCCGATATCGCAGAGTAACATCTCAAATTTGTAGTGCACAAACAAATTTGAGATATTACCCTTCGTCATTCGAAGGTGCACCTTTACTCATTGAGCTTTTACATGAAGAGCTTTTCTATTTTTTTCTTCGTTTAGAGAAGATGCATGCATTGGAAACTTTTCATCTTTTCCATTTTTAGTTTTGGAACATGATTTTGAAAACTATTTGGAGATGCAAATGATTTACTGGAAAAAAGAGGTTTTAGAAAAATGTGCTTGACGGGGTATGACCCGCTCCTACGTATCCCCATTGTAATGAGGAATCAAAGCTTACGTAGTTCTACTCGGTCTTTTTTTTGAAATAATGCTTATGCATGAATGCCATGTTTTGGATGAACTTGGCGAGGAGCTTTTTCCTCTTTTTTTGATTATAAACGAAATGCTTAAGCTATGAAGATGACAATTGTTTTTTCATTTTTATGCAATGAAATGAAATGCAAGATGAAGAATTTTTTTTTCAAAATTGGAACTTTATTTAATGCAAATGACGCAATGATGTAATGATGTAATGATGTAATGATGCAGGATGCAAGATACTTTTTTTTTGTTGAGGTTTCTGCATAAGGAGGGTATTCACAGGCGGAATTTAGAAAACTTTCACACTATATGCCACCTCATATAGGTGTTTAAGGGAAAATCATATCCCTTTTTTTTACTTTTGAAAATCTTTGAGGGAAAAATTAACTGGACGAAATGCAACAATGCAGCACACAATTTGGGAAGCCCTTGTGACCTAAAAGGGGGTAGAACCTATGATCTAAGGCACTTTAGGGATAATCTTCTCATGTAGCTCTATTCACACCCTCACAAAGGCCATCAGAGCCACAGTCCCTCTCATGAAAATCCCCGTAAATGCAGCAAACTGCTAGATACGAAACATCATAAAAGAGCACAACTCTGATTGAAATTTTCGCGAGTAGCCAAACGGACAAAGGCCCTGATGGGCTCCCACTACTCGACTCCACTCATCCTATGGTATCCTAATAGACCTGGGTTATGGTCTCTTTCTCTAATTATATAGCCTCGAGGTACAAGTGTGTGTGTGCGAAGGGCATTTCCTTAAAAAAATTACCCCGCCTGCAAATGAAAATCCAGAACAGTCCAGACAATAGAAAGCAATAACATGTCGTCTACCCTAAGGTTCAATACCGATCAAATATAACAAATCTAGGGTGCCGACAACAATGCACTACTTACCTGAAGAAAGCGAGCAAAGAAGAAGGGGACATGACAAGAGAGGGGAAATATGCATGAGGGAACTAAGCATTTAAGCAAAGAAGTAACTATCTATTATTTTAAACAAAAGCAAACACAGAAGAAGAATGCATATGGATGCAACATGCTTATGAAAAAGAAGAAGAATAGAGGCAAAGAAAAATGTTCAAATCAATCACACAAACCACACACTTAATTAATTAGGCTTGACCCACTTTTGAAAAAAATGTTTTTTAGTCCCCAGTGAAATCGCCAACTGTTGCGCCCGAAAAAGTCCCCGAGGGAGAACCTTCCTCGTTCACAACTTTTTAAAACAATGAAGCCGCCACCAATATTTATTAAGGAAAATATTAGGAAAACCTATTTGGAAAGCGATTGGTCTTGCAAAACTAGAGAACAGGATTCGGGGGTCGGTTACGCGCAGGGAAGGTGTTAGCACCCCACACGTCCTCTCTACTGAGAGGGAACCTTTAATTAAGTGTGGTTTTAGTGTGTTGACTTGAAAATACTTAATTTTGCCTCTCTACTTCTTATTGAAAAATTCTTAAGGAAGATCTTTATTTATTATGAAAAAAAAAGGGGGAAGAATGATTTTTTAGAAAAAAACACTTGACGGGACAAGGCCCGCTCCTACGTATCTCCCGGTGCGATGGAGAACTCAAAGCTACGTAGTTCTTCTTTATCCTGAAAAAGGTTTTTGTCTTTTATCTTTTTAGTGAGTTTTCGAAATAGGACGAGCATTTAGTGAATGATTAAACTAACCAAGGTTATGGGTAATCACTGCTAAGTACTCTTGAAAATGAGAGTCACTACCACCAGTCAGACGAACAAATGTTCTGATTGACTATTAGTAGCGACTCGTTTTTATTTGTTCTTTTGAAAGGGGTTTTCGAAAGAGATTGATTGGCACGAATGATCAAACTAACAAAGGTTATGAGTGATCATCGCTTGTCGTTCTTTTGGAAATAAGACATCGCCACCAATGGCTAGACGAACAAAGGTTCTGATTAGCCACTAGCGACGATGGGTTGAAAATGTTTTTAGAAAGGAAAAGGTTTTCGTTCTGAAAATGATCTTGGTTTGCAAAAGTGATTCTTTTTTGTTATGAAAATAACTCTTTTCTTTTTGTTATGCAAATGCTAAACTTTTTATGATTGCGCTTGACGAGAATGTGACTCGCTCCTACGTATCTCAAATGGGAATCAAAGCGACGTAGTTCTAAGTTAGAAAATGGTTGTTAATTTTTATCTTGTTTAATTGTGAAAATTGAGCTTGCATGATGATCAATTGAGCAAAGGCTCCAAGTGACCACCATTAGCACTCCATTGTTGATAATCATGCAAGCAAAGGCTTCGCAAGACTACTAACAAAGTTTGATTTTTGAAGAGTTTTCGCAATCGGATTGATTCTGGTTTAGGGAAAAGAAAATCTGTTATTCGGGAGAAAAAGGTTTGTGAAAAAATAAGTTTACTTAGGGGAAAGAAACAAAATTTAAAAAGAGAAACAGGGGGTGCAATAGTAAAATGGTGTGTGCATTTAGAAACAAGCGGTTGTATGAGTAAAAAGAAAGGGTGCATTTAGTAGCAGCCCAGCCCACTATAAGGCTGGCTAGCCCAAGAAATTGTGGGCTTTCCTAGGGGGTTGCAGAATGGAATTGGTGGGGTGCAAATGTTAATCTGATATTAAAAAGAAAAAATTAAAATAAACAAAACCCTAACTATATAAAGCCAAACTTAAAAATTAAACCTAATTCTCAAACCCTCTCTCCCTCAGCGCGTCGCACTCCCACTCTTCGACCCTAATCCCCTTTCTCTTTCTCCTTAGCGCCGTAGCCTCCTCCTCCAAATGTCAACCCAGATTTTCTTTCTTCTCTCCCTCTCCATGCTCCGCCTTTTACCCCCACCAACGCCGTAGCTCTCCTCTCCTCTCACCCACTCCGATCTTCCTCTTCTTCTTAGATCTAGCTTCTGTTGGTGGTGTGGTTTGGGTTTACAGTGGTGTTTCGGTGCGTGGCTATGGTTGGCGAGGAGAGATAGCGGCAGTGAGAGGGTGGTTCGCGAAGAAGGTGGGGTCGCGGTTCGGTTTGGAGGTTGTCGCGTACGGTGGTGGGGTCTGGCCGTGGGTTTGCGGTGCGTACGGTGGTGTCTACTGTGGCTGTTCGTGTGGGTGGTGGCATTGTGGGCGGAGGCGAGGTGGCGGATGGTGAATGGAAAGGAAGAGGGGGAGAGCGTACGACGGCGTGAGTTTACAGCGATGAGGAACGACGGTTGACGACCACCGTACGCAGGGGCTGGAGGTGATTTTCTTGGCTTTCCTCTTCTCTATCTGACTCTTATTTTTTATTGTTGTTTTTTATTTCTGGATGGATATTGTGTTGTGTGGTTTTTTTGAGATGGTAAAAGAAAGGCAGATGAACTATTTTTTGCAAACCCATTTCCAAGGTTTCTAACCAAAACACAAACAACAGATACATTTTATATCCCATCTACCAATAAAAATAACAACACAAATTAATGAAAAGGGTAATCAACTTAAAAACGAGAGACTAAAGAAGGCAGATACATATTCACGTTTTGCAGAATCAAAAAAAAAAGATTGAGTATAGAGAACAACCTCAACTTCTGTTTTCCCCTTTTCGAACTGCTTCTACGATTCTGATTTTTTAGTGGTATCTCAGTTTGTGTCCCTGTTGCTGTGTGTATTGCTGTGTTTTCTACTGTTTTTTTTGTGAATTGCTCTGAGTGTCTCCTCCCCCCTAACACTGTTTCTGTTTATTGCATTTATAGGCAAAAAATGTGGTGTAGGTGTGAGTGTTGAGCAGGGGATCAAAACCCCCCAGGAGACCAGTTTGTTGCTGCTGCAGTGGAGCAGTGGAGCATCAGCTTGCAGGGTGGTGCCTGCCAAAGCTGCCTTGTTGGAACAAAAATGGAAAGGATCAAAGAGGATGAAGAAAATAGCATTGGCCTGATTCTTCAAAAAGCAGCATCAATGCTGCCCCTGGCAGCAGGGCGCTCCTGCCCCTGGCAGCAGGGCGCTCCTGCCCATTTTTTTTAATTTTATTTTGTTTTGATTTTAATTAATTTTTTTGTAAAAAGGAGTTGACTCCTTTTTTGGTACTATTCTGCTTTTTTTTTTGTTTTTGTTTGTATATGTAACCAACATAAATAAAGGGACAGCTGGTTTTGATTTATTATTACTATTTTTATTATTATTATTTTGTTTTTTCTTTATGATAATGAAAGCGGTAAAAACAACGCGCACCGACGCAACGACTCACACGACTCGAAACGAAACGCGTGTTCGCCTTAAGACTAGGAACGCGTACGCGATTTGAATACGCACGCACGTGCGTTATTAAAACCGATTTCATTCTATCCTCACTTTTCTAAAAACGGTAAAAAACGCGCAGTGACGCAACTGCTCACACGTGGCTCGCAACCGACACGCGCTCGCGTGATTTATTATTATTTTTATTATATTTTTTGGACTCTTTTTTGTGAAAGCAACGAGCGCCAAACAAAATCGTTGCACGAGAGTGCCAAATACACCCGCGTATAGAACAATATGCGAAGCGATAAATTTTTTTGGGATTTTCCAATTAGTCGGACAAAATTGGGGTATGACACTTAGTTAAGCCTAACAAAAGTCGAAGAGTCAAACATTGTTAGCCTTTTTTCAAAAAATCCGCCGGAAATGCACATTACTGATAATGTACGTTTCCGGCGGATTTTTCGTTTTTTTTAATCTGTCGGTAATGTGCATTTTCGGCAGATTTTTTCCGCCAGAAATGCGAAAAATCCGCTGGTAATATGCGTTTCCAGCGGAATTTTTTTTAAAAAGTATATATATATATATATTTAAAAATCTGCCGGAAATGAAAAAAATCCGCCGAAAAGGTACCGAGAGAAAAAAACCGCCGCTAAATCTGCCGGAACAGTCCAAAAATACCTATAAATAAAACTTTCTCGTACACCCTTCTCATTATCTCATTTCCCTTATTTTATTTATCTCAACTACCCCAAAACGGTATTATTACTAACGGTCAAAATCTGTCACTATTGGAAATTAACATTATTTCTTTTTCGGAATAAAGAGAAAGCCAAAGCCACAAAAAATAATTAACTTTTCAAATATTATTTTAACAAACGGATAAAAAACTGACAGTTCCCTGCCACCTTCTTCACAATTCTTTTTCATTTTTTCTTTCTGTTTCTCTCTCTCGTCGGTTCCGGTTTCTCTCTCTTCTCCGCGCTCAGATCCTCTGTAGTGAGAGAAGGTTAGGGTTTCCATCTTTGGACGACCAATCTCGAAGCTTCGAATTCGTTGCACCCTTCTTCAATTCGGAGCTTCGAAATTCAGGAATTCATTGCCAATTGGTTGTTCTGTATCTGTTCTTTGATCAGAAAGGATTTTCGGTGTCTCGTGAATGCGGGTATAAGCGTGATCTGAGAAAATAGAACGAAACGGGGTAACGCACAGAAAAATAAAAACAAAAAAAGACGGAGAACAATGACGCAGACAAATCAGCTCCAAAAGGTTGTTTTCTTACTCCAATTCGAGAAATTGTTACGCCTTGATGAAGAAAATGGAAAATTGTGACATGTGGTGGCAGAAAAGGAGGAATTTTTTAATTTTTCAATATATAACGGTTGAAAATAAAGGATTTTTCAGTTTTTTCGCTTTTTTAATTTCTATTAATACCCAAATACATGTAGGAATTATATAGAAAACAAGTTACATGTTGTTGTGCTTAGGATAATGTTTGACACACAAATCATACTTTACAGTTACGCCGTTTACATGTTAGGGAGTCATTAAGTTTTTAATTTTTGAATAATTGTTATTTACTAGTTTGTATGCTTCAGAATTAAAATAAACATTCTAGCAATTATGATAACTTTCTAGAAAGGTTAAGTTATTTACTTTTGATACGTTTTCCTCTAGAAACATTCGCATTGAGCTGACTGAATTGCATCGAACATGAAATTTTTGAGTCAATAACTTGCAGGACTCAAAAGAGTTGGAGTTTTTCACTGAGTATGGTGAAGCCAACAGATACAAGATTCTTGAGATTATAGGGAAGGGTAGCTATGGAGTTGTTTGTTCGGCAATTGATACGCACACTGGGGAAAAGGTTGCAATAAAGAAGGTTCAAGATGCATTTGAGCATATGTCTGATGCCATTAGAATCCTCCGCGAGGTCAAGTTACTAAGGCTTTTAAGACACCCTGATATTGTTGACATTAAGAGGATCATGTTGCCACCTTCAAAAAGGGAGTTTAAAGATATTTATGTGGTATTTGAGCTCATGGAGTCTGATCTCCATCAAGTTATCAAAGCTAATGATGACTTGACCCGTGAACACCATCAATTTTTTCTTTATCAGATGCTGCGTGCGTTGAAGTATATGCATTCAGGTAGATTCCCATCTCTTTTTCTCTTTCATTCAATGGAATCTATATGTATTCTTTCTTCTTTTTGTTATTTCCATAAAATATGCCAATCAAAATGCTTCTAAATAAGCTTATGTGGTTGCAGCTAATGTGTATCACAGAGATCTTAAGCCCAAGAATATATTAGCAAATGCAAACTGCAAACTCAAGGTTTGTGATTTTGGACTTGCAAGAGTTGCATTCAATGATGCCCCGACATCGATATTTTGGACGGTATGTGGTTTCATATATACTTGCAAGAGTATGACACAAATTAGTTGCAACAAGGTTTATCATCTCTTTATTTTGGTGCATCTTGCAGGATTATGTTGCTACAAGATGGTATAGAGCTCCTGAGCTGTGTGGATCATTTGCTTCTAAGGTATAGTCTAGCTAGTACATGCATATCTCTATTTCTTCTATGACATGATATGAGGATCGTTTGTCTTGAGTCTTGACCTATCTTGTATGTGGCCATCAGCACTTAATAAGAAACAATAAATTTCATCGGTATTATTGTCAAGACATGTTATACTACCAATACCCATTTAATCTGCGTTGCTACTTTGTCTTTCTGCAGTGCTATTGAGTATTCTTATGATAATGTGCCGTAGCTTTCTTAAATTTTATGTTGCCCTATCCACCGTACCTCTCTCATAAACTGGATAGTATGATTTCCTTCTGGTTCTGATACTCTGAAATAGTCGCTAAGTATTATAAACTTCTAGGATTGACTTATATTGATAGAATGAATTTGGTAATGTTTTGCGTACAAAAAAATGGAATGGAACAGTCTTTTCTTTTTTATTCTCCTTGGTTCCCCCTTTTTAGTTAGTGAGACAAAAAACTTGCCGATTTTTTCTAAATCTTATGTCCAGTTCTGTTCTATCTTTAAATGCACCAAAACGTAGAATAGGACCTATCTTTATGTGATCTTATATTATTCCTATTGCGTTAAATTCCTTGAACTTTGATCTTGGTCAGGTTCAACTTCTGTTGTTTGCTTCATTTCAAAATTGGTGTTCCTTTGGGCTTTTCATGGCAATTACCTTGTGTTAGACGTTTTTGGTTGTTGAATTTGAATATCATTCACAACTGTGAATATAAGTGCATACTTTGATTAGCTTATTTTGTAGGGAATAGTTTCCTTTTCATTTTTAAGGAGTTCGTTCAATAGAATTTTGATTATAAGTTATTTCAGAGGCAAAATAAGCTAATCCAAACATGCTCAATTCCATGTATGTACTGACTTGATTACGTGTGTCAGAATTGATGTTGTGCAGTCTTATAAAAGTTTCGTCCATTATTTACAGCACGCATCCAATGAGTATTAGTTGATTATTATAAACATTTAAGTTTGTAGTGATTCCCGTGTAATTTTTAATTGAAAGGAGAGTTACTCAAAAAGGTATTGTCGGTTAACTTGGAGCTATGGAGTTGAGAGTGGCTTGTCTGTATTGGATGCCAGTCACGGAATTTAAAATATGGTATAAATGTTAATCAATTAGCATTTAGTAAAATATTGGGTAAGAAGGACCCAACACGTGCAGGAAGGCACATGGAGGAAACTAGATTTGAACAAGCAAAATAATTATTTTATTTTACTCAAGCAGGCAATCATAGAATGTTGAAAGTTCATATCGTGAAAATGTCTTTTGCTTTGTTGTCAAAAAGTTGCATTTATTTATGTATGTAGTGGCCTTATGTGTTGGTTGGTTTGTCTGTTTCCCTTGATTGGGGTATGGCTGGAGTGAGTAATTGTCTTTTAATATTCTGATATTGTTGGCATTTTGTTTGCAGTACACACCAGCAATTGATATATGGAGCATTGGATGCATTTTTGCCGAGGTGCTGTTGGGAAAGCCATTGTTTCCTGGTAAAAGTGTCGTGCATCAGTTAGATTTGATTACCGATCTTCTTGGGACACCATCAGCTGAAACTATTACAGGAGTATGAACAACTCTTACCTTAATCATCTGTCTTTCTCTTGATTTAATTTGTATAATGTTGTCTTTCAGGAAACTACATTTGACACTTTTATATAGTTGATTTAAGGAGAATTTAACACTTCCATTCTAAATTTTGTAGGTTAGAAATGATAATGCGAGAAAGTACTTGATGCAAATGCGGAAAAAATCTCCTGTGCGATTTGAAAAGAAATTTTTAAATGCTGATCCATTGGCACTTCGCCTTCTGCAGAGACTTCTAGCATTTGATCCAAAGGATCGGCCAACTGCCGAAGAGGTATGTGTTTATCTATAATGTCACGTGGTACCTTAAGAGCTCATCTGGGTAGTATCTGTTAAAAGAGTATTTCAGGAACTATCCATGAAAACTTGTCTTTCTGTTCAATGTATACCTTACAGAATCCATTCTGCGTGTTTTGTTTGCAGGCACTGGCTGATCCTTACTTCAAGGGCTTGGCAAAAGTTGAAAGAGAACCTTCATGTAAGCCGTTTTCAAAATTGGAATTTGAGTTTGAGAGAAGACGGTTAACAAAGGACGATGTTAGAGAACTAATATATCGGGAAATACTGGAATATCATCCTCAACTGCTGAAAGATTACATGAGTGGAACTGAAGGAGCCAATTTTCTATATCCTAGGTTACAATACACTTCTGTTGATTATTTTTATCCCGTTTTTGCTGATGTTTTTATTGATGCATTTGAATGTTATATGCAATGCATATTATTTACGCTTATATGCTCCTTGCAGTGCAGTAGATCAATTAAGAAAACAATTCACTCATCTTGAGGAAAATGATGGTAAAAGTGGGCCAGTGCTTCCTCTAGAAAGAAAGCATGTCTCCCTTCCAAGGTAAGATTAACGAGAACCAACCATGGAAGCCTTTTACAATGATGTATTAACTTTTGGTTATTGAACTTTAGGTCACATGTTGAAGTTGTCATAAACTCATAATTTTTCTATTAAATATTTCCAGTGGATATGCTAATATAATGATTTCACTCTTCTTGCAGGTCCACTGTTTACTCTAGTTCAGTTCCTCCTAGTACCCAGTCAACCACAGCTTTGTATGAGAACAAGCAAATTGTAAAAGAGGCTTTTAAGAGTTTGGGAGCAGCAGGAACAAATCCTGGAAATCAATTAAGGGGTGTTCAGCCTCCACCACGGGTGCCAGGTATTTATGTTTAAACTATACTTTGGTGTCTACCTGTTTTCAGTAGTGGAGGGAGGACTGCAATGAAGAATTTAATAGGACCACTAAATGTACATAGAAGGAGGAGAAATAATCCTCCTCAAAGAGCTAAGAAAATACGAAAAGGAAACTAAAATGAGCGAAATTAGCTCAGAAACGCTCTTCACAATCTTTGCAGTATTGTATCCTCCGCATTTTCAGAATAGATTTGGGATTGTTATTTTTTTGTATCTAACAATTCGATAATTATTATGTTATTTAGGGTATTGATATTTTTATTTACTTTTAGATATTTTATTTTTGATAAAATATCTAATTTATGGAAATTTATATTGTATTGGGTTGAGATTTTAAAGATTTCAAGATTTATTTGTGATAAAAAAATTCTTGTGGTATTCAATCGAGACTTTTTAAGCAAGGTGTCTCTTTGTATAAGTTAAAAAAAGTTTTGGTAGGAAAGAACTTCCCGATTTTGATGGATTGTTTTCTAAAATGAATTTTATTGGATTGTTAGACCTTTTAGTGATAAAAAGCTTATCCCACCTCGTTAGATTTCTCTCTATTCCCAATACTTGAATCATTATATTCTTGCATATTCTTTTAAAATCCTCAAGACTTTTTTCATGCCAAATTAATCTTTTAAAATCCAAATCCAATACACCCTAATTAGGTTTTAATATAGTTTTTTTCTTTGGAGAGTACTCCCTTCATCCCATAATCAATGTCACACTTGCTCATCCTTAACTGCTAAAAAACAACAAAATAGCAAATTCCAAATCTTCTAAGTAACCCCACAATGTAAAATTATTTGATGGAGCTGTGAAAAGTGTAGCCTGTTAGGAAAAAGAGCAATCCCAGTATACATTTTTGTAGCATATCAGCAAGAGCCAAGAAGCCTCATCCCACACTGTAGGGGGTTTTTATTTTGAAGAAAACTATCTGCATAACTATGCTTTATTTTTTACACGTGTATGTATATGCAAGTTGGAGCCTTGGAGGATCATAATTTCCTTTTATTACTGTAGATATTGTTTACTAGTAATTTATCTTCCTACGTTTGCTTTTTGTTGAATGGTTTTTCTTTTCTAGCAACAGCTAAACCAGGGAGAGTTGTAGGGCCAGTTCTACACTATGAAAATGAGAGAATCACAAAAACATCTAATGACCCAAGAATTGTTTACCAAAAATTTCATCAAGCAGTGTCAATGAATGGCGGTACCTTTCAGCAGTCCAACTTACAAACTACTGATTTGAACACCAATCCATACCAACAACGAGACAAGAACAACAATTTAGACGATTCTGTTGCAACCAATGATGCAAAACTGCTGCAGGCACAATCTCACATTGGTGTAGTTGGTGCTGCAGCAGTAGCCGTTGCCACTCACAGTCACAGGTATTCGAGAAGCTTTCAGTACAGTTTGTCATAGGCTCGGAGGTCTTTCGAGGGAAACCCTTACTATACCCGGAGTTGGAGGGAAAGAGGTTTATTAACTTTCTAGGTGGGTTTAGGTTTTCATTTTTTACGTTCAGATGAGATCATTATCCTTGTAATTATATGTAACATCATTCAATGTCCTGGCGTTGCCAGTACAGTGGTAGGAGTTTGACTTTGTAGCCCCAAAGGACAGGGTTGGGGCAGCTGTAACGTGGCCAATAGTGCCACTTAATTATATGTAACATCATTCAATTGATTTATTAAGAAAATTGATTGTTTCTTTCCATCTTGTTTCAAGGATTATTTCTAAGAATGGAATGAAAAAGACTTGAAATTCATTTAATCCATACAAGAAAATTTGCAGCTCACGAGCTACAATAGTGGGAAACAGGGTGTTGTTAAACCCGATTTGGAAAATAAAGTACAAGTTATTGGTGTATTTATTTTTGTATTTCGACCTTATCAGGGTTCTTCGTCAAATCGATTGTACCGGTTGGTCCTGTCTGGATTTAGTAAGAAATAAGAATAAAGTAGAAACTAGGATTACATTTGTCAGCAAGCAAACATAAATCGTATTGCTTATGAGCCAATATGGCAGAGTTGTCTAAAATACAGTAGGAGTATCCATCTTCATCTTCATGACTAAACTTCAGTGCTAATATATGGGTTTTGATAACATTGCCATTATGCTGAAATTGAGTATGTCATATTTATGGTCTCCAGCCACGTGGCCATTAACGCCACGATCTTCTAAGTATTGTTCACTGTTATCATTTGATGTAGGGGTTGCTCCTGAAACCTTCAGTGGTTGCATTACTCGCACCCTACATGTCAATGTGTCAATTGAGAAGTTATTTTAGCTTAGTGGCAGGCTCATCCCATTTATCAAAAGGTTCAACTGTAAAAAGTAGGCAATTCAAGAATAATCAGTATTGGTTTCTGTGTTTTTAAAGAAGAGGAGAAAACCTGGGCAAAAAAACAGTATTGGGCCAAAAAAAAAATTTATTTACCAAAATAACCTAACTTTTTGATTAAATACCAAAGTACCCCACTTTTTAAAATTAGGCAAGAAGTCGCCCCCCACAGAGCCGACTTCTGAACATGAAATTTTAATTTTTTTTCATTTTCAGTTCAGAAGTCGCCCCCCACCAGGGTGACTTCTGAACTGTGTTTTTTAATTTTTTTTAATTATTTGTTTTTAAATGTAAATTAATTTAATTTAATTAGAATAATTAATTGAAATAATTAGAATAATTAGTAAAATTATTTATAAAGTAATTACGGTAATAATCACGGTAAAAAATGAAGATATTAAAAAGTGGAACAGAATTTAATATTGGATAAGAACAGAAATGAAAAACACAAATTGCAAAAATACAAGGATAGAAAATTTAAAACGAAACGACAGGAAAACATAAAACAAGAAGAGGCAAACATGATTTAAACTACTTCTACTTCCACCATACATTCTCAGGTAGTGGCCATCGGATGACTGGAGGGATAATTGTACGGGTGATGGATTCGGCAGACTCTTGTGTTTTGACGGACAATTCTAGATAAGGTTCAATCAAACCTTGGAAGCTCTCATGTTTCTCAAACATTTCACGAACATCTTTGTCTTTCTTGATAGGCACGGGGCACATCCGAATACGATTACGTGGGCCGCTAAAGATGTAGGGGGAGTTTGAAACGATACTAGTGATTTCTTGCTCGACACCATCTACGTGAAAATTTTCCGTTAATTTTTCTTTCAATTCGGCGAAGGTGATGTTGTTCTTAAGCCTGAAATTTTTAGTTTTACTACCATGAATCACCACACCATGTTGTTCCTTGGACTGGTAAGTGCCTTGATAGTCAACTTTACAGGTGTGCGTAATGACTCTTTCCGGTATGGGTTCTTGTGGTGCGGGTGGTCCTTGTTGAAGAAGATGAATGACTTCTTCTGGAGTGCGTCTTGTGTCCACGTACAGCTCTAAGATTTGTCGCCCCATGGGAAGTGTAGCATGATATTCCATCATTGTGTAGACGTCGTCGTCGCTGCGGATCTCCATAACTGAAAAATAGCCAGTCCCGTCTTCTCCATGTTCGTACTTTCGGTAACGTATACGCTCAACGTCTTTACGCCACGCTCCCTCTGGACGAATCTTCCTCTCAGCCTTCTCCTTCAGTTGGGCGAAGGTGATGTCCTTATTCATTCTGCAGAAGACATGGTTAGGACAACGAAAGACAACACCATGTTCGTCGGTGGTGACAATTCCACTGTGATGAAGGGCGGTTAGGAATTTGTCGTTTGAGTACTGGGTTTGGCACAACTGCCATTCCATTTTAGCGGGTGGGGCGATGGTTTTTGGGCAGAAGCAGAGAAGAGAAGATGACTCAGAAGCCAAGGGTAGGTTGAGGGTAAACTGTTGGTGTGAATGTTATTGTAATTTGAGAATGTATTTATAATAGAGGTGATCGTGTGCGAGCCGTTGATTTAGGATGATCATAACCGTTGATTGTAGGGTTTAGTGTCGGCAAAATCTAGGGCGTTAAATTGTGTCGGCAAAATCTTGGCCGTTTAATAATGTCGGCAAAATCTAGGCCGTTAAATAATGTCGGCAAAATCTAGGCCGTTCAATAAAATAAGACCTCAGCACTATGCACACTCTGCACAATGCAACACAAGGCACACTCTGCACAATGCACACTCTGCACAATGTACACTCTGCACAAATCAATTTGTTATATTTAAATTGATAAAAATATGAATTAATTAAATTTAATTACAATAATTAAATTTAATTACAATAATTAATTTAAATAAGTAGAATAATTAATTTAAATAAGTACAATAATTAATATGCAAGGGTTAAATCAATTAGTTAAATTAATTGAAGAAGAATTCATATAATCATTACAATTCCTTTTAAACTCAATTATTCAGTTATATATTTATATATAGCTATTGATAGTGATTTAAAGCGAATAAAAACCCATGAACATGTTAGATTAAAATTAAGTTGTAATTAAAATTAAAAGCTTAAAATCAAACTAATAATACATGGAATTAAAATTTAACGAAGAAGATGAGACCCAGTTCCACACTGTCGTGGACGGGGATGACGCTGTGGACGTTGACGAGGTTGTGGTTGTTCTTGGTCTTCCTCAGTCGAGGCAGGTGGAGGTGCAGGTTGAACTGGAAATAATGCGGGAACTGATGATGAACTTGCACCGCCGGCCCGCTCTTGAAGGGAACGAGCTAAAATCATAGATTCCGGCGTACCGGGGTAGACACCAAAGAGATTATTGAAGAAATCATCGTTCGTATTAGCCGTAGAGTGCCGATTGGTATGTTGAAACGGTGTATATTGTAATGACTGGTTGTATGGTTGGTAGTCCTGAAATGATGGTGGGTGGGAGATAGAGTGGCGGTGAGGGACATAATCGTCTGTCTGAGTAAAGGTTTGGGGAGTAGCTTGAGTTTGTGTCCCACGTCGATGACGATTACGGTTACGTTCTCGACGTTCGGTTTGAGTTGTTGGGGGAGGTGGCACCTGTTCTTCATCTTCTTCATTGACATGACCAACATGTACACCAGCACGTGGATCCCGTAGCTGTTGCTCGACTGAAAGGTATGGCCTTGAATTGCTCAGAAACCAGCGCATGTATTTATCAGAATGTGATGGTGGTCCACAACAGGGTTGACCCACAACACATTGATTTTGTCTATCATTCCATAACTCAATCGAGGGATTGTGATATACAGGCCAATTGACATCATGCTGACCCTGCATGCTGAGTGAGTGAAACTGTGTCAAATCAAATGGTTCAGATGGTATTTCTTGGAGAAGGCCAAATTGCAATTTCACTCTGTCGGCCTGGTGCCATTCTACCATTTGGAAACAGACCATAGCTGTGTTTGTAGTCCATATGGCAGAGCCCTCATATGCATCTGGTGGAAGTGGCAAATCATAATAAGGCAACCACTTAAAATCTTCATGTCTCATGTGGTCGATCCTTGTTCTGTATGAAACAAGGTCTGATGGACATGTTGTGTGGTTAAGTGCCGCGACTGCCCATCTAGTCAAAAAAAATGAACTGTTAACATAAAGAAGACATATAATTGTGAGGATTTGTAAGGTGTTTCAAATAGTTACCTCTTTGCTAGTGGCCAACCATAAGAAGGGATGCAAGACGGGGCTAGGAAAGGCATGCGGTACCAGACCCAAGACTGTAACAAAAGAGTACATCCACCCATAACGTGTGTGGAGTCTGCAGATGTCTTACAGAGCATTCTGTATAAGTTGGTTAAACATGCGGACCCCCAACTATAGTTTGAAATTTCATTGAAATTTTCCAACAGGGGGAGATATTTCATGCTTACTCTGTTAGAACTTTTGTCTGGGAGTATGAATCCCCCGATCAACTGCAACAGCCAAGCCCTACAATATTGCTTCCTTACTGTCATGGAAGCCCCCGCTGGTACTACGTTATATTCACTTCGTAGCCAGGTGTACTTAATTTGGTGGCCGGTCCTTCCATTTGGTGGGATACGCTGACCCAAAAGTCTTTCGCAGACCTCATGCCAATTTTTTTGACAATCACCAGTCAGAGCATTTCCGTCAACAGAAAGGCCCAACTGCAACTGCACGTCTTGTAGAGTTATCGTGCACTCCCCTACTGGAAGATGAAACGTGTGTGTTTCTGGTCTCCAGCGTTCGACCATTGCAGCGACCAACGATGGTTCAATTTTGAATGTCCCAATTGAAGCTATTAAACCAAACCCAACTCTTTGTATCAAAGGTAATATAGCGTCATCTGGTTTGGGGAGTTTGAACTTGTGGTGAACCTCCATGGCTCCATCTCTGAGAGTGTTGGAAATGTGATTTGATTGGTCTAGTATAAGAGAAGACATTTTTCGAAGAAGGAGGTGAACATGGTGAAGATGGTGTAGTAAGGAGATGATGGAGGTGAAGATGTGTTTATGTGGGATAAGTTGGTGTAGGTTCATATTTATAAGCAACTTGGACGGCCCAGATTGCACCGACAGTTTAAACGGTCTAGATTGGACAATATTTTAAATAATTTTTGAGTATGTTCAAAAAATTGTAAAAAATGAAAAAATTAAATGACATTATTATAGAGGTTCTGAACTCCACTATATAAGTTTCATTTAGGAGTAATTGTGTTAAATTTGAGTTGTATAAGGAAAAAAATTAAGGTTGGAACAATTTTTTACTAAGTGTGGAAAATGATTTTTTAGCTAACTTTAGTTTAATTTTTATGTCTAACAACTTTTTTTTAATTCTTTTAAACATTACACCTTGTAGACAAAGTATATTACTAAACTTTGGTCATGAAAAAAAAATTAAAAATGTTTAAGTAAGGAAATTATTTATTAGAAAGTGTAGTGAAAATCATTTTTTAACCTAACCCTAATTTGCTTTTTCACCCAACTTTTTTTCCTTTTTTCCACTAATTTAATTTTTTCCCCATGTTTAAAAAAGCACACTTGATGAATTCGACCTAGGGCCATAATGGAGGGGAAATGATAATTTTGATTTTTGTTTTCATCCCTCATTACAATACTTCACATGCCTTTGTCCATATTCTTCATTCAAAATCATTCACATAAACCTAAAAATGAATTATGACATTTATTCACATGAATTTGTCAAGATCCTTGTGTCTATGTTCTTCACATGGCTAGATTATGGTTTATGACATTTATTCACATGGCTTTGTTTGTTTTTAGATGTGTCATATTGTTGTCTAGTTTCAATTAATTTTTGACTATGTTAACAAATTTTAAAAAATGAAAAAATTGAATGACATTATTGTAGAGGTTCTGAATTAAATTATACAAGTTTCATGTAGGAGTAATTGAGTTAAGTTTGAGTTGTAGAAGGAAAAAAATTAAGGTTGGAACAATTTTTTACTAAGTGTGGAAAATGATTTTTTAGCTAACTTTAGTTTAATTTTTATGTCTAAGAACTTTTTTTTAATTCTTTTAAACATTACACCTTGTAGACAAAGTATATTACTAAACTTTGGTCATGAAAAAAAAAATTAAAAATGTTTAAGTAAGGAAATTATTTATTAGAAAGTGTAGTGAAAATCATTTTTTAACCTAACCCTAATTTGCTTTTTCACCCAACTTTTTTTCCTTTTTTCCACTAATTTAATTTTTTCCCCATGTTTAAAAAAGCACACTTGATGAATTCGACCTAGGGCCATAATGGAGGGGAAATGATAATTTTGATTTTTGTTTTCATCCCTCATTACAATACTTCACATGCCTTTGTCCATATTCTTCATTCAAAATCATTCACATAAACCTAAAAATGAATTATGACATTTATTCACATGAATTTGTCAAGATCCTTGTGTCTATGTTCTTCACATGGCTAGATTATGGTTTATGACATTTATTCACATGGCTTTGTTTGTTTTTAGATGTGTCATATTGTTGTCTAGTTTCAATTAATTTTTGACTATGTTAACAAATTTTAAAAAATGAAAAAATTGAATGACATTATTGTAGAGGTTCTGAATTAAATTATACAAGTTTCATGTAGGAGTAATTGAGTTAAGTTTGAGTTGTAGAAGGAAAAAAATTAAGGTTGGAACAATTTTTTACTAAGTGTGGAAAATGATTTTTTAGCTAACTTTAGTTTAATTTTTATGTCTAAGAACTTTTTTTTAATTCTTTTAAACATTACACCTTGTAGACAAAGTATATTACTAAACTTTGGTCATGAAAAAAAAAATTAAAAATGTTTAAGTAAGGAAATTATTTATTAGAAAGTGTAGTGAAAATCATTTTTTAACCTAACCCTAATTTGCTTTTTCACCCAACTTTTTTTCCTTTTTTCCACTAATTTAATTTTTTCCCCATGTTTAAAAAAGCACACTTGATGAAGTCGACCTAGGGCCATAATGGAGGGGAAATGATAATTTTGATTTTTGTTTTCATCCCTCATTACAATACTTCACATGCCTTTGTCCATATTCTTCATTCAAAATCATTCACATAAACCTAAAAATGAATTATGACATTTATTCACATGAATTTGTCAAGATCCTTGTGTCTATGTTCTTCACATGGCTAGATTATGGTTTATGACATTTATTCACATGCCTTTGTTTGTTTTTAGATGTGTCATATTGTTGTCTAGTTTCAATTAATTTTTGACTATGTTAACAAATTTTAAAAAATGAAAAAATTGAATGACATTATTGTAGAGGTTCTGAATTAAATTATACAAGTTTCATGTAGGAGTAATTGAGTTAAGTTTGAGTTGTAGAAGGAAAAAAATTTAGGTTGGAACAATTTTTTACTAAGTGTGGAAAATGATTTTTTAGCTAACTTTAGTTTAATTTTTATGTCTAAGAACTTTTTTTTAATTCTTTTAAACATTACACCTTGTAGACAAAGTATATTACTAAACTTTGGTCATGAAAAAAAAAATTAAAAATGTTTAAGTAAGGAAATTATTTATTAGAAAGTGTAGTGAAAATCATTTTTTAACCTAACCCTAATTTGCTTTTTCACCCAACTTTTTTTCCTTTTTTCCACTAATTTAATTTTTTCCCCATGTTTAAAAAAGCACACTTGATGAATTCGACCTAGGGCCATAATGGAGGGGAAATGATAATTTTGATTTTTGTTTTCATCCCTCATTACAATACTTCACATGCCTTTGTCCATATTCTTCATTCAAAATCATTCACATAAACCTAAAAATGAATTATGACATTTATTCACATGAATTTGTCAAGATCCTTGTGTCTATGTTCTTCACATGGCTAGATTATGGTTTATGACATTTATTCACATGGCTTTGTTTGTTTTTAGATGTGTCATATTGTTGTCTAGTTTCAATTAATTTTTGACTATGTTAACAAATTTTAAAAAATGAAAAAATTGAATGACATTATTGTAGAGGTTCTGAATTAAATTATACAAGTTTCATGTAGGAGTAATTGAGTTAAGTTTGAGTTGTAGAAGGAAAAAAATTAAGGTTGGAACAATTTTTTACTAAGTGTGGAAAATGATTTTTTAGCTAACTTTAGTTTAATTTTTATGTCTAAGAACTTTTTTTTAATTCTTTTAAACATTACACCTTGTAGACAAAGTATATTACTAAACTTTGGTCATGAAAAAAAAAATTAAAAATGTTTAAGTAAGGAAATTATTTATTAGAAAGTGTAGTGAAAATCATTTTTTAACCTAACCCTAATTTGCTTTTTCACCCAACTTTTTTTCCTTTTTTCCACTAATTTAATTTTTTCCCCATGTTTAAAAAAGCACACTTGATGAAGTCGACCTAGGGCCATAATGGAGGGGAAATGATAATTTTGATTTTTGTTTTCATCCCTCATTACAATACTTCACATGCCTTTGTCCATATTCTTCATTCAAAATCATTCACATAAACCTAAAAATGAATTATGACATTTATTCACATGAATTTGTCAAGATCCTTGTGTCTATGTTCTTCACATGGCTAGATTATGGTTTATGACATTTATTCACATGCCTTTGTTTGTTTTTAGATGTGTCATATTGTTGTCTAGTTTCAATTAATTTTTGACTATGTTAACAAATTTTAAAAAATGAAAAAATTGAATGACATTATTGTAGAGGTTCTGAATTAAATTATACAAGTTTCATGTAGGAGTAATTGAGTTAAGTTTGAGTTGTAGAAGGAAAAAAATTTAGGTTGGAACAATTTTTTACTAAGTGTGGAAAATGATTTTTTAGCTAACTTTAGTTTAATTTTTATGTCTAAGAACTTTTTTTTAATTCTTTTAAACATGACACCTTGTAGACAAAGTATATTACTAAACTTTGGTCATGAAAAAAAAAATTAAAAATGTTTAAGTAAGGAAATTATTTATTAGAAAGTGTAGGGAAAATCATTAGAAAGTGTAGTAAAAAAAATTTAACAATGTTTAATTAATAGAAAGTGTAGTAAAAAAAATTAACAATGTTTATTTAAGGAAATTCAATTAGTAGAAAGTTTAGTCAAAATAATTTTTTAATCCTAAATTAGTAGAAAGTCTATACAAAGTGTAGTAAAAATCATTTTTTCACCTAACCCTAAATTTTTTGGCTAATTAAATTTTTTTTTTTTTAAAATTATCAACTTCAATGTAGTCGACCTAATTGACTGTACAACCTCTTAAAGACTAAACAACGCACTCTTCCCAATGGACTCTGAACAACGCACGCTGCACACATGACGATCAACAATGACAGTGTATTCTGAACAATGCACAGTTCACCATGAACAATGCACGCTGAACAGTGCACTCTGACCCCTGCACATTGAACAATTCAAAACTGTCGGTGGAATCCTAGCCGTATAAACTGTCGGTGCAATCCTGGCCTTCCAAACCAAAACCCCTGTGTGCAATCAACACCATGACAACTTCAATAAATAGCCACTCATATCTCACCACTAACCACACATTTACAAATCCTCCTACTACCAAGTAAAAGTAAAACTCAAACACACCCTCCTACTCCCAACTTCATCAATGGCTCCAACTCCAACCCCGGTTTTTATCACGGTGTTTTACAATGGTTATGTTCACAACTCAGATACTCAGGGAATGTTGTTTAGATGTGATAACTACACCCTTGTCAAACTCAACTCCAAATTCAAACTACCTCAAGTTAAAGAAGCCATTGAAAAAAAAATCTCTCCTGACCATTCCAAAATGGTTTCTAGTCTTACATATCGGTACCCCACAACTCTCACGGCTGGTCATGACTTTTATGCGGGATTCGAAATTCTATCCGATGAAGATGTTGAAACTATGATGGAGCATTACCAACACTGTAGACATCAAGGTATATGTACACCAGAAATTTACGCGGATTTGGTTGATGCTGTTTCAAACTATACCCAGGTAAGTCACGTCCATTATATTCCATCTTCATCACCACACAACGTTCCTTTTTCACAACAAACATTTGAACCATACAATGATTTCATTCCACCTGTTTACTCTGACTTCAATCCTTCATCATCCCAAACTAACATGCATTATAATCTGTCACCACCTATCCATCACTCTGCACCATCATCCTCACAAATCCCCATTGACCTCAATACAACTAACCCTCTAAATACTCAAACTAATACCCCACCGTTTAGTATGTTTGTTGGTGTCCATAATGAGGACGTTGGGGATTTTAGCGATGATGAAGATGAAATTCTTGAACGTGAAGACGTTGAAGAACCAATTCAATCAAACCCCAACATAGGTGTTGCATTCTGCAACCCTGTCCCACACTTTCAAAACGTCACAGCTGATAACCCAGAACCTTATGATGTAGAGTTTGGCCATGCCATGGACAGAAACCAAGATTTATCCCATGATGACCCAAACGAACTCAAACTCAAAATGAAATTTCCCACAAAAGAAATTGCCATTCAATTCATGCAAACGTATCATCTAAACAATTCAGTTGAATACAAAGTGGATGATTCTAGTAGGTCAGTTTGGACAGTTACTTGTGTTCACGACACCTGTTTGTGGAGGTGTGTAGTCAGGCTCGGAGCAAAATCTAGGTTGTGGGGGATTACACAGTTGACCCACCCACACACATGTACAACATCCACTATTTCCCAAGATCACCGCCATCTGTCCTCCTCCTACATGTGTACTCGTATCCTTCCACTGGTAAGGGAGGACCCGACAATATCAGTGGCTGTGTTGATTGCACACATCAAGGAGCGGTTAACGTACCTGAGTTCCTACAGAAAGGCTTGGATTGCTAAACAAAAAGCAATCGAACACATCTACGGTAACTGGGAACTATCTTACAATGAAGTAACCAGATGGCTACATGCTTTCTTTTACTATATTCCAGACACAGTTTACGACTACCAGCCCAAACCATTCTTTGAGAATGGACAACAAGTTGACAACAAAGGTGTATTCCACCGCATCTTTTGGAGTTTTGGCCCTTGCATAAAAGGCTTTAAATTTTGCAAACCAGTAGTCTCTGTTGATGGAACATGGTTGTATGGTAGGTACAAAGGGGTTCTTCTTTTGGCAATCGCCCAAGACGGAAGAAACAACACCTTCCCAATTGCATATGCAGTTGTTGAGGGTGAGACAGCGGAGGCTTGGTTTTTCTTCCTATCTCGTTTAAAACAGTTTGTGACACCACAGGAGGGTCTTTGTTTGATATCAGATAGACACGAGTCTATCAAAAGTGCTGTTCGGCGTCTAAACAGCAATTGGAAACATGTCTTTTGTATTCGCCACATAGCACAAAACTTCATGAGACACTTCAAAAACACTCCTGCCAGGAAACATGTCATCAATATGGGTTAGTATTTTTAAAACTTTTTTCTTTATTCCATTTCTAATTTCCATTCCATAATGACCAACATATTACTTTTGTTGCTTCAGCATACTCAATGACTGAAAGATCTGCCAATCACTACAAAGCAAAAATTGCTGACGAAGTAGGTCCTGAGGGGGTGGCTTGGGTTGAAGACATAAACCCGAAACTATTGTTGCAGTGGTGCGATGGAGGTTCACGTTGGGGACACATGACAACAAACCTTGCCGAGTGCATCAACAACGTCCTTAAGGGGGTGCGGAATCTCCCTATCCGTTCATTGATAGATGCAACATATTTCAGAATGAACGAGTTATTTGTCAAAAGGGGAACGCAGGCACAGGCGATGTTAACATCTGGCACTCTGTACTCTAAAAAATTGATGGAAAAAATTGCCAGCAACATTAAAGTCTCAAAAACGCATAACGTCGCAATTCACAATCGTGCAAGGCAATTGTTCCGAGTTCAAGAACTTGAACGACCACAAACTGGTAGACCTGCAGCCACATTTGTGGTCGACATTAGAGCTAGAACATGTGAGTGTGGCGAATTCCAGGCACTTCACTACCCCTGTTCACATGCCATCGCAGTATGCGCAAAATGCAGTTTCGACCACTTGCAATTCGTGGATGAACCTTACACAATGCGTAATGTTTTCAATACTTACATTGTGGAGTTCCCACCCTTGCCAACTGAGACCTCGTGGCCTGATTTCAATACTCTAGAACTACAGCATGATCCAACTAAACGAAGAGATAAAAAGGGCCGTCCACAGTCTACCCGTATTCGTACTGAGATGGATCAAAGAGAAAGGGGTACCCGCACCAAAAGATGCGGAATTTGTAGAAACGAGGGTCACAACAGAAACAACTGCCCTAACCGCAATGTAAACTAGTCGCATTTACTACTATTGTATTTTTCGTTTTAGTCTTTTAAATCAATTAATGTCTTGTAATATCTCTTTGCGACCCTTCAATTTAATTAGTAATTTTGGTTTCACAATAGCAATTATCTAAATTATTTATAATATTTTATTTAATTTTTGTATTTTAATTATATTTTTTTTTATATTTTTATCAAATTAAAAACAAATAATTAAAAAAAATTAAAAAACGCAGTTCAGAAGTCACCCTGGTGGGGGGCGACTTCTGAACTGAAAATGAAAAAAAAATTAAAATTTCATGTTCAGAAGTCGGCTCTGTGGGGGGCGACTTCTGGCCTAATTTTAAAAATGGGGTACTTTGGTATTTAATCAAAAAGTTAGGTTATTTTGGTAAATAATTTTTTTTTTGGCCCAATACTGTTTTTTTGCCGAAAACCTGCATTCAATCTGACAAATGTACTTAAGTAAGCTAGGATTATACCTGCATTCAATCTGACAAATGTACAAAGAGAATGGACTACACAAGAACATAAAGTTTTGTAGATTTGTCTCTCATCTATTTCAAAGGATAATTCTTAACCTTTGACACATGTAGTTTTGTAGATTTGTCTCTCATCTATTTCAAAGGACTAACCACAATTTGTGTCATCTGTCAACAACCAACTTTTTTCTAGAAGGATTAAGTGGTTAGTTGGAGACACAAAAAAGGGTTTTAAATCTCACAACAGCCACATTTTTTACATGGCCAACATATGTAATGTTTTTTTTGGTGAAGATGGTGCTCAAATTCGTCGTAAACAAACGAATATGGTGTTATTTAGAAATAAGAGTAAGATAATTAATAAAAAAAAGGGAGAACAAGATGATGGACCTGAGTTAAAAATTTAGACTAACATGTACGGGAAAATAATTTGGAAGTTCACACTGCCCTATATTTACTATGGAAAATTGAAAGTCCTACACAATACGGATACAGATGAGAGAAGAAAATACAAAGAGCCAATTTACTTTCAATTGCAGGCAAGAAAATACAATACGCAGGAAAAAGCATGCAGAAGAGTCGTCCAAAATCAATCATGTTAATCACTAGAAAATACGGAAGTGGAAGTGTATCTGAACTCATGATGTTGATTCAGTATGTAGTTTGACATTCGGTATGTGGTTTGGCCTTCCAGGTCAACATGTACCCTCCGAGAGAACCCTTTAGCTTTCTCTCTGTATCTTCCTTGGGATGTCAGATAAGAACCGCTTTGAAAAGTGTTGTATGACTCGGGGACCATAACCTCTTTATTTATAGAACCCTAACTACCATTATCTATCGGTACATCTAATTTAACCCATCACAAAATTAGAATTACCCTTTAGTCTCTACACATTAAAGGCCCAAATCCTATTAGATACTCATACGCCCATATTAGTCTAACCTTATTAGATCACTTTAATTGGGATTAATCTTAAGTGACACTCTACATCACATAATGATTCACATATAAGGCCAATGTTGGATTAAGGATCCAACAATCTCCCACTTGGGCTATATGTGTAACCTTATAATTATGCGTTGCAAGTATTATTTGTATGAGCTCAAATGACTGTCGATATTGAATGTATCTATAACCAATCCGGTCCATCAATCATACCAACATATGATCAAAGCAGTCTTTGTTACAACTATCGTAATCAATGGTCAAATATGCTCTGACATGAAAGAATGACATGGATCATGATGTGGATGTGTAGCATGGAACTTTCATTTAATGTGATCTTACCGATCAGTTGATAGAGCAATTTGAAGTTGACACAGGAAGCAAGATCTTCCTTGGACCAGGAGAAACTCTGTTCGAATATTTGCAAAAAATGTGCAACTCGAACCAAGAAACTATGTTGTGCCTGAGATGTAGTGCAATCTTCGATAATAGAGCTGCTAAGGCCTTCGAAAGCTCTGAAATCAAGAGAAAGGTGGAGGAAGCCAGAGGAAAAGACAAGGAAGATTCAATTTCTGCAAATTCTCCTTTCCCAAAACCTGCCTTTCGAAAGTCTCAACAGAGTTATTAGAGGCAGAGAACTTATGTGCCTCCACACAAAATTCCGAGGAATAAATGGGTTCAAGGCATGAACCGTCCTTCATCTAAACAGTGGGTTACTGGCACAGCTAAAAATTACAAGCCCAACAATGTTTATTTGAGAGGTGAAAGCTCAAATACTGGTTTCACTCATGGCCAAAATTCTGGCTTCGAAAACCAAGGTATGAGCAGAACACAACTAAGAAGGGCTTAGAGGGTTCGAAAAGCTGCTTATGAAGCGTACGAGGCAAGACAGTGCCCTAAAGTGTCAAAAAAGCAGAGGGGTGACAAATAACCTACAAAAATGCAGGAGGACATTCGAAGGGCCAGAGTACCCAGTGACAGCAAGAAGTTCGTCGAATATGACGATGAGGATGATCTCATGACTGGTGTGTTTGATTCTGGCTTCAATGATGACTTGCACGATATTTGTGTAGTAGTCTCAGTCTTGCCTGTGGATTATGCTGAGAAGGTGATAGGGATTGAAGAACTCGAAGGCTACTTCGAAAAAGTAGAGGAGTTGGAAGAAAATGCCACTGTCTTGGTAGGATGTATGCCAAAGGCTTCAATAATACCAAGAGCAGAACCTCAGGCATGGAATACCGCCATTTTCGAACCACCAACCGATTGCATGAAAACACACCTCAAGCCACTATTCATTCAGTTGAAGATTGATGAGTGCATCTTGGTCAATAAAGTTCTTATTGATGGCGGAGCAGCGGTGAATTTGATGCCCGAGGAGGTTATGGAAAGGCTTAAGATCGACTGACGAAGATCTGATTCCTCATAATCTGGTGATTACAGATTTCAATGGAAATAATTCTAAGTATAAAGGTATCATTGCTTTGAACATCCAAGTAGGATCTATTTCTCTATATACCATGTTTGTGGTAGTCCCTTTCACTACAAAAAAACTGGTCATTAGCGACGGACATTTCCCTCGCAAAATAACCAAAATCCGTCGCTAATGGTCATTTGCGAGGGAATTAGCGAGGGACCAGTTCCGTCGCTAAACCCCTCCTCGCTAATGCGATTAGCGAGGGAATTTGAATCCCTCGCTAATTAGCGAGGGAATTTTCCCTCGCTAAGTCTGACTGTTTCTTTTTTTTTAAATCTGCTTTTTTTATATTATTTTAATTATTATTATTACTATTATTATTATTACTATTATTATTATTAGGCTTAAATATCACTTACCCCATGCAAATATCACCATAATCCATTTACCCCCTGCAAAAAAAAAAACTCTCCAAACAAACCCTGCAAAATGTAACTGTTTCCAGTTACCCCCCTGCTGTTAAATTTTCTGTTAAAATTTAACAGTGATGACGTCAGCACTGACGTCAGTGCCACGTGTCACCATATTATTGGGCCTCTGTGACACGTGGTACTGACGTGCCACGTCAGCTCCTATGTCAACAGTGCCACGTCAGCAACCAATGGATGGCTGTCACGTGGCACTGTTGTTAAATCAAAATAAATCTTCAAAATGGCTGAAGTGGGTGTTGAACTCGTGACCCCCTACTCACACCCACACCTCCTAACCACTGAGCCAAATTATTATTTGTGATTATTAACTCACCTACAAATATATATTACAACATTGAAAACGAAAATTAAAAAAAAAACTGGGATCATCATCATCCTGGAAAACGAAAACGAAAACTGGGATCATCATCATCATCTTAAATCTTCATCATTGCAGTTGAAAGAAATACAATAACGAAATATAAGAAAAACAGCTTCTTTCTCATCTTGTTCTTTCTGGAAAATTTCTTTCTTTCTCATCTTTCTAGAAAACTTCATCTGGAAAAATATACATGAACGGGTTTCTGCAAAACTTCATATTCTTCTTTCTCATCTTCTTCTTCTTTCCTCTTTCGTTTCTTTCTCATCTACTACTTTGTTTTGATTTCGATTTGGGTTTTAGGATTTCGTTTTGAAACGTATCTGGAAACGTATCTTGCATTTCGTTTTGATTTCGATTTGGGTTTTAGGGTTGGATTTTGATTTTGATTCCAGAATCAGTTTCGTTTTGATTTCGATTTGATTTTGGGTTTTGATTTCGATTTGGCTTTTATCTCCAGATCTGTTTTAGGGTTGGGTTTTTTATGATGATGATGATGCAGATTCAATTTTGATTCCAGAATCAATTTCGTTTTTGATTTCATTTTGTTTTCGATTTGGGTTTTATCTCCAGACCTGTCTTATCGTTCTTGCATATCTTCTACTTTCTGCAAATAACAAAGCCATCACTGCAATGAAGAAGATGAACTGGTTTTGTGTTCATGGGTAAGCCATTGCTGCAATGAAGAAGATGAGAAGATGAGTAACCATTGCTGCAACAAAGTCGTTCCAATTAATTTTCGTATTCAATGTTGTAATATATATTTGTAGGTGAGTTAATAATCACAAATAATAATTTGGCTCAGTGGTTAGGAGGTGTGGGTGTGAGTAGGGGGTCACGAGTTCAACACCCACTTCAGCCATTTTGAAGATTTATTTTGATTTAACAACAGTGCCACGTGGCAGCCATCCATTGGTTGCTGACGTGGCACTGTTGACATAGGAGCTGACGTGGCACGTCAGTGCCACGTGTCACAGAGGCCCAATAATATGGCGACACGTGGCATTGACGTCAGTGCTGACGTCATCACTGTTAAATTTTAACAGAAAATTTAACAGCAGGGGGTAACTGGAAACAGTTACATTTTGCAGGGTTTGTTTGGAGAGTTTTTTTTTGCAGGGGGGTAAATGGATTATGGTGATATTTGCAGGGGGGTAAGTGATATTTAAGCCTTATTATTATTTTTTCCAAAGAGAGAGAGAGAGAGAGGAGTGAGAGTGGTGGTGGCGTGGTGGTGGTGAAGGTGGCGTGGTGGTGATGTGTGGATGGTAGAGAGAGAAGGAGAAGAGTAAGGGAGAGAGGAGTGAGAGTGGCGGCGGCGGTGGCGTGGTGGTGGTGTGAGTGAGAAGAAGAGGAGAGAAGAAGAGTGGGGGAAGAGGAAGGGTGGCGTGGTGGTGGTGTGGTGGTGGCGTGGTGGTGGCATGGTGGTGGTGTGGTGGTGGTGTGAGTGAGAAGAAGAGGAGAGAAGAAGAGTGAGGGAAGAGGAAGGGTGGCGTGGTGGTGGTGTGGTGGTGGCGTGGTGGTGGTGTGAGTGAGAAGAAGAGGAGAGAAGAAGAGTGAGGGAAGAGGAAGGGTGGCGTGGTGGTGGTGTGGTGGTGGTGTGAGTGAGAAGAAGAGTAAGGGAAGAGGAAGGGTGAAGAGGAGAGAAGAAGAGTGAGGGTGTTGTGAGTGAGAAAGAAGAATGAGGGTGTAACCGGATTTAAGGAAAAAAAGTAAAAAAATTTGCGAGGGAATTAGCGACGGAACTGTCCGTCGCTAATTGCTGCACATTTACCAACCCCTGCACTGAGTCCCATCATCTGAAAACTGTCAAAAATTTAGCGAGGGACTGAAATTCCGTCGCTAATTTTCCCGCCTAAGCCATTAGCGAGGGAATTTCCGTCGCTAATTCTCAAAAATACGACAGCCCCTATTCCCTCGCAAATTCCGTCGCTAATCCCAATATTTGTGAGGGACCATTAGTCCCTCGCTAATTTCCGTCACTAATGGCTTCTTTTCTTGTAGTGTTTGATTGCCAACTTCAAATTGTTGCTAGGAAGAGAATGGATTCGTGCTGTAGGGGCAACACCTTCTACTCCCCATCAGAAGATGTTCATATGGAATTGTTGAGGCAAAATACCTAAGGCATGTTTTGATGAAAACAAACAATTTTGATAAGCTCTTTAAGCTTTCTGATTCATTAGTGTTCTATTAAATCTTCTTGAGTGATCTATTAGATAGATATAAATCATTAACCCTCAAGAAGAACATGTGCTAAACATAAGCACATTATGAGAAGATAGCTTGAGCTTCAGAAGATATCTATGATGCTCAAAGAGGTGCTCAGAAGAAAAGAACAGTGGAAGAATATCATATGGGCTTTATATAAATCAAGGGAATCTATGGCAACAATGTATCTTTGATTAAACGACTCAGACGATACCCTAGAAGGCATTCAGAAGGTATCTCAGAAGGTACTTAAGAAGACAGTGTTTAGAAGCTACTGCAGAATTTTCTGAAGGATAAAAGAAATTTGTCAACCTCTTCTCAATGGTCAAAAAGGCACATCAACAAGATCAATGTCCTAAGAAGAAGTGGTCTAAGTCATAGAAGCTATTGCAAAGAGAATTCATCAACTAACGAGCTCAAAAGGACTCAACGGATACCTGCTGTAGTGTATCGATCTGCCTGCAGCAATGTACCCGGTTAGGCACAAAAGACATAACGGCTACAATTCTCTTTGATCAAGTGTTCCAATGGCTCTTTTGGAGTAAATAGCCTATAAACACATCATGGAGTACCTCAAAATTTTAAGAGAGACTGCACGCATAATTGGTCAAGACATCAAAAGCTTCTCAAGAGCTTCTAAGTAAGTCTGTCTTCTCTCCAAATACACTCACTGCAAAACAACATCTCTGGGATCCTTTTGATTGTGTTCATAGCTTCGTGTCAATTGATTTATGTATTTTGATTAAGCTATTTTTTCCCAGTTCAGAACAAAACATATTTTGTATATGTGTACCTTCTAAACAATAAGCATTGGTTGCTGTATTGTTAGGGAAGAAGCCTAAGAAGTTTTCTTGGAGGATTAAGTTTCTAGAACTTGTAGAAAACTGGTATGACAGTTGATAGACTTGTTCTAGGAAAACTATCAGTGTTTTGTTCAGTTTTTGGCTTGTAAGCTATTTGGAAAATAGTGGAAAATCTCACTTGGTGTGAGCAGTGGATGTAGCCCTTGGCGATTAAGGTGAACCACTATAAATCTTTGTGTGTTCTTTACTATTTCCTTTTATTGCTTTCAACCTCTATAGTTTTCAAGATAAATTTTTAAGAAACACTGTAAGCATTAACTTAAAATCTTCTCATCAATATTTGTATTACAAAGTCTTCATTACAATTAATATAAATTAGCTCCTCAAAGAATTTGAGTCTATAAAAGAGTTTTAAAATTTGTCACAATTCAAACCCCCCTTTCTTGTGACTTATATTTGACTTCAGGAATGACCTCAATGAATGTTAAATCATCCAAGCAGATTCTACTGCCTTCAATACTCCTGATGCAAAAGTTTTCAATGTTGATAGGATATGGGTCGATGTCGGGCATTTCAAAATTGAACAGGGTGCTGACATCAAAAGGCAAGTCAATGAGAAAGGCGAACCATTAACTATGGTTCTCAAGCCACATGTTGGCTTCGAGTTAGGCCATCAAGATATTGGCCAGGGCCATGACACGGCCGAATGAGAATTAGTATGTTGAACTCAAGCTTCATTGCTCGAATTTTGTCCTACATGGCCGAAAATAACATAAAGAGCGGATTTCGAAGCCAGATGTGGTGTTATTAGTTTTTAGGAGTGAAGCACTCGAAGACGCCAATATAGTTGTTTACATGGAGGATGCTGCAAAGAAGAATGCTAATGCAAGTTCAATTGAAGAACCTCAAGTAAATGTTCAAACCTCTGATACAACAAATGATAATTGTTTGTTGGAAAATATGATCAATGCAGGAAAAGAAGAAGTTTCGAAAGATGAAACACTCGAAGAGTCCTCCAAACAAGGGGACGTTTTTTACGGTCTCTTGGATTGCATCTACGATGACGAGCCACTCGGGTTTGAGAATGGGTGGTCAGATGAGGTAGGCATGTTAGAGGCATAAGATCCTATGGAGGAAGAAGTCACGTTGGCTGAGGAAGGCAGAAAACCAAGACCCAACCTTTCTAAGTGCCCTTTTAGAACCAAGCATGAAGGAAGAAATCATAAAAATCTTGAAGGAGTATAAAGATTGCTTCGCTTGGGACTATAAAGAAATGCCATGATTGGATAGAGGGTTGGTAGAACATAGATTACCTTTGAAGCTAGGGAAGAAACCGGTCAAGCAAAGCCCTTGAAGATTCGCATCTGAAGTTATTCAAAAGATCAAAGCTGAGATTCAGAGGTTGCTCGAAGCTAAGTTCATTCGAACTTCCAGGTATGTAGAATGGATTTCGAATATTGTGCCTGTTGTTAAGAAAAATGGTTCTTTAAGGGTTTGCATGAAAATCAAATTTATATCGCCGAAGAAGACGTCCCCAAAACAGAATTTTGATGCCCTGGTGCCATCGGCACATTCGAATGAGTAATGATGCCTTTTGGATTAAAGAATGCAGGCGCCACATATCAAAGGGCCATGAATTTAATTTTCCATGAGTTCATAGGCACATTTATGCAAGTATACATTGATGATGTTGTGGTCAAATCTGCCTCCAAAGTAGACCATTTGGAACACTTGAAATTAACATTCGAAAGAATGAGGTTACATGGATTAAAAATAAATCCTATTAAGTGTGCATTTGGTAAAACCGCAGGAAAATTCCTTGGCTTTCTTATACAAGAAAAAGGGGTGGAGGTAGACATGAACAAGACAAAAGCTATCATGGAGACCCCCCCCCCCCAAGAAATAAAAAGGAACTACAGTCTTTCTTGGGCAAGATTAACTTCCTTCGAAGTCCAAGTGTTTTGTCGGTTGCTGAAGTTAAAGAAAGATGATGAATTCAAGTGGGAACCTGAACATCAAGAGGCGTTCAAGGAGATCAAGAGATACTTGATAAATCGGCCTATCATGATGCTTCCAATTGGAGGAAGACCCTTGACACTTTACATCTCCGCTTCAGATGAGACAATTGGGAGCTTGCTTGCTCAAGAGGATCAAGATGACCATGAAAGGGCTATTTACTATCTAAGTAGAATACTAATAGATGCTGAAACTAGATGTAGTGCTATCGAGAAGTTGTGTCTGGCCTTGTATTTCTCTTGTACTAAATTAAAATATTATTTGAAACCTCATGAGGTGTCTATGTAACTTCTCATTTCGATGTAATAAAGCACATGTCGACCACACCTATTTTGTATTCTCGACTAGGCAAGTGGGAATTAGCATTAACTGAGTTCTCTCCGACTTATGTTCCTCTTAAAGCCATGAAAGGGCAAGTAATTTCTGATTTCTTAGCTAATTACGCTTTTGAAAGAAAAAAAGCCTTTGGAACAAAATTATGTTGACATGGATACATGGAAATTATATTTCGATGGCTCTTGCCATCCCAAAGATAGTAGCATTGGTTTAATGATTGTTTCTCCCGATGGTTGTCCTTTGAAATTTCTATATCAATTGACGACCAAATGTTCAAATAACGAAGCCGAATATGAGGCGATTATAGCAGGCCTTGAATTACTATTGGAATTTAGAGCTCATGAGGTTTTAATTCGGGGCTATTCATTGCTAGTAATTAATCAATTAACGGGAGAGTATAAATGTGAGAGCCCTGGTTTGGTAAAATATTTCAATTTCGCCAAAGCTTTAATTGATAAATTCGAAGAAGTTGAATTAGAATATATTCCATGGGTTCAAAATTTTCAGGCCAATGAATTGGCCCAAATTGCTTCTGGATATAAGGTCTTAAGTAAAAATTTACAAAAGCTTATTGAAATTAGGAGACCTATTTCAGAATGTGACTTCAATGTTTGCCATGTCGATGAAATCGAACAAGACGATTGACGGAAAGTAATAGTGGATTATCTTCAGAATCCATTCTCGAATATGATAGAAAGTTAAAGTATAGAGCCATGTTCTATACTATCTTAGGAGGTGAGATGTATAAGAAACTCTCCGATGGTGCTTTGGCAAGGTGTTTAGGCGATCATGAAGTCTACATTGCCCTAGCAGAAGTACATGAAGGAGTATGTGGAGCCCATAAAGCTGCAGAGAAAATGAAATGGGTGTTGAAGAGGCAAAATTTGTTCTGGCCTACAATGATGAAAGACCGTTTGGTTTTTTTGAAAGGGTGTAAGCAATGCCAGAAACATGACCCTATCCAACATGTTCCAGTAGATGAACTACACTCTATTATTAAGCCATGGCCTTTTCAGGGTTGGTTTTTAGACCTGATAGGTCAAATTAATCATGTTTCCTCGAATGGACATCAATACATCTTAGTGGCCATTGATTATTTTTCAAAATGGGTAGAGGCAATAACTCTAAGAAAGGTGGATCAAGTTGATTTTATAAATTTTATTGAGGACTACATTTTTTGTAGATTCAGAATCCCTCAAACATTGACCACTGATAGGGGAACGATGTTCGTCGGAATCAAAATGCAGAAATATGCTGAATCTCGAAACATAGAGTTGGTAACATCTACACCTTATTATGCCCAAGCAAATGGCCAAGTCGAGGCTGCCAATAAAATCTTAATTGATTTGATAAGCAAACACACAAAGCAGAAGGCTAAGAGTTGGCACAAAACATTTACTCAAGTCTTTTGGGCTTATAGAAATTCCCCTAGACGAGCAACATGACCTACTCCCTTCAAGTTAGTCTATGGCCAGGATGCCGTACTGCATGTAGAAATTAAGCTTCAATCCTTAAGAATTCAAAGGCAAAATTATTTGCATACAGAGTATTTTTGGAACCTCATGTTCGATCAACTTAATGATCTAGATGAAGAAAGGCTTACGACGTTAGACAACGTTATTAGGCAGAAGGAAATAGTGAGTTGCTTTTATAATAGAAGGGTGAAACGAAAAAGCTTATAAGTAGGAGATTTGGTTTGGAAAACGATCTTGCCTCTTGATACTAAATCTCGATTCTTAGGTAAATGGTCTCCAAATTGGGAAGGACCATTCGTTGGTGAGAAAATGTTTTCGAACAATGCTTATCTAATTCGAGAAATCGATGGTAAAACACTATCTATCAATGGTAAAACCCTAATAAGCTCTGTCCTATCCTCCATCATCTGTTTGGACTTTTTGGCGAAGACCTCCTTACTAGCTTTAAACTCGGCTTCGCGTTCCGAAATAGCATCTCGAAGTTGATTTTCAAGATTCTCGATGCGAGATTTGGTTGTAACTGTAGCGACCGAAAAATCCGGGCGAGGATTCCTCGAAGGTTCAAAAATGAAGCCGCCACCAAAGTTTAGTTTAAGGGCAAATATTGGAAAATCCCTTTTGGAATGGATAAGGGTCCTTGAGACCAGATTAGGGTTCGGGAGTCGGTTATGCGTGGGGTAGGTTACCTGCTAACTAGTTGTAGGAAAGAATGTTAATTTTGAAAATGTTTATTTTACCCTTTTATTGTGAATTGAAAAGAAAGAAGACTTAATAAAAGTTTTAGTTTTTTGTGCTTGACAGGAGTGGGCCCCCGCTCCTACGTATCTCCAGGTGCGATGGAGAAATCAAAGCTACGTAGTTCTTGGTAGAAAATGTTTGTAGGTTGGTGTTTTTTAATATAGGGGTTTTAGGACTGTGTGATCTGTGTTGAAGGGCCGCTGAGGGCTGAAGGAGCACTGGGGCTTTGAAGGACCACAGTTCACTTATCCTAAAACGATGACTAACCCGGCCGTACGACCGACTTAATCCCCTACTTTGAAAATAAGATTTTTGATTTTTGAAATGAAAGAGACGTGTTTGTATTTTTTAATTTAGAAATTATTCATTTTAAATAGAGATTTTAGGACATGATCCGTAACGGTTCATTCGTGGTCCTAAAAAGCAGACTAACCCGTCTGTACAGTCGACTTAGTCCCCTATTTATATTTTGAGGTTTTTTGTAAAAAAAAAGAATTAAGAAAAAAAGGTAATGGAAATTGTTTATTTTTGCGCTTGACAGGGGCGTGACCCTGCTCTTACGTATCTCTTGGTAGAGAATCAAAGGCTACGTAGTTCTAGGTAGAAAAATTTGTTTGTTGATGTATTTTATTTAGGGATTTTAGGACATGATCCGTAACGGTTCATTCGTGACCTAAAAAGCAGACTAACCCGACTGTACAGTCGACTTAGTCCCCTATTTATATTTTGGAAATGAAATATTCATCTATTTATTTTTATAGGTTTTTTTTTGTAAAAGAAAATAATAAAAAACGCAAAGAGAGGTTGCAGTAGTGAAATGGGGTGTTATTATTAAAAGAAGGAAGAGTGAGAATTTGTATATAAGATGAAATAAATACATACATAAAAACATGCAAAAAGGGAGTGTGGTGTAATAGTAAAACAGGGGTGCAATTAACAGAAAGAGGGTTGTATTAATAAAACTGGGGGTGCGTAAAGCAGCCCACTGCTAGTTCTGCCAGCCCACGAACTCGTGGGCTTTTCACAGGGGGTATAAGAAGTAACAAGGCTGGTGTAAATAGTGAATCTGAGACTCTGAGTTTTAAAAAAAACAGGGGGCATAGCAATGAAGCATAGGGGGGTGCAGTCAGTAGTAGCCTTGTTTTTGATTCTAGATCTTCTAGCCCACGAGTTATGGGCTTGTCAAAAAGGGTGGGCTGCGTGGGGGATTAACGCAATAAAAAGAGGGGTGCGAGAATTAAACAGACATTTAAGATAAAACAAAATAAATATTAAATTGAAGGCATATGTGAGGATATTTTTGACTAACCCTAATTTCATTCTCCTCTTTCACTTGCAGCGCCGCTGCTGAGAACAAAACAGAGAGAGCGAGGGACACGCGAAAGGAAAGAGAAAGAGACGGTGAGAGAGAGTGAGCGATGGAGAGGAGAGAGAGACCCTGCGTGAAGGAAGAAGAAGAACGAAGAGGGAGCAGAGAGGCTTGGGGACGGTGGAGAGATGACGATGAAGAGGGCGTGGTGACGGAAACAACATTGGTGTGGGTACTGGGGGAAGAGAGCGACAGTCAGAGGAAAAAAAGGGAGGACGACGGTCGGAGTTGGTTGTGATGGGGCGATGGGAGAGAGGGTGAGGTTGAAGGGGATTGTGTCGGTAGAGGGAGGGAGAAGAGAGGATTTCGACTGGTATTTTGTTGGGTGGTGACGCAGTGGTTTGGCTATGGGGTGGCGGTTTTGGGCGATCACGGTGGTGGCTGTTGGTGGTGTGGGTGGTTTTGTGGTACGTACGGTGGGGGAACCGAAGGTGGCCGAAGGTGGTGAATTTGGGGTGGCCACCGTGGTGACCCTGTTGGTGGTGTGGGGGTGGACGGAGCTTCAAGCTCTTCCATTCTTCTTCCTTTCTTCTCCCTTAATTTTATTCTGTTTTTTGTATTTGTGCTTTCTGTGTATCTGCGTATTTTTTCACTGACTCCCCCTTTTACTGTTCATTGTTATTTTGTTTTTATAGGTGAATTGGTGTGATGGAAGTGAGGAATCAAAGGACAGGCAGCAGCTGGCTAAGGAAAAAAGGACAAAGGACGAGCTGGCTGAGGGAAAAAGGACAAAGGACCAGCTGGCTGAGGGAGAAAGGACAGCATCAAGGAAAAAAAACCCTAGCTAGGGCAGTCAGCATCAGCTGCGCCTCCTTCCCTCTTTTTTCCTTTTTTGAATTTTGTATTTTAATTTTTGTACTATTTACATTTTTTTGCTTTTTTTGTTTATGTGTAAAAAGACTTGATTATGTAATAAAAGGACTTTGGCTATTCTGATTTTGTATTACATTTTATTTATTTATTTATTATTTTTTATATTTTATGATAATAAAGAAAATATTAACGAAAAATGAGTATCACAAAAAACGTTGCAACGAGCGTTAAAGACACGCACACGCGATTGAAACGACACGTGGCACGACAAGAATAAAAACTTTTTTTTTGGATTTTAGACGGACAAAATTAGGGTATGACAACTGCCCCTCTTTATTTATATTCCGTAGATAAACTGAAGTGTTTTCATAGTAGGACTAGAAATAAAGATAAGACAAATGCTAATTTTGTCCTTTTAGTAGAAAAGTGTAGAGTTTGAGAATTACCAGAGAACGGTTAACACTCGGGGCATCGACAAGAAATGAATAAAGAAGGAGCACTGGGGCTCTGAAGGAACACTGGGGCTCTGAAGGACCACTGGGGGTCTGAAGGAGCACTGGGGCTCTGAAGGACTAATTAGTCTGAAGGTCTAATCCACAGTCGATGCATGGTGCACTGATTTGAATTAAACTAAAGGACCTATTGGTCTGAAGGGCTGCCTGGGCCTGATGGACCAAAAATGGTCTGATGGACTGTAACTAGCTATGGTACTAGTAAAACAGTCTGAGGGTGACCTACGTCGATGCGGCCGTGAGGGTCAAGATCAGATCTAGAACTGATATGTTGACCACAAAGGATGTCCACTATGTCTTAGGCAGACACAGCTAATATGAAGGACCTCTGGGGGTCTGAAGGATCTGCCGCGCTCAGTGGCAACGTTAAGATCTGAAGGTAGAGTTCGAAGCCGTCGCTTTGACGTGTTCATTTGAACTGAACTGAAGGACCAAACTGGTCTGAAGGATCTATGCTAGACTCTGTGCTAACACTGCGATCTGGTGTTTGATATAAGATTCAACGCTTGTCGCATTGACTTAAGAAGTGGAAGTAATGTATGCATCTGTAATGATTGATTTTAAGGGGAATGAATGAATGTAATGAGATTTTTTTCTTATTTGCCTTTTTTGCTTCTTTTTTTTTCTTTTCCTTTTTTTGCTTCTTTTCTTGGCACATGGTAAATGTATGAAATGCGAATGATGCAAATGTAATGCTTTCATGCAACTGCTATGGTGGATAAAGGAAGACACGTGAATGCATGGTACAATGATATAATTTGTGATGTAGAAATATTTTTAGCAACGACGAGACCGGCGTTTGGCACGTCTATCGAAGTAAAAAATGTCGTGTGTGTGTGCATGCATGCAATGTCATGTATGTGCAATGTGGAAACAAATGAACTACAAAGGCCCATGAACTGTGGATGCTGAAGATGATCGAAAAAATTGATAAGCGGTATATGTGAGTGCAGATGACGTGCAAGTGCAAATGTAATGCTTTGATGCAGGTGCCATGGTAGGTGCATGTTTGCATGGTGGAATGAAATGTATGTTATGATTTATTGATGATGCATTTTTGTGGTTTTTGAGATGAGAGAAAGATTTTTTTTTTATGCGGGAAATTGAGAAGTGGATGCTTTGGAATCATCACTTATTGGATGCATGGTTGTATGGCGGGATGATTTATGCTATGATTTTATTGATGATGCAGAAAAAATTTTGTAATGATGAGAAATGAGGCTTTTGATCCAAGAGGCGCGGAAGTGAATATTTTGCAATTATCGTTCCTTGGAAAAAAAAATTGGATTTTATTTGAATTCAAGCTTTGTCAATCTCAAGGTTGTTGTTTACAGTTACTAATGTGCAACCGTACTTGACTGTATTTACAGACTCGTTCACGTTTGTTCTTCCCTTACAGTGTCCCATGATTGATTGAATTTTAGGTCCACAAAGTTAACAAAATGAGTGTTCAGCGTCACATTATTAACTTGTGTTCTCTCTCTTTGAAGCATTGTTTAGTAGACATGTAGAGTAGTGCTAATACAGATGAATGAATTAGTTGACTTGGTAAGACGGATATGACACGTGATGGGATGGATGGTAGGTTTTCCCCAAAGTCATGAAATGTAGGTTTTTCCCAGCTCAAGAAATGTGGAACTGCCCTGATTTAGACTACCGGTTGTTGCGCCCGAAAAAGTCCTTGGGAGAGAACTGTTCTCGTTTACAACTTTCTTTAAAACAACGGAGTCGCCACCAATATTTATTTAGGAAAATATTAGGAAAACCTTTTTTGGAAAGCGATTGGCCTTTGGAAACTGAAGATTTGGGTTCGGGGGTCGGTTATGCGTGGGGAATGTACGAGCACCCCACACATCCTCTCTACTGAGAGGGAACCTTTAATTAAAAGTGTGGTTTTAGTGTGTTGGTTTGAAAATACTTTAATCTTGCTTCCCTACTTCTCATTAGAAAAAAAAATGCATTGAAAGAGACTTGGTGAAAATCTTATTTATGTGAAATAAAGGAGAAAAAAAAAAGGGTTTTTTAGAGAAAAAGTGCTTGACGGGGGTTACGACCCGCTCCTACGTATCTCCCGGTGCGATGGAGAACTCAAAGCTTACGTAGTTCTCCTTTAGAAAACGTTTGTTGGTTGGTGTTTTTTAATATAGGGGTTTTTGGATTGTGTGATCTGTGTTGAAGGACCACTGGGGGTCTGGAGGGCAGCTGAGGGCTGAAGGAGCGCTGGGGCTCTGAAGGACCACAGTTCACTTATCCTAAAACGATGACTAACCCGGCCGTACGACCGACTTAATCCCCTACTTTGAAAATAAGATATTTTTGACTTTTGAAATGAAAGAGATGTGTTTGTATATTTTTTAATTTTAGAAATTGTTTATTTTTGCGCTTGACGGGGGTATGACTCTGCTCCTACGTATCTTTGGGTAGAGAATCAAAGGCTACGTAGTTCTAGGCTTGTCTATTCTTTGAAAAGGTTTTTGTCTTTTGTCTTTTTAGTGAGTTTTCGAAATAGGACGAGCATTTAGTGAATGATTAAACTAACCAAGGTTATGGGTAATCACCGCTAAGTGTTCTTGAAAATGAGAGTCACCACCGCCAGTCAGACGAACAAGGGTTCTGATTGACTATTAGTAGCAACTCGTTTTTTATTTGCTCTAATGAAAATGGTTTTCGAAAGAGATTGATTAGCACGGATGATCAAACTAACAAAAGCTATGGGTGATCACCGCTTATTGTTCTTTGGGGGGAAAAGACATCGCTACCAATGGCTAGACGAACAAAGGTTCTGATTAACCACTGGCAACGATGGGTTTGAAAATGATTCTAGCTTATAGAAATGATTCTCTTTGTTACACAAATGCTAGTTTTTGATTGCTAAAATGACTTTTATTTGCTGCGCTTGACGAGAACGAGACTCGCTCCTACGTATCCCAAATGGGAATCAAAGCGACGTAGTTCTAATTTGAAAATGAAAATGCTTTTGAAAGGGTTTGGAAAAAGGAAAAGCTTTCATAATGACCAAGCAAGCAAAGATTTTGAGTGATCATTACTAATAACTCTTGATAGCGTTCATGACAATCAAACAAGCAAAGACTTTGGGTGATAGTCACTAATAACTTGCATTGGTTAGAAAAGAGTTTGAGAGGTTTTTGGGAAAGAGTGAAGTTATTATCAAAGATTGGTTATAAAGTTCAAGCACATTCGTTAACCGAGCAATCACGCATTTGTTGAACGTCAACTAAGACTAAACATGCCAATACAATCAAAGATTCAAATGTCAAGGATGCAAAGTAAGGTTCTCAAGACAAATGTGTGTGTGTGTGTGTAAGAAAGAGTGTATTTACCCTAATGACTCTATGCTACAACAAGCAAGTAGGCTTACGCCTTCATTAGGAGGTCATACAAGTGGAGAGGATGGCACACAATTAAATCAAGACATTTAAGTTGCATCAAGAGCAATTAAACAATTGATCACAGGCATAGAATGATCTTAGTTAAGCTAGTGAACATGTGAGCAATGATTTCTCAATAACATGAACAAAAGGAATTGCATCAAGACGAGGGTAAGCCTATCCTTTGCAATCAATAATATGAACAAATGCCCAAAGGTTAATAACACGATCAAAGAGGAGGGGGCATCAAGGTTTTGGGTAACCTATCCCTTGCAATACCTCACGAACCCTAAACCATAAACCTACAATCTCATCTTTTATTCATTAAAAAACAAAATTACAAGAGGAAGGTTGAATCATCTAAAACCATATTCACCACTTAAAATATGATGCCCTGGGCACAAGTGGGAGTCACATGATTTATCATCAACAATGAACAATGATCAAACTAGAATATAAGAACAAATAAATAAACATTAAAACAAAGTTGAATCACATAGAGCAATCCTCTCACTTTGAGAAAAGTGCACTAGGCACTAGTGAAAATCAACTTGCCTATCATCCACAATTAACAATAAGCAAATTAAAACAAGACTTAAATAAAAGAACACATAAACAAAGTTGAATCATATAGAGCAATCCTCTCACTTTGAGAAAAGTGCACTAGGCACTAGTGAGAATCAACTTGCCTATCATCCACAATTAACAATAAGCAAATTAGAACAAGACTTAAATAAAAGAACACATAAACAAGGTTGAATCACATCTAGCAATCTTCAACTACTTAGCATAAAGTGCACAAAGCACAAGTAGGAATCATCTTTCTAGATCATCCACCATTAACAATAAGCACATTAAAATAAGACTAAATAAGAGAACACATAAACAAGGTTGAATCACATCTAGCAATCTTCAACTACTTAGCATAAAGTGCACAAAGCACAAGTAGGAATCATCTTGCTAGATCATCAACAAATATTTGCAAGTGAAATATGTTGAAAATAACATTTAACACCAAAATCAAATACCAATGCCAAGATTGTACATCATCAAGCAAAGAGGAACAACAAAATTAGCTTAAGAACACATTAATCATAGTATGCGAACCAAACAAGCATGGATTCACATTTTATTTCACAAAAAATACAAGAAATTAACACAAAACAACATGAAACCAATTATTCAAGGGTGAGAGGCACCTTAAACACCCAAGCCTCCCAAGTGCTTGTCAATAGTGTTTAAGGCTCCTCTCACCAACAACAACAAACTACATTTTAAACAAAATGATAATGATATGCGAAATGAAAAGTGAAGAGGAAAATGGGTTTTAATGCAAAAAGGTTGAAGATGATGCAAGAGTTTTAGAGTATACCTTAGATCCTAGCTAGATTATGCAAGAAATGGAGAGCAAGAACACAAATCAACCAAAGACACCAACAAAGAACCCACGCCCAAAATGAAGGTCACCCCTTCTTGATGAAAGTTCTTGAGTTTTAGTGGAGAATGGAAGTAGTATGTGAGAGAGGGATGAAGGGGAGATGGATTGGTGGTGTTTGGATGAAGAAAAATAAAATAAATGGAGGAGAGGAGAGTGGTGTAGCTTCGGCCAAGAGGAGAGAAGGGAGGAGAGGAGAGTGGTGTGCTAATTTTAGTGTAGGAGAGAATGAGCCAAAAAACCTTAGGAATGAGTGAATATGAGAGGTATTTATAGAATGGGATTAGGTATAGGGTTAAAATGGTAATCAAGCAATAAAAATGAATTAATAATCAGCTGAAAATAAATGGAAATGAATAATTGAACTTGGGCACCAAGCAAAGGGGTCATTTTGGTCATTGTTCTTGAGAAGTGCTTTAGGATTGAACTTTGAATTTTGAATGAAGGGTTGAGATCATTTATCACATGGATTAAGGATAGGGAGAAAACACAAAATAGAGAGTGAGGAAGGGAGTGGGGCTTCGGCCTTAGCAAGGAGAGAGGGTGAGAATTTGCCAACTTTTGCAAGTTGGCAATTGTACTATTTGTCTCACATGTGCACAACATTATCCCTTCCATATTTTGATTATTCTTTTCTTGATTATTCCATGAAAATCTTACCATTTTGGGCCATGTCTTAGGAAATCAATCATTGGGCCCAAAATTCTATGATGCCACCATTCCCAAAATTGATTTGATACCTCTCTTTGAAGGAAATTCCCATTTTACCCTTTCCTTTAAATTTGAGCTTTTATGCAAATGAATAACATTAATGCGCATAAAATAAAAAAATCTAATTAATCACATTCTTCCTCAAATAATTCCCCTGATGATTGCCCAGTGATTTGTGATGAAAAACCGTTTTTGTTGTGAAATGACCAAAATGCCCTTTTTGACCCTAAAACCCTAATTTATCCAGGAAGTGTATTTCAACTCTAAAAATGATTTTAAAAGCTCTGGAATGACTTTCAGGACTCAAAAATGCAATGCATAATGCTCCTCACTCCTCAATTTATTTATTTTTGTGGAAAATTAGGGTTTTGACCTAAGCCGGACAAAATTGGGGTATGACACCGGTGAAGGTGATCGAATAGTCTGCCCCTGCCTAGTGATGACAACAGTAAGGGGTGTAGAGGAAATTATGAATTGGGAACGCCATGACTTTGGAATGAAGGGTGGCAGGCGAAAGATTTTGTCTCAACCCTTTGTTTGGTGTTGCCCCAACTATGACAAGGACAAGGTTGCCATGACTGGAGTAACATTGCGGAAGAGTTTGTTTAGGGTAATGGGTTGAGAAATTGCCCCGGTACGGTTTTGTGGATGTGAATATGGTAGGGGAATGAGATGGGTGTAGGGAGAATTTCCCTAATTTTAGGTGGAGTGGAAGGTGACGGGATTGCCCCACTATGGAATGACGTTTTAAACGGTTGCTTTAAGTGAGGTTGTGAAAGGTGGCAAAGTTAGGGTAATGGGCTAGGGAGGTGGTCCAATATGACTATATGGATTGGGTATGGTATATGAATGGGATGGACAATGGCTAAATCTCCAAGTTCAAGGGGTATGGATGATAAAAGAAATGCCCCACTTTGGGATCTAGGTGGTGATCCTAGTATAAACTTTTGGTTCTTTTTTAGGTGAATCCCAACGACTGTGACAGTCTTGAGTTTTGAAGAAAACTTCACTTGGTGATCACTAATCATTGTCTTTACATCAATGCAACTTGAATGAATCTTGGAGTGCAAGCCCTTTGAGTTTTTTTCTTTTTTCTCTTTTTTTTATCCTCTTTTTTTGATTTTTTTTGAGCAAATATATTGTAAATAAATAAACTTACTTCTCCTAAAATTAAATCTTTGAGAAAATGAAAGCAATTAGCCACCGATCAGTATGGACTTATTAGGGTTGTAATGTGGCCAGTGTTTAGAGGTTTATGAAAGAAAGTTTTATAACGTGGTCAATGATTATGGGGTTGTGGAGTATAGGCTCAAATGGGCTCAGAGAGGTGTTTGATGGTTTATTGATACGATGACCTTTTAAAAAAAATAAGTAGGTTCAGAGGAGTGTTTGAGGCCAATGGTTTGGGTTTTGTGGAAGAAAGGATAATTCGGCCTAAGGAGGTGTTTGTGGGTTTATTTGGACAAGGATATCTTCTGTGTTTGGTGATATTATGTATCAGCTCGCAATTTCTACTGCTTTTGCTTTTTTCTTTTTGAGGATTTCTTTTTTTAATCCTCTTTTTTTGAATTTCACATTTTTTGCAATCTTTTTTCTCTTTTTTTAGTAGAGTGAGCTGATAAAAGTGACACACCATTTTTGATGTGGAATTGATCCTTGTCTAGGGTGACAAAAAGATTTTTTTGATTTTTTTTGCTCAAAGGGGTAGTAAAGAACCTTTTTTTTAGGATACGGGAAGACGACCAAACCTCATTTCAAATCATGATTGCTTGTTTTCCTCAAAAATTAATTCAAGGACAAAAATTATTTATTTTTATATATCTGCTTTTTTCTCTTTATTTCTTTTATTTGCCCTAATTTTTTGCTTAGGCTGCTCTTGCGAGTTTTCAACCTAACAGGCTTTTTAATTTATTTTTTGTAAAGGACTTGCACCAAGGGAATAAAATGTTGACAAGATATCTAGTGATCACAAATTTGCCCCAGCTTGAGGGCCTAAAGTGTTAGTTTATGAAATTTCATCATTGGGAACCAACCAAATAGTTGACTGGGTACTTTTGGAGAACATGCACCTTATGGGATGGTCGGGGTGGGACTGGACATGAACAAGGAATGATGATGGGAAAGATGTGGACACTGACTGACTCAAACAAGAGTAAATGCGTATTGCAGACAAGTTCACTATACGAATGCTTCAGAGAGTTAACATAGTATGCGACATGATAGAAGAAATTTTTGATAACACATCAGTTAACAAAATGGACCATTTGGATCATTTGCCATGGGACTGATGAGATGCGTCATTTTGCTGAAGAAAATTGTGAACGAGCTGCAAACAGTGAATAACTTCCCTTTTTTGAAAATTGGGTGTCTGAAAAAACCTTGAGTTTGTAGCTAGTCTAAACTTTTCCAAAGAAGAATAATCAATTTCGTCTCATCTCTCATCAATTTTTTTGAAAAAAAGTGTGCTCATGGGTTTTTTTTTATTTAGAAAATGAGACAAAACGTGATAGATGAACTAATACATGATGATGGACATGGATGATGAAGATGTAAGTGCATGAAATGCATGTGATTGTTTGACTCCAGTGACATCTAAGATGTTCAAAGGAATAATTATTTTACAGGATTTTGGTTTTTAAGAGACAATGCAGCATGTAACAGGTGCAAAATTTCTCATTGATGCTCAATGATGCATGAAAAGAGTGATGACATGTTTTTTTGTTTTTTTCCTAGAAAATGACACATGCAGTGAAAAATGATTGTTTGATTCTAATGAAATGCTATGTCAAGTATGCAAAGAAACAATTATTGTAAATGACTTTGCAACATGATAATGATGCGAACATTTTTCAATTGATGATGAATGATGAAAGAATAATGAAATACTGGTACGTTTTTTTTCTTTTTTTGGAATGTACGTATGAATGAACACATGATGATGGATATGTACGATGAAAATGCAAATGTATGAAATGCATGGAGGAACCGATCACTTGAAGGGACCAACGACTTTATTCTATTATGAATGCATGATGTTTTTTTTTAAAAAAAGATTAACTATGCGTATGCAATGGGGATAATCAAATTACATGCCCCCCATGTCCTAATGCATGAAGGAACACGTGGTGATAGATATGCATGATGCAAGTGCATGAAACGCGTGCATGAATGATCACTTGGAAAGACCAATTATTCTAAATGATTTTTTGTTTTTGGGGGCAATACAACATGTGACCGATGCATGGCCTTATTTATGTATCAAAGATAATGAAATAATTTTTGTGAAATGAGGCATGCTGAAACGGGGAATGAAATGACGTATGAATGATCGATGAAACAGTGGTTTTTTTATTTATTTGGATGAGTAAAATGATGTATGAATGCTATGTTTTTACATGCATATCATGATGTTGCAAATGATGAAATGTCTACATTATTTGATGTTGATTTTTTGTGAATGAAAGTGCGTACTAAATGAGATATTCCAATGTTTATCTCAATTTTTTAATTGTGCTCGTGGTTTTTTCTATTATCTCCTTTTTCAGAAAAAAAATGCATGAATGAACAAATGATGTTGCGTGATGCAGATGCATGGAATGTGAATGATCACTTGAAAAGATTGACTATCCAAAAATGATTTTTCGGAGGCATTGCAATATGCTGATGAATAATGCAAGAAAGTGGCATTATTTTTTTTATTTTCTTTTATTTGGAAATGATGCATGCAAGTAGGGGTGTCAAAAAAACCCGGACCCGCGGGTACCCGCGGGTAAAACCCGTCGGTACCCGCGGGTAAAACCCGTCACGGGTCCGGGGCGGGTAGTTAAACGGGTACCCGCGGGCCAAATAAACGGGTATTTTGACTACCCGTACCCGTTAGTAAATATAGTTTCCCTCATATATATACCAATATAAAAAGCAAAAATCTATTGTTGTTGTTGTTTACGTGGATGTTTATTCACATTTTGTTGTATCTTTTATCCTAATATTTTGGATAATGTTTAGTTGTTATTTTTCAAGTTTCTATTATCATAATTTTAGTTTTTTTATCTCAATTCAATAACAATTATATATTAATAAATAGTTGATACGATAAATGCATATCAAAATGCGTAATTTTTTTATATAAATGAATCAAAAAAATAGTGTTAAAAAAACTAATTTTCTATGGTATTTCAATTTTTTTTTTTAAAAGTTTTTTATTTCTTAATTTACAAATACCCGCGGGTACCCATTTAAAAAAAATCCGTTTAAAACCCGTTAAACGGGTACCTGCACGGGTCCGGGGCCTATTTATAATAAACGGGGCGGGTCCGGGTAGTGAGATACCCGTGCCCGCCCCGCCCCGTTGACATTCCTACATGCAAGAAGACTAATGCATTCGAGGTGGTTAAGAATGAAGAGCTTTTGTTTTTATTTTTATATTTTTTTGCACGAAGAGGAGTAATAAATATAGTATATTTTTTCTATATGAGTATGCAAGATGATGCAAGTTGGGCAAATATGTAGTGTCTTTGTTTTTTGGATGATGATGATATGCATGCTAGTACCATGAGAACGAGATGTATATGAAAACAAGTGATTCGTTCTAAGGTGATTTTTTATTTTCTAGCAAAACATAATGCCCATGATGACAGATATGTATAGAAAATGCAAATGCATGTATGCATGAAGAAATAAATGTTTGATCCTAATGCAATTATTTTTATTTTCCAAGAGGTAGTGCAACATGTATGCAGACTCTTATTTTTGACTTATTGGGTGACGAATGATACAATTATAATGAAATGATTTTTTTTTGTTTTATTTGGGAAAATGATACGCGAACACGGAGTTGATGCATTCAAACTAGGATGGCAACATGAGGGAAAATGATGTATGAATGATATGTTTTTTTTTGAAATGTAATTCATGACTTTACAAATGATGCGATGCCTACGCTATGTGATAATGATTTTGAATGTTTATGTATGAATGTCAGTGCATATTGAGATGCTCATGTTATATGACTAAAAATTACTCTTTTTGTGCCAGGAAATAAAATGCATGACACTCGCAATGATTTTTTTTTATGCATGGAAAAGAGAGAGCACATGATGCTTGACATGATTTTGAATGTTTTTGTTGTTTTTGGAACGGGAAGACGGATGCATGAGTATTGGTGAACCAGCTCGCCTTTGATTGAATGAATGTGCGTGAGATGTGAATGTATGGTTTTATTTTCTTGTCGGGGAATCCAAAACTTTTTATTAAAGTATGATTCTAGGGTCTGACTTTCAAATGTTTTTTATTTTACTTTCATCCACCATTTTTAAAAAGTTTTGTAATTCCCCGGCGGTCATCGAAATGTATGGAAAACGATATATTTAAAGATTTGTTTTTATGATATGCAAAATAAAGTAAGAATCATTGAGACATGTTTCAAGAAAAGAAAATAGCTAGAACAAATGAAATATGATTTTTGGTTTTTTTTCAAAAAAAAATGGGAAGGAAATGTATCTATGCTTGTTTGAATGCGACGGGGTGAAGCTCCTTTGTGTCCTAAAAAGGGTTCCTTTGAGAATAGATCTAAAATTCTTTCTACTGAGTGAACCTTTCAAAGGGTAGCTCTACAAGGCCTAATAAGGTTCCTAGAGCCAACGACCCCGTTCGAGAATGCTAGCCACAACAATAGGCAAACTATTAGAAGTGATAGTACCCTCGAAGGGACCAAACTCTAGGTGAGACTTTCGTAACCACCGAGCTGGACGTACATCCAGAGGGCCATTACTACGCAGTCTCGTTCTAACTTAGTTTATGCTCCAGTCCGGGTATAGGACTATTCTCACATGTGTGCAAAAGTGTGATAGTGGAGTGTGTGAAGGAGCAAAATGTTAAATATACCCTAGTTGCAAAACAAACAAGCACATATACAACAATAATAGTCTTCTACCCTAGAGTTTATAAACATAAAAGAATATAATTGGCAATAAAATAAAAGAATAATCACATATACAAACATAATGGTCTTCTATCCTAAGGTTTACATACCACATGAAAATAATATAATATGCAAGAATAAAAGACAAAAGGATAGGGTAAAAATAAACATTAAATCAACAATTAATCCTACAACTAATTAGACTAGGCTTGACTCTCTAAAATGTCCCCTGTGAAGTAGCCAGCTGTAGCGACTGAAAAATCCGGGCGAGGATTCCTCGAAGGTTCAAAAATGAAGCCGCCACCAAAGCTTAGTTTAAGGGCAAATATTGGAAAATCCCTTTTGGAATGGATAAGGGTCCTTGAGACCATATTAGGGTTCGGGAGTCGGTTATGTGTGGGGAAGGTATTAGCCCCCCACGACATCCTTCCTAATGAAGGTTACCTGCTAACTAGTTGTAGGAAAGAATGTTAATTTTGAAAATGTTTATTTTACCCTTTTATTGTGAATTGAAAAGAAAGAAGAGTTAATAAAAATTTTAGTTTTTTGGGCTTGACAGGAGTGGGCCCCCGCTCCTACGTATCTCCAGGTGCGATGGAGAAATCAAAGCTACGTAGTTCTTGGTAGAAAATGTTTGTATGTTGGTGTTTTTTAATTTAGGGGTTTTAGGACTGTGTGATCTGTGTTGAAGGGTCGTTGAGGGCTGAAGGAGCGCTGGGGCTCTGAAGGACCACAGTTCACTTATCCTAAAACGATGACTAACCCGGCCGTACGACCGACTTAATCCCCTACTTTGAAAATAAGATTTTTGATTTTTGAAATGAAAGAGATGTATTTGTATTTTATAATTTAGAAATTATTCATTTTAAATAGGGATTTTAGGACATGATCCGTAACGGTTCATTCGTGGTCCTAAAAAGCAGACTAACCCGACTGTACAGTCGACTTAGTCCCTTATTTATATTTTGAGGTTTTTTGTAAAAAAAGAATTAAGAAAGAAAGGTAATGGAAATCGTTTATTTTTGCGCTTGACAGGGGCGTGACCCTGCTCCTACGTATCTCTTGGTAGAGAATCAAAGGCTACGTAGTTCTAGGTAGAAAAATTTGTTTGTTGATGTATTTTATTTAGAGATTTTAGGACATGATCCGTAACGGTTTATTCGTGACCTAAAAAGCAGACTAACCCGACTGTACAGTCGACTTAGTCCCCTATTTATATTTTGGAAATGAAATATTCATCTATTTATTTTTATAAGTCTTTTTTGTAAAAGAAAATAATAAAAAACGCAAAGAGAGGATGCAGTAGTGAAATGGGGTGTTATTATTAGAAGAAGGAAGAGTGAGAGTTAGTATATAAGATGAAATAAATACATACATAAAAAACATGCAAAAAGGAAGTGGGGTGTAATAGTAAAACAGGGGTGCAATTAACAGAAAGAGGGTTGTATTAATAAAACTGGGGGTGCATAAAGCAGCCCACTGCCAGCCCACGAACTCGTGGGCTTTTCACAGGGGGTATACGAAGTAACAAGGCTGGTGTAAATAGTGAATCTGAGACTCTGAGTTTTAAAAAAAAACAGGGGGCGTAACAATAAAACATAGGGGGGTGCAGTCAGTAGTAGCCTTGTTTTTGATTCCAGATCTCCTAGCCCACGAGTTATGGGCTTGTAAAAAAGGGTGGGCTGCGTGGGGGATTAACGCAATAAAAAGAGGGGTGCGAGAATTAAACAGACATTTAAGATAAAACAAAATAAATATTAAATTGAAGGCATATGTGAGGATATTTTTGACTAACCCTAATTTCATTCTCCTCTTTCACTTGCAGCGCCGCTGCTGAGAACAAAACAGAGAGAGCGAGGGACACGCGAAAGGAAAGAGAAAGAGACGGTGAGAGAGAGTGAGCGACGGAGAGGAGAGAGAGAGCCTAGGTGAAGGAAGAAGAAGAACGAAGAGGGAGCAGAGAGGCGTGGGGACGATGCTGATCGCTTCGTTTGATGGCGACGAACAGCGACCTCGGTAGGGAGAACGACGGCAACGAATGGTGGCTCGCGGTGTTGTCAATGCGGATCCAGGCGGTGCTGCGATAGAGGTGGTGATGGCGACGACGGCAGAGATGAGTTTTTTGTGAGGTTCGGTTGGTGGTTGTTGGGGGGTTTGAGGGGTGGTTGACGGTGGAGAGATCACGATGAAGAGGGCGTGGTGACGGAAACGGCGTTGGTGTGGGTACTGGGGGAAGAGAGCGACAGTCAGAGGAAAAAAAAAGGGAGGACGACGGTCGGAGTTGGTTGTGATGGGGCGATGAGAGAGAGGGTGAGGTTGAAGGGGATTGTGTCGGTAGAGGGAGGGAGAAGAGAGGATTTCGACTGGTATTTGGTTGGGTGGTGACGCGGTGGTTTGGCTAAGGGGTGGCGATTTTGGGCGGTCACGGTGGTGGCTGTTGGTGGTGTGGGTGGTTTTGTGGTACGTACGGTGGGGGAACCGAAGGTGGCCGAAGGTGGTGAATTTGGGGTGGTCACCGTGGTGACCCTGTTGGTGGTGTGGGGGTGGACGGAGCTTCAAGCTTCTCCATTCTTCTTCCTTTCTTCTCCCTTAATTTTATTCTGTTTTTCGTATTTGTGCTTTGTGTATCTGCGTATTTTTTCACTGACTCCCCCTTTTACTGTTCATTGTTCTTTTGTTTTTATAGGTGAATTGGTGTGATGGAGGTGTGGAATCAAAGGACAGGCAGCAGCTGGTTGAGGAAAAAAGGACAAAGGACGAGCGGCTGGGGGAAAAAAGGACAAAGGACCAGCTGGCTGAGGGAGGAAGGACAACATCAAGGAAAAAAAAACCCTAGCTAGGGCAGCCAGCATCAGCTGCGCCCCCTTCCCTCTTTTTTCCTTTTTTAATTTTTGTACTATTTACATTTTTTTGCTTTTTTTGTTTATGTCTAAAAAGACTTGATTATGTAATAAAATGACTTTGGCTATTCTGATTTTGTATTACATTTTATTTATTTATTTATTATTTTTTATATTTTTTGATAATAAAGCAAATATTAACGAAAAATGAGTATCACAAAAAACGTTGCAACGAGTGTTAAAGACACACGCACACACGATTGAAACGACACGTGACACGACAAGAATAAAAACTGTTTTTTGGATTTTAGACGGACAAAATTAGGGTATGACATAAACCAAATCCAGTTCTACTTGACGCTTGGATTCTTTTTTCCGTGTTGCTTCCGTGGAAACACCTTTAAGCTGATTGACATCACCAACAACTTTTTGTTCTGGTTGAGCCGCATATTCTTGCTGTGTTTTCAGATGCTCAAAACATGAAAGTATACCTTTAGCGAGATCCCATGCGGTTTGGCCAGTTGTTCTGGAGGGATTTTCCCTTCATACAGTTGTAATTTGGAACGAATGGCTGACATCTGAACAGTGATGTCTCGACTTCGTCGAAGAAGCTAGAGATATCGTCGGAGACAAGAATGCTGCGAAGTTCCTGCTGAATTTCAGGCACCACACTGTGAATTATCTCTACAGGAATGTGTTCTTTTGGAAAATATTTTCTCCTTTTGAACCGTTTGGCCCAAGATTTGTTAAATCTACCCCATCATTGCCTTGGTTTACGACATTCGCTGCCTGAGAGGCACCATGGCCTATGTCAACATGCCTCGCGGACTTTCCTCATCAGCTTGTTGCCGAATAATTTCTTTTGTTTCTTTGGCTAGTAAGTCTGAGGGAGAGAAAGTGGATTTAGCCACATTGATTTCCATGGCGTGATCAGTAAATTCCAAAATGATTTCTTTTGGATTCTTTTTAGGCCAGGGAAGGCCATTTCGAGAGATTCAATGTCTCTAACTTTGATAAGTTTTTCTGCCTGTTGGAAAGACCCGAATATTAGTGGTAATGCGTATTGTTGGAAATGGCATAAAGTTAAGCCTAGATCAAATAAATGAGTACCTTCTGAGCAACATCGGAAAGAGAAGCATTGGGAGAGTTTTTCTGCCGGTTCACAGGTTTTGAAATTGATTCGATCATTGTCACATTAGCATCTACAAACTCGGTGACTTTCTTCTTCAATTGTTTAGAAGGTTGAGCATGCTTGATATTGTCCTTCCTTTTCTTGGGAGTCCCGCTCTTCGAGGCCTAAAATTATATATGTAAATATTAGACAAAATATAAATTTTGCTAATAAGTGGTCTCAGGATAAAACTTATTTGGTAGGCTCTTTAGAAGTAACCTTGTTTCCGGAAATGCTTTTCTTGAACCCTGCTTGTATATGCTTTCGCTGATTAACACAACTGTCTTATTTACAAACAAGAACATACGGTACTCAGACCATACACTGTCAGCTACTAGAGTATTCAGCATCATACAAGAAAGCGGAAGAAAACATAATACTAAAGTCATATTGTCGTTATACATAGACAGCAAAAAGGAAATGAAAATAACTTAAGCATAAATGCCAAGTCATCAGTAGTCGCCCGAACCCAACCTACTCGTGCCTCTTAGATTTCCGCTGTCCCTGTGTCTCTGTAAAACAACAACATATAAACAGTGAGATACAATCTCAGTGAGTTCTACCGTGACCCCTGCTAGCACTCTCGGTTCAGTTATTAGTTCTTTTATAGCTTAACACGACACCGACTGCAAAACATTGCTACTCCCGGTATATCGTAAAATAAACAAAGTACGGCACCGACTGCAAAACCATGCTAATCCCGGTGTATCGCGCAACACAACAAGTACGGCACCGACTGCAAAACCATGCTAATCCCGGTGTATCGCACAACACAACAAGTACGACACCGACTGCAAAACCATGCTAATCCCGGTGTATCGCACAATAATCTTTAACACAACACCGACTGCAAAACCATGCTAATCCCGGTGAACTCCCCTACCAATAGTACATTCTCCCATTGGCATGGAGCCTAGGGAAGGGGATCATGACTGCCCCGCCTAGTATGTTACACATGGGTCGTCACCCAACTCGATATATAAACATATATCTACAATCGTATGAACTCAAGGTCCGTTTACATTCATACCAATACTCGAACATTCAGTTTCGATTAAGAAAAAGATTAAGTTCTCTCTCGGGTACTAATTTACCGTTTTTTGAACCCAATTTACAACTCCAAAACAGTTCAGTTTTACCTTAAAAATAGAATATTCAGTTAGGCCTTTGAATAAGCTTTCCAACGCATCTTAGAACACCTCAATCGGGTTCCCGGATCAAAAGTTATCGCGAAAACAAAAACAGTGTACAGTTGCTGAAAATCTGCAAAGCGTCGCGACGCGAACTGCTACCGTCGCGACGCGAAAAGCGACAGAAACTTTTTGCGTGACAAAACTGGGCCAGGTCGCGACGCGATGGGAACGGGTCGCGACGCGACCCTCTGCAGAAAAGTGCAGTTTTTCCGTTTTCTTGCGAAATTCGCTATTCCGCTCAATTCCGATTCTCGTTCCGACTGAAAACAGATTTAACAACCAGCAAAACAAACCCAACCGATACTAAACGATCAATCAATTCAATCAAAAACTCAATCGAAACGAACTTTATTAAAAACGACATATTTTTCCGAATAGCGGTTTTCAAGTCAAAATCTCTCGGAATCAAATCACCTAAAATTTATCAAGACACAAAAACATCCTAAGCGTGAGTAAAACTCACCCTTGACGCGAGAGCCGATATTGTCGAGACTTCAAAATCCTCAAACGCGAACCGAAAATCACCAATCCGCTTTCAACTTCAATTCGAGCTTCCAAACGCGTTCCACCTTCCTTGGCTTCGATCCTAAACATGATTTCATCATCAATTTCATCACGCAACCCAGAATTTCAACCAATCCCTCACTAAAACCCTAGAAATTCGTGGGTCACAAAAAGGGGGAAAAATGGAGGAGAAGCTTACCAAAGATATGGGTTTTGATGAGAAAGATGAGATGAAGATGGTGATGAAATTTGGGACCTTGGGGATGAGTGATGCTCCCACAATCTCTTCTTCTTTCTTCTTCTTTCCTTCTCTCCTTTCTCTTCTCTTCTCTGCTTCTTTTCTCCTCTCTTCACGCATTCCTTTCTTTTCTTTCTTTCAACACACACACACATATTTAATTAATACATAAGTGGTAGCGTGGTCCAATTACCATATTGATCTTAATTCCTTATTTCGATTCCAAAACTTCCTTGATCCGTATTATTCGGTTAACGATCCTGTGACAGCCAATAATTAATTTTAGCACTCAATAATTTTACCAATTAAGTACCAAATTAATTCAATTGGGTTAACATCCAAATAATTCGATTAATTATTTTGAGGATGTTACAAATATGCAGACCACCACTCTTCGAAGTTCAGAGTGGTCATATAGGAAATTTAAAACTCGAAGAAGGTGAGGGTAGGAGCATGAAGTGGTAACTTTTGTTCTATTACTTTGAGATCCTTCAAAGGGACCAAAGCGTAACCAAAAAGTTTCTTCAAGAAAGAGAAACCAGGACATGGTAAGACTTGTGAAAAACAGAATTGCCTGGCCACTAGATTTGGTTGGTAAGGTACAATTATGACGGTTGATCCGAGTAGGTTCCCAAGAAAGAGAGGTGGGTTGTAACGCCCCAAAAATAATTGGATAATTATTTAATTAATTAGAGGGAATTAGTTTGTGGAGAAATATTAGAAATAATAATATGGTATCTTATTAAATCAATGAAGTGGTGTTAACAAATAATTAAGTGGTGGAAGTAATAGAGTGAGTATTTTGTGTGTGTTAGGGAGTGGTAGAAGAAATTTGAGGGGGGTGCAATTAGGGCCTTTGGTTGGGCCTAAAGAAATAAATGAAAGAAAAAAGAAAGAAGGCAGCGAGGGAGTGGGGGGAACAGACTGAAAGAAAAAAAAAGAGAAACAGTGGGGGGAAGAACCGTGAAGCAGCGCGAGACAGGGAGAGAGAGACGCGACCGCGAGGAAGAAAGGGGGGGGGGGAGTTCTCCCTCGATTCTTATCTAGGTAAGGGGCTTTTTATATCAATCTCTCTTATTTTTCATCCTCTTCGCATTGAAGTAACTTTTAACCCCTAATTTCTACCCGTTTTCGTTTTACCATTGTTGACCTATCCGAGCTCAAAGTGGAGAAGACGAAGTTTGAACCTAATGGAAGTTAGATTAAGGTTTTGGAAGGCATGGGTTTCGAATTGGGAGTGATTTTGGGGAGTTTCGGTGATGGGTTCGGTTTTTGAACTTTCGGAGCGGATCCGGAGCGTGTTCGTAGTTCGTCGGAGTTTCGTGCTTGGAGTTTTGCTTGATTTCTTCAATTTTCCTAAGGTTAGGGGGCTCTCCTTTACCTATATAATAGCTTATATGATTTGTTTTATAGGTGGGTTGGGTTCTAGGGTGGTTCAAAGGGTTGATTGTGGTGTTATTTTTATGTTGTTGTTGTGATTGAGTTTAGTTTGGTGAAAACATGTTATTTGATGTTGGAAAATGTCTATGTTGTTGCGTATGCTTGTGAATTGTCTGGTAATTGCTTCAATAAGGTGAATATGAATGGTGTTGGTTGTGGTGTGAAATAATTGTGGAATTGCTGAATTAAGGTGACGTTGAAACATCGAAGATTGTGTGAAAATTGTTGGTTGGTTGATGTTGATAAATGCTCAAATGAGAGTTGAGGAAATGGTGTAGAATTGTTGAATAAAATGTGTTGTGCGTGGTTGAATTAAATGATGTGTGTGGGTGAGGCGTGGCACGATGTTGCCTTAGTGCCCGCTTTGGGGCGCGCCTTGGTGTGTGGTGCGTGATTGTGTGGGAATTAATCATTTATAAACAAAAATTGTGTCTGGACTGGATATACAGGTATATATAGTATTTTGGGATGTCCGTATTTCAGGGGAAGCTCTGCCGGATTTTTGTTAGAATTTTGATAAGTAGCTGTCGAGATGTAAGTATGTATGTGTCGAATTGGAGGTGAGTCGAGTTTAGGTGTGTGCCGAAGTGTAGGTGTGCGTCGAAGGACATGTGTGTTAAAGTTAAGTGTTGAGCTTAAGTGTGATGTGCTTAAGTGTAGTAGCCGAAGTGAACTTTTGTGTTTAGGTGTGGTGTCCTTAAGTGTAGCCGAGGTAGTTGTGGAGGTGAATGATGATGAGGTGGTGTTCCCAAGAGTAACCAAGGTAGTACCCGAGGTGAGTGATGATGAGGTGTAGTTGCCTAAGTGAAGTGTCAAGGTGTAGAGTAAAAATGCCTAAGTGCAGTTAATCCAAGTGAGGTGTATGTTGGTCGAAGTATATATTTTCGAGGAGTAGAGGTATTGAGGGTGGTATAATCTTGCCTAAGTGTAGCTGCTGAAGTGCAGTGGAAGTTTGTCAAAGTTAGCATGGTCGAGGGGTATAGACATCGAAGTATATTGTATGGATGTTGACGCTAGTGTTGTCGAATTGTAGTTGCTGAAGTGTACGGTTTATGTACCGAGGTGTATGTGTTGAGGAGTAGATGTAACGAGGTGTAGGAGTATGGGTGTCGACATGTAGGTGTCGAAGTGTGGATGTGAAGCAATGTGATGTGACGTTTGGTCCTTAAGTGATGAGTTGGTCCTTGTAGTGACATTTTAGTCCACTACGTTCGGTGTCGAAGTGTCCGGTGAGTTGGACGTTAGATATAGAGCTATTGTCCGATGAGTTTGATGTTAGCCATAGCGCTAGTGGTCGATGTGTCCGATGAGATGGATGTTAGCCTTAGAGCTATTGACTGATGAGTTGTGGTTAGCCCTAGAGCTATGGATTGGTGCAGTGAGGTTAGCCATAAAGCTAGTGACGGATGTGGTGATGTTAGCCTTAGAGCTATAGATGATGTTCTGGTGGATTAATAACGAGGTAAGTGATGGTGTAAGTGACGAGGTAGGTGACGGTTTAGTCCAATGTCTATGATGAAGTATAATTGTTGGCGAGTTGAATATTTATTGGGGAACTGAGTATTTATTGATGAGTTAAAGGCTAGCTTTAGAGCCACAAGTTGAGGTGTAATTATTATTGAGGTGAATAAAGCGGTGTTGGGCTTCGGCCAAAGCGGTGTTGGGCTTCGGCCAAAGCGGTGTTGGGCTTCGGCCAAAGCGGTGTTGGGCTTCGGCCAAAGCGGTGTGTGCCTTCAAGGCTATTTATTGCGGTGTGTATTATTATGTTGTTGTTGTTGTCGATGTTGTTGTGCCCAGTGTTGTTGTGGGTGTTGTTTGGTGAAGTCAGTGTTGTTGTGCACGTTGTTGTTTTTGGTATTGTTTGGTGATGTTTCTTGATTGATTAGGAGTTGATGGTGAATTTGATGTTGTATGCTGGTGTTGTTTTTGGAATTGGTGCCTTAGTTGCTTTCCCTAATATAATGCTTATCATATTTGTTATTATTTATGTAAAGAGACTCACCCTACTGCTTTATGTTGCTTCTCATGTCGGCGACGTGCAGGTGTTTCCGAGTGAAGGTTCTTCCTTACTCAGTCTGAGTGTGGCGTATTGCTCTGATGCGTAGCACTGGGGGTGGCGGGTTGTTATATTTGTTTTGTTATTATTTTAGTTAGGTTTAATTATATTGGTAATGTAAGACTGGTTTGAGAAAACGATGTTTCAAGGGTTCGCCCCATTTAAGTCGTGCTATGTATCACGTAATTACATTTATTGTGAAAAGCACTGTTTATTAAGTTAAAGTGAGGTTTTGGTGAAAGTAGCATTCCCTGGAGGATGTACCTTTTTAAAAAGGAAAAAGATTTTTGAACTCTGATTTTTGATTAAATAACTAATTGAGTAAGGGGGTGTCACAAGTTGGTATCAGAGCAAAAGTTCGGTCTGTCCGGCCAAGTCGTCTAGTCGCAGTGTCTTGGAGTTCCTTGTCGATCTCCGACAAGGACTTTGTTGTAGATTTTCGTTGTGTTGCTTGTAGTTGTTTGTGATTGTTGTTTGTATTATTGAGGTATGTGAAAATTTGAAAAGACGAAGTGTTGAGACCTTAAGTACTTGGTTGCGTGAGTAGGAGGGACTGATCACCCCAATGACTCATCCCCAATGAAAGAGGTGACAATAACTCGTGGTTATTTTATATTTTGAATATGTATTAATTTCAACTTGAGTAATTGAGTGTTGTGTGCAAGTTGGGTGATCCTTGAATTTAAGTAAGTAGGTGTATTATGGATGTCTGTGTAGTTGAGTTGGGAGATATAGTAGGGAGAGGTAGAGATAGGGATCGATACTGGAGGTCGAAGTTCATGCAGAGTGGTAAAGCATGCCTTTTTGAACTAGTTTAGAAATGTGGTTTCTGGGAAACTTGAGGTAGGATGATTGTTGTTAAGAGTATGGTAGTCAAATAAGTACCTATGCAGGATCCGAGTGATCGTGTGAGACTTTGGTGACCCTGAAAATAGAGTTTTGGTGCAAGGTAAGGGCGCAGAGAGGTGTGTATGACCTAGTACTTAGTATACAAGAAGGAGTTGTTGATAGTTGGGAGCAGGAATATGACTGATGGAATTGATGCATTCATATAATTGGTGTAGATTTTCGAGGACGAAAATATTCTAAGTGGGGGAGAGTTGTAACGCCCCAAAAATAATTGGATAATTATTTAATTAATTAGAGGGAATTAGTTTGTGGAGAAATATTAGAAATAATAATATGGTATCTTATTAAATCAATGAAGTGGTGTTAACAAATAATTAAGTGGTGGAAGTAATAGAGTGAGTATTTTGTGTGTGTTAGGGAGTGGTAGAAGAAATTTGAGGGGGGTGCAATTAGGGCCTTTGGTTGGGCCTAAAGAAATAAATGAAAGAAAAAAGAAAGAAGGCAGCGAGGGAGTGGGGGGAACGAACTGAAAGAAAAAAAAAGAGAAACAGTGGGGGGAAGAACCGTGAAGCAGCGCGAGACAGGGAGAGAGAGACGCGACCGCGAGGAAGAAAGGGGGGGGAGTTCTCCCTCGATTCTTATCTAGGTAAGGGGCTTTTTATATCAATCTCTCTTATTTTTCATCCTCTTCGCATTGAAGTAACTTTTAACCCCTAATTTCTACCCGTTTTCGTTTTACCATTGTTGACCTATCCGAGCTCAAAGTGGAGAAGACGAAGTTTGAACCTAATGGAAGTTAGATTAAGGTTTTGGAAGGCATGGGTTTCGAATTGGGAGTGATTTTGGGGAGTTTCGGTGATGGGTTCGGTTTTTGAACTTTCGGAGCGGATCCGGAGCGTGTTCGTAGTTCGTCGGAGTTTCGTGCTTGGAGTTTTGCTTGATTTCTTCAATTTTCCTAAGGTTAGGGGGCTCTCCTTTACCTATATAATAGCTTATATGATTTGTTTTATAGGTGGGTTGGGTTCTAGGGTGGTTCAAAGGGTTGATTGTGGTGTTATTTTTATGTTGTTGTTGTGATTGAGTTTAGTTTGGTGAAAACATGTTATTTGATGTTGGAAAATGTCTATGTTGTTGCGTATGCTTGTGAATTGTCTGGTAATTGCTTCAATAAGGTGAATATGAATGGTGTTGGTTGTGGTGTGAAATAATTGTGGAATTGCTGAATTAAGGTGACGTTGAAACATCGAAGATTGTGTGAAAATTGTTGGTTGGTTGATGTTGATAAATGCTCAAATGAGAGTTGAGGAAATGGTGTAGAATTGTTGAATAAAATGTGTTGTGCGTGGTTGAATTAAATGATGTGTGTGGGTGAGGCGTGGCACGATGTTGCCTTAGTGCCCGCTTTGGGGCGCGCCTTGGTGTGTGGTGCGTGATTGTGTGGGAATTAATCATTTATAAACAAAAATTGTGTCTGGACTGGATATACAGGTATATATAGTATTTTGGGATGTCCGTATTTCAGGGGAAGCTCTGCCGGATTTTTGTTAGAATTTTGATAAGTAGCTGTCGAGATGTAAGTATGTATGTGTCGAATTGGAGGTGAGTCGAGTTTAGGTGTGTGCCGAAGTGTAGGTGTGCGTCGAAGGACATGTGTGTTAAAGTTAAGTGTTGAGCTTAAGTGTGATGTGCTTAAGTGTAGTAGCCGAAGTGAACTTTTGTGTTTAGGTGTGGTGTCCTTAAGTGTAGCCGAGGTAGTTGTGGAGGTGAATGATGATGAGGTGGTGTTCCCAAGAGTAACCAAGGTAGTACCCGAGGTGAGTGATGATGAGGTGTAGTTGCCTAAGTGAAGTGTCAAGGTGTAGAGTAAAAATGCCTAAGTGCAGTTAATCCAAGTGAGGTGTATGTTGGTCGAAGTATATATTTTCGAGGAGTAGAGGTATTGAGGGTGGTATAATCTTGCCTAAGTGTAGCTGCTGAAGTGCAGTGGAAGTTTGTCAAAGTTAGCATGGTCGAGGGGTATAGACATCGAAGTATATTGTATGGATGTTGACGCTAGTGTTGTCGAATTGTAGTTGCTGAAGTGTACGGTTTATGTACCGAGGTGTATGTGTTGAGGAGTAGATGTAACGAGGTGTAGGAGTATGGGTGTCGACATGTAGGTGTCGAAGTGTGGATGTGAAGCAATGTGATGTGACGTTTGGTCCTTAAGTGATGAGTTGGTCCTTGTAGTGACATTTTAGTCCACTACGTTCGGTGTCGAAGTGTCCGGTGAGTTGGACGTTAGATATAGAGCTATTGTCCGATGAGTTTGATGTTAGCCATAGCGCTAGTGGTCGATGTGTCCGATGAGATGGATGTTAGCCTTAGAGCTATTGACTGATGAGTTGTGGTTAGCCCTAGAGCTATGGATTGGTGCAGTGAGGTTAGCCATAAAGCTAGTGACGGATGTGGTGATGTTAGCCTTAGAGCTATAGATGATGTTCTGGTGGATTAATAACGAGGTAAGTGATGGTGTAAGTGACGAGGTAGGTGACGGTTTAGTCCAATGTCTATGATGAAGTATAATTGTTGGCGAGTTGAATATTTATTGGGGAACTGAGTATTTATTGATGAGTTAAAGGCTAGCTTTAGAGCCACAAGTTGAGGTGTAATTATTATTGAGGTGAATAAAGCGGTGTTGGGCTTCGGCCAAAGCGGTGTTGGGCTTCGGCCAAAGCGGTGTTGGGCTTCGGCCAAAGCGGTGTTGGGCTTCGGCCAAAGCGGTGTGTGCCTTCAAGGCTATTTATTGCGGTGTGTATTATTATGTTGTTGTTGTTGTCGATGTTGTTGTGCCCAGTGTTGTTGTGGGTGTTGTTTGGTGAAGTCAGTGTTGTTGTGCACGTTGTTGTTTTTGGTATTGTTTGGTGATGTTTCTTGATTGATTAGGAGTTGATGGTGAATTTGATGTTGTATGCTGGTGTTGTTTTTGGAATTGGTGCCTTAGTTGCTTTCCCTAATATAATGCTTATCATATTTGTTATTATTTATGTAAAGAGACTCACCCTACTGCTTTATGTTGCTTCTCATGTCGGCGACGTGCAGGTGTTTCCGAGTGAAGGTTCTTCCTTACTCAGTCTGAGTGTGGCGTATTGCTCTGATGCGTAGCACTGGGGGTGGCGGGTTGTTATATTTGTTTTGTTATTATTTTAGTTAGGTTTAATTATATTGGTAATGTAAGACTGGTTTGAGAAAACGATGTTTCAAGGGTTCGCCCCATTTAAGTCGTGCTATGTATCACGTAATTACATTTATTGTGAAAAGCACTGTTTATTAAGTTAAAGTGAGGTTTTGGTGAAAGTAGCATTCCCTGGAGGATGTACCTTTTTAAAAAGGAAAAAGATTTTTGAACTCTGATTTTTGATTAAATAACTAATTGAGTAAGGGGGTGTCACAAGTTGGTATCAGAGCAAAAGTTCGGTCTGTCCGGCCAAGTCGTCTAGTCGCAGTGTCTTGGAGTTCCTTGTCGATCTCCGACAAGGACTTTGTTGTAGATTTTCGTTGTGTTGCTTGTAGTTGTTTGTGATTGTTGTTTGTATTATTGAGGTATGTGAAAATTTGAAAAGACGAAGTGTTGAGACCTTAAGTACTTGGTTGCGTGAGTAGGAGGGACTGATCACCCCAATGACTCATCCCCAATGAAAGAGGTGACAATAACTCGTGGTTATTTTATATTTTGAATATGTATTAATTTCAACTTGAGTAATTGAGTGTTGTGTGCAAGTTGGGTGATCCTTGAATTTAAGTAAGTAGGTGTATTATGGATGTCTGTGTAGTTGAGTTGGGAGATATAGTAGGGAGAGGTAGAGATAGGGATCGATACTGGAGGTCGAAGTTCATGCAGAGTGGTAAAGCATGCCTTTTTGAACTAGTTTAGAAATGTGGTTTCTGGGAAACTTGAGGTAGGATGATTGTTGTTAAGAGTATGGTAGTCAAATAAGTACCTATGCAGGATCCGAGTGATCGTGTGAGACTTTGGTGACCCTGAAAATAGAGTTTTGGTGCAAGGTAAGGGCGCAGAGAGGTGTGTATGACCTAGTACTTAGTATACAAGAAGGAGTTGTTGATAGTTGGGAGCAGGAATATGACTGATGGAATTGATGCATTCATATAATTGGTGTAGATTTTCGAGGACGAAAATATTCTAAGTGGGGGAGAGTTGTAACGCCCCAAAAATAATTGGATAATTATTTAATTAATTAGAGGGAATTAGTTTGTGGAGAAATATTAGAAATAATAATATGGTATCTTATTAAATCAATGAAGTGGTGTTAACAAATAATTAAGTGGTGGAAGTAATAGAGTGAGTATTTTGTGTGTGTTAGGGAGTGGTAGAAGAAATTTGAGGGGGGTGCAATTAGGGCCTTTGGTTGGGCCTAAAGAAATAAATGAAAGAAAAAAGAAAGAAGGCAGCGAGGGAGTGGGGGGAACGAACTGAAAGAAAAAAAAAGAGAAACAGTGGGGGGAAGAACCGTGAAGCAGCGCGAGACAGGGAGAGAGAGACGCGACCGCGAGGAAGAAAGGGGGGGGAGTTCTCCCTCGATTCTTATCTAGGTAAGGGGCTTTTTATATCAATCTCTCTTATTTTTCATCCTCTTCGCATTGAAGTAACTTTTAACCCCTAATTTCTACCCGTTTTCGTTTTACCATTGTTGACCTATCCGAGCTCAAAGTGGAGAAGACGAAGTTTGAACCTAATGGAAGTTAGATTAAGGTTTTGGAAGGCATGGGTTTCGAATTGGGAGTGATTTTGGGGAGTTTCGGTGATGGGTTCGGTTTTTGAACTTTCGGAGCGGATCCGGAGCGTGTTCGTAGTTCGTCGGAGTTTCGTGCTTGGAGTTTTGCTTGATTTCTTCAATTTTCCTAAGGTTAGGGGGCTCTCCTTTACCTATATAATAGCTTATATGATTTGTTTTATAGGTGGGTTGGGTTCTAGGGTGGTTCAAAGGGTTGATTGTGGTGTTATTTTTATGTTGTTGTTGTGATTGAGTTTAGTTTGGTGAAAACATGTTATTTGATGTTGGAAAATGTCTATGTTGTTGCGTATGCTTGTGAATTGTCTGGTAATTGCTTCAATAAGGTGAATATGAATGGTGTTGGTTGTGGTGTGAAATAATTGTGGAATTGCTGAATTAAGGTGACGTTGAAACATCGAAGATTGTGTGAAAATTGTTGGTTGGTTGATGTTGATAAATGCTCAAATGAGAGTTGAGGAAATGGTGTAGAATTGTTGAATAAAATGTGTTGTGCGTGGTTGAATTAAATGATGTGTGTGGGTGAGGCGTGGCACGATGTTGCCTTAGTGCCCGCTTTGGGGCGCGCCTTGGTGTGTGGTGCGTGATTGTGTGGGAATTAATCATTTATAAACAAAAATTGTGTCTGGACTGGATATACAGGTATATATAGTATTTTGGGATGTCCGTATTTCAGGGGAAGCTCTGCCGGATTTTTGTTAGAATTTTGATAAGTAGCTGTCGAGATGTAAGTATGTATGTGTCGAATTGGAGGTGAGTCGAGTTTAGGTGTGTGCCGAAGTGTAGGTGTGCGTCGAAGGACATGTGTGTTAAAGTTAAGTGTTGAGCTTAAGTGTGATGTGCTTAAGTGTAGTAGCCGAAGTGAACTTTTGTGTTTAGGTGTGGTGTCCTTAAGTGTAGCCGAGGTAGTTGTGGAGGTGAATGATGATGAGGTGGTGTTCCCAAGAGTAACCAAGGTAGTACCCGAGGTGAGTGATGATGAGGTGTAGTTGCCTAAGTGAAGTGTCAAGGTGTAGAGTAAAAATGCCTAAGTGCAGTTAATCCAAGTGAGGTGTATGTTGGTCGAAGTATATATTTTCGAGGAGTAGAGGTATTGAGGGTGGTATAATCTTGCCTAAGTGTAGCTGCTGAAGTGCAGTGGAAGTTTGTCAAAGTTAGCATGGTCGAGGGGTATAGACATCGAAGTATATTGTATGGATGTTGACGCTAGTGTTGTCGAATTGTAGTTGCTGAAGTGTACGGTTTATGTACCGAGGTGTATGTGTTGAGGAGTAGATGTAACGAGGTGTAGGAGTATGGGTGTCGACATGTAGGTGTCGAAGTGTGGATGTGAAGCAATGTGATGTGACGTTTGGTCCTTAAGTGATGAGTTGGTCCTTGTAGTGACATTTTAGTCCACTACGTTCGGTGTCGAAGTGTCCGGTGAGTTGGACGTTAGATATAGAGCTATTGTCCGATGAGTTTGATGTTAGCCATAGCGCTAGTGGTCGATGTGTCCGATGAGATGGATGTTAGCCTTAGAGCTATTGACTGATGAGTTGTGGTTAGCCCTAGAGCTATGGATTGGTGCAGTGAGGTTAGCCATAAAGCTAGTGACGGATGTGGTGATGTTAGCCTTAGAGCTATAGATAATGTTCTGGTGGATTAATAACGAGGTAAGTGATGGTGTAAGTGACGAGGTAGGTGACGGTTTAGTCCAATGTCTATGATGAAGTATAATTGTTGGCGAGTTGAATATTTATTGGGGAACTGAGTATTTATTGATGAGTTAAAGGCTAGCTTTAGAGCCACAAGTTGAGGTGTAATTATTATTGAGGTGAATAAAGCGGTGTTGGGCTTCGGCCAAAGCGGTGTTGGGCTTCGGCCAAAGCGGTGTTGGGCTTCGGCCAAAGCGGTGTTGGGCTTCGGCCAAAGCGGTGTGTGCCTTCAAGGCTATTTATTGCGGTGTGTATTATTATGTTGTTGTTGTTGTCGATGTTGTTGTGCCCAGTGTTGTTGTGGGTGTTGTTTGGTGAAGTCAGTGTTGTTGTGCACGTTGTTGTTTTTGGTATTGTTTGGTGATGTTTCTTGATTGATTAGGAGTTGATGGTGAATTTGATGTTGTATGCTGGTGTTGTTTTTGGAATTGGTGCCTTAGTTGCTTTCCCTAATATAATGCTTATCATATTTGTTATTATTTATGTAAAGAGACTCACCCTACTGCTTTATGTTGCTTCTCATGTCGGCGACGTGCAGGTGTTTCCGAGTGAAGGTTCTTCCTTACTCAGTCTGAGTGTGGCGTATTGCTCTGATGCGTAGCACTGGGGGTGGCGGGTTGTTATATTTGTTTTGTTATTATTTTAGTTAGGTTTAATTATATTGGTAATGTAAGACTGGTTTGAGAAAACGATGTTTCAAGGGTTCGCCCCATTTAAGTCGTGCTATGTATCACGTAATTACATTTATTGTGAAAAGCACTGTTTATTAAGTTAAAGTGAGGTTTTGGTGAAAGTAGCATTCCCTGGAGGATGTACCTTTTTAAAAAGGAAAAAGATTTTTGAACTCTGATTTTTGATTAAATAACTAATTGAGTAAGGGGGTGTCACAAGTTGGTATCAGAGCAAAAGTTCGGTCTGTCCGGCCAAGTCGTCTAGTCGCAGTGTCTTGGAGTTCCTTGTCGATCTCCGACAAGGACTTTGTTGTAGATTTTCGTTGTGTTGCTTGTAGTTGTTTGTGATTGTTGTTTGTATTATTGAGGTATGTGAAAATTTGAAAAGACGAAGTGTTGAGACCTTAAGTACTTGGTTGCGTGAGTAGGAGGGACTGATCACCCCAATGACTCATCCCCAATGAAAGAGGTGACAATAACTCGTGGTTATTTTATATTTTGAATATGTATTAATTTCAACTTGAGTAATTGAGTGTTGTGTGCAAGTTGGGTGATCCTTGAATTTAAGTAAGTAGGTGTATTATGGATGTCTGTGTAGTTGAGTTGGGAGATATAGTAGGGAGAGGTAGAGATAGGGATCGATACTGGAGGTCGAAGTTCATGCAGAGTGGTAAAGCATGCCTTTTTGAACTAGTTTAGAAATGTGGTTTCTGGGAAACTTGAGGTAGGATGATTGTTGTTAAGAGTATGGTAGTCAAATAAGTACCTATGCAGGATCCGAGTGATCGTGTGAGACTTTGGTGACCCTGAAAATAGAGTTTTGGTGCAAGGTAAGGGCGCAGAGAGGTGTGTATGACCTAGTACTTAGTATACAAGAAGGAGTTGTTGATAGTTGGGAGCAGGAATATGACTGATGGAATTGATGCATTCATATAATTGGTGTAGATTTTCGAGGACGAAAATATTCTAAGTGGGGGAGAGTTGTAACGCCCCAAAAATAATTGGATAATTATTTAATTAATTAGAGGGAATTAGTTTGTGGAGAAATATTAGAAATAATAATATGGTATCTTATTAAATCAATGAAGTGGTGTTAACAAATAATTAAGTGGTGGAAGTAATAGAGTGAGTATTTTGTGTGTGTTAGGGAGTGGTAGAAGAAATTTGAGGGGGGTGCAATTAGGGCCTTTGGTTGGGCCTAAAGAAATAAATGAAAGAAAAAAGAAAGAAGGCAGCGAGGGAGTGGGGGGAACGAACTGAAAGAAAAAAAAAGAGAAACAGTGGGGGGAAGAACCGTGAAGCAGCGCGAGACAGGGAGAGAGAGACGCGACCGCGAGGAAGAAAGGGGGGGGAGTTCTCCCTCGATTCTTATCTAGGTAAGGGGCTTTTTATATCAATCTCTCTTATTTTTCATCCTCTTCGCATTGAAGTAACTTTTAACCCCTAATTTCTACCCGTTTTCGTTTTACCATTGTTGACCTATCCGAGCTCAAAGTGGAGAAGACGAAGTTTGAACCTAATGGAAGTTAGATTAAGGTTTTGGAAGGCATGGGTTTCGAATTGGGAGTGATTTTGGGGAGTTTCGGTGATGGGTTCGGTTTTTGAACTTTCGGAGCGGATCCGGAGCGTGTTCGTAGTTCGTCGGAGTTTCGTGCTTGGAGTTTTGCTTGATTTCTTCAATTTTCCTAAGGTTAGGGGGCTCTCCTTTACCTATATAATAGCTTATATGATTTGTTTTATAGGTGGGTTGGGTTCTAGGGTGGTTCAAAGGGTTGATTGTGGTGTTATTTTTATGTTGTTGTTGTGATTGAGTTTAGTTTGGTGAAAACATGTTATTTGATGTTGGAAAATGTCTATGTTGTTGCGTATGCTTGTGAATTGTCTGGTAATTGCTTCAATAAGGTGAATATGAATGGTGTTGGTTGTGGTGTGAAATAATTGTGGAATTGCTGAATTAAGGTGACGTTGAAACATCGAAGATTGTGTGAAAATTGTTGGTTGGTTGATGTTGATAAATGCTCAAATGAGAGTTGAGGAAATGGTGTAGAATTGTTGAATAAAATGTGTTGTGCGTGGTTGAATTAAATGATGTGTGTGGGTGAGGCGTGGCACGATGTTGCCTTAGTGCCCGCTTTGGGGCGCGCCTTGGTGTGTGGTGCGTGATTGTGTGGGAATTAATCATTTATAAACAAAAATTGTGTCTGGACTGGATATACAGGTATATATAGTATTTTGGGATGTCCGTATTTCAGGGGAAGCTCTGCCGGATTTTTGTTAGAATTTTGATAAGTAGCTGTCGAGATGTAAGTATGTATGTGTCGAATTGGAGGTGAGTCGAGTTTAGGTGTGTGCCGAAGTGTAGGTGTGCGTCGAAGGACATGTGTGTTAAAGTTAAGTGTTGAGCTTAAGTGTGATGTGCTTAAGTGTAGTAGCCGAAGTGAACTTTTGTGTTTAGGTGTGGTGTCCTTAAGTGTAGCCGAGGTAGTTGTGGAGGTGAATGATGATGAGGTGGTGTTCCCAAGAGTAACCAAGGTAGTACCCGAGGTGAGTGATGATGAGGTGTAGTTGCCTAAGTGAAGTGTCAAGGTGTAGAGTAAAAATGCCTAAGTGCAGTTAATCCAAGTGAGGTGTATGTTGGTCGAAGTATATATTTTCGAGGAGTAGAGGTATTGAGGGTGGTATAATCTTGCCTAAGTGTAGCTGCTGAAGTGCAGTGGAAGTTTGTCAAAGTTAGCATGGTCGAGGGGTATAGACATCGAAGTATATTGTATGGATGTTGACGCTAGTGTTGTCGAATTGTAGTTGCTGAAGTGTACGGTTTATGTACCGAGGTGTATGTGTTGAGGAGTAGATGTAACGAGGTGTAGGAGTATGGGTGTCGACATGTAGGTGTCGAAGTGTGGATGTGAAGCAATGTGATGTGACGTTTGGTCCTTAAGTGATGAGTTGGTCCTTGTAGTGACATTTTAGTCCACTACGTTCGGTGTCGAAGTGTCCGGTGAGTTGGACGTTAGATATAGAGCTATTGTCCGATGAGTTTGATGTTAGCCATAGCGCTAGTGGTCGATGTGTCCGATGAGATGGATGTTAGCCTTAGAGCTATTGACTGATGAGTTGTGGTTAGCCCTAGAGCTATGGATTGGTGCAGTGAGGTTAGCCATAAAGCTAGTGACGGATGTGGTGATGTTAGCCTTAGAGCTATAGATGATGTTCTGGTGGATTAATAACGAGGTAAGTGATGGTGTAAGTGACGAGGTAGGTGACGGTTTAGTCCAATGTCTATGATGAAGTATAATTGTTGGCGAGTTGAATATTTATTGGGGAACTGAGTATTTATTGATGAGTTAAAGGCTAGCTTTAGAGCCACAAGTTGAGGTGTAATTATTATTGAGGTGAATAAAGCGGTGTTGGGCTTCGGCCAAAGCGGTGTTGGGCTTCGGCCAAAGCGGTGTTGGGCTTCGGCCAAAGCGGTGTGTGCCTTCAAGGCTATTTATTGCGGTGTGTATTATTATGTTGTTGTTGTTGTCGATGTTGTTGTGCCCAGTGTTGTTGTGGGTGTTGTTTGGTGAAGTCAGTGTTGTTGTGCACGTTGTTGTTTTTGGTATTGTTTGGTGATGTTTCTTGATTGATTAGGAGTTGATGGTGAATTTGATGTTGTATGCTGGTGTTGTTTTTGGAATTGGTGCCTTAGTTGCTTTCCCTAATATAATGCTTATCATATTTGTTATTATTTATGTAAAGAGACTCACCCTACTGCTTTATGTTGCTTCTCATGTCGGCGACGTGCAGGTGTTTCCGAGTGAAGGTTCTTCCTTACTCAGTCTGAGTGTGGCGTATTGCTCTGATGCGTAGCACTGGGGGTGGCGGGTTGTTATATTTGTTTTGTTATTATTTTAGTTAGGTTTAATTATATTGGTAATGTAAGACTGGTTTGAGAAAACGATGTTTCAAGGGTTCGCCCCATTTAAGTCGTGCTATGTATCACGTAATTACATTTATTGTGAAAAGCACTGTTTATTAAGTTAAAGTGAGGTTTTGGTGAAAGTAGCATTCCCTGGAGGATGTACCTTTTTAAAAAGGAAAAAGATTTTTGAACTCTGATTTTTGATTAAATAACTAATTGAGTAAGGGGGTGTCACAAGTTGGTATCAGAGCAAAAGTTCGGTCTGTCCGGCCAAGTCGTCTAGTCGCAGTGTCTTGGAGTTCCTTGTCGATCTCCGACAAGGACTTTGTTGTAGATTTTCGTTGTGTTGCTTGTAGTTGTTTGTGATTGTTGTTTGTATTATTGAGGTATGTGAAAATTTGAAAAGACGAAGTGTTGAGACCTTAAGTACTTGGTTGCGTGAGTAGGAGGGACTGATCACCCCAATGACTCATCCCCAATGAAAGAGGTGACAATAACTCGTGGTTATTTTATATTTTGAATATGTATTAATTTCAACTTGAGTAATTGAGTGTTGTGTGCAAGTTGGGTGATCCTTGAATTTAAGTAAGTAGGTGTATTATGGATGTCTGTGTAGTTGAGTTGGGAGATATAGTAGGGAGAGGTAGAGATAGGGATCGATACTGGAGGTCGAAGTTCATGCAGAGTGGTAAAGCATGCCTTTTTGAACTAGTTTAGAAATGTGGTTTCTGGGAAACTTGAGGTAGGATGATTGTTGTTAAGAGTATGGTAGTCAAATAAGTACCTATGCAGGATCCGAGTGATCGTGTGAGACTTTGGTGACCCTGAAAATAGAGTTTTGGTGCAAGGTAAGGGCGCAGAGAGGTGTGTATGACCTAGTACTTAGTATACAAGAAGGAGTTGTTGATAGTTGGGAGCAGGAATATGACTGATGGAATTGATGCATTCATATAATTGGTGTAGATTTTCGAGGACGAAAATATTCTAAGTGGGGGAGAGTTGTAACGCCCCAAAAATAATTGGATAATTATTTAATTAATTAGAGGGAATTAGTTTGTGGAGAAATATTAGAAATAATAATATGGTATCTTATTAAATCAATGAAGTGGTGTTAACAAATAATTAAGTGGTGGAAGTAATAGAGTGAGTATTTTGTGTGTGTTAGGGAGTGGTAGAAGAAATTTGAGGGGGGTGCAATTAGGGCCTTTGGTTGGGCCTAAAGAAATAAATGAAAGAAAAAAGAAAGAAGGCAGCGAGGGAGTGGGGGGAACGAACTGAAAGAAAAAAAAAGAGAAACAGTGGGGGGAAGAACCGTGAAGCAGCGCGAGACAGGGAGAGAGAGACGCGACCGCGAGGAAGAAAGGGGGGGGAGTTCTCCCTCGATTCTTATCTAGGTAAGGGGCTTTTTATATCAATCTCTCTTATTTTTCATCCTCTTCGCATTGAAGTAACTTTTAACCCCTAATTTCTACCCGTTTTCGTTTTACCATTGTTGACCTATCCGAGCTCAAAGTGGAGAAGACGAAGTTTGAACCTAATGGAAGTTAGATTAAGGTTTTGGAAGGCATGGGTTTCGAATTGGGAGTGATTTTGGGGAGTTTCGGTGATGGGTTCGGTTTTTGAACTTTCGGAGCGGATCCGGAGCGTGTTCGTAGTTCGTCGGAGTTTCGTGCTTGGAGTTTTGCTTGATTTCTTCAATTTTCCTAAGGTTAGGGGGCTCTCCTTTACCTATATAATAGCTTATATGATTTGTTTTATAGGTGGGTTGGGTTCTAGGGTGGTTCAAAGGGTTGATTGTGGTGTTATTTTTATGTTGTTGTTGTGATTGAGTTTAGTTTGGTGAAAACATGTTATTTGATGTTGGAAAATGTCTATGTTGTTGCGTATGCTTGTGAATTGTCTGGTAATTGCTTCAATAAGGTGAATATGAATGGTGTTGGTTGTGGTGTGAAATAATTGTGGAATTGCTGAATTAAGGTGACGTTGAAACATCGAAGATTGTGTGAAAATTGTTGGTTGGTTGATGTTGATAAATGCTCAAATGAGAGTTGAGGAAATGGTGTAGAATTGTTGAATAAAATGTGTTGTGCGTGGTTGAATTAAATGATGTGTGTGGGTGAGGCGTGGCACGATGTTGCCTTAGTGCCCGCTTTGGGGCGCGCCTTGGTGTGTGGTGCGTGATTGTGTGGGAATTAATCATTTATAAACAAAAATTGTGTCTGGACTGGATATACAGGTATATATAGTATTTTGGGATGTCCGTATTTCAGGGGAAGCTCTGCCGGATTTTTGTTAGAATTTTGATAAGTAGCTGTCGAGATGTAAGTATGTATGTGTCGAATTGGAGGTGAGTCGAGTTTAGGTGTGTGCCGAAGTGTAGGTGTGCGTCGAAGGACATGTGTGTTAAAGTTAAGTGTTGAGCTTAAGTGTGATGTGCTTAAGTGTAGTAGCCGAAGTGAACTTTTGTGTTTAGGTGTGGTGTCCTTAAGTGTAGCCGAGGTAGTTGTGGAGGTGAATGATGATGAGGTGGTGTTCCCAAGAGTAACCAAGGTAGTACCCGAGGTGAGTGATGATGAGGTGTAGTTGCCTAAGTGAAGTGTCAAGGTGTAGAGTAAAAATGCCTAAGTGCAGTTAATCCAAGTGAGGTGTATGTTGGTCGAAGTATATATTTTCGAGGAGTAGAGGTATTGAGGGTGGTATAATCTTGCCTAAGTGTAGCTGCTGAAGTGCAGTGGAAGTTTGTCAAAGTTAGCATGGTCGAGGGGTATAGACATCGAAGTATATTGTATGGATGTTGACGCTAGTGTTGTCGAATTGTAGTTGCTGAAGTGTACGGTTTATGTACCGAGGTGTATGTGTTGAGGAGTAGATGTAACGAGGTGTAGGAGTATGGGTGTCGACATGTAGGTGTCGAAGTGTGGATGTGAAGCAATGTGATGTGACGTTTGGTCCTTAAGTGATGAGTTGGTCCTTGTAGTGACATTTTAGTCCACTACGTTCGGTGTCGAAGTGTCCGGTGAGTTGGACGTTAGATATAGAGCTATTGTCCGATGAGTTTGATGTTAGCCATAGCGCTAGTGGTCGATGTGTCCGATGAGATGGATGTTAGCCTTAGAGCTATTGACTGATGAGTTGTGGTTAGCCCTAGAGCTATGGATTGGTGCAGTGAGGTTAGCCATAAAGCTAGTGACGGATGTGGTGATGTTAGCCTTAGAGCTATAGATGATGTTCTGGTGGATTAATAACGAGGTAAGTGATGGTGTAAGTGACGAGGTAGGTGACGGTTTAGTCCAATGTCTATGATGAAGTATAATTGTTGGCGAGTTGAATATTTATTGGGGAACTGAGTATTTATTGATGAGTTAAAGGCTAGCTTTAGAGCCACAAGTTGAGGTGTAATTATTATTGAGGTGAATAAAGCGGTGTTGGGCTTCGGCCAAAGCGGTGTTGGGCTTCGGCCAAAGCGGTGTTGGGCTTCGGCCAAAGCGGTGTTGGGCTTCGGCCAAAGCGGTGTGTGCCTTCAAGGCTATTTATTGCGGTGTGTATTATTATGTTGTTGTTGTTGTCGATGTTGTTGTGCCCAGTGTTGTTGTGGGTGTTGTTTGGTGAAGTCAGTGTTGTTGTGCACGTTGTTGTTTTTGGTATTGTTTGGTGATGTTTCTTGATTGATTAGGAGTTGATGGTGAATTTGATGTTGTATGCTGGTGTTGTTTTTGGAATTGGTGCCTTAGTTGCTTTCCCTAATATAATGCTTATCATATTTGTTATTATTTATGTAAAGAGACTCACCCTACTGCTTTATGTTGCTTCTCATGTCGGCGACGTGCAGGTGTTTCCGAGTGAAGGTTCTTCCTTACTCAGTCTGAGTGTGGCGTATTGCTCTGATGCGTAGCACTGGGGGTGGCGGGTTGTTATATTTGTTTTGTTATTATTTTAGTTAGGTTTAATTATATTGGTAATGTAAGACTGGTTTGAGAAAACGATGTTTCAAGGGTTCGCCCCATTTAAGTCGTGCTATGTATCACGTAATTACATTTATTGTGAAAAGCACTGTTTATTAAGTTAAAGTGAGGTTTTGGTGAAAGTAGCATTCCCTGGAGGATGTACCTTTTTAAAAAGGAAAAAGATTTTTGAACTCTGATTTTTGATTAAATAACTAATTGAGTAAGGGGGTGTCACAAGTTGGTATCAGAGCAAAAGTTCGGTCTGTCCGGCCAAGTCGTCTAGTCGCAGTGTCTTGGAGTTCCTTGTCGATCTCCGACAAGGACTTTGTTGTAGATTTTCGTTGTGTTGCTTGTAGTTGTTTGTGATTGTTGTTTGTATTATTGAGGTATGTGAAAATTTGAAAAGACGAAGTGTTGAGACCTTAAGTACTTGGTTGCGTGAGTAGGAGGGACTGATCACCCCAATGACTCATCCCCAATGAAAGAGGTGACAATAACTCGTGGTTATTTTATATTTTGAATATGTATTAATTTCAACTTGAGTAATTGAGTGTTGTGTGCAAGTTGGGTGATCCTTGAATTTAAGTAAGTAGGTGTATTATGGATGTCTGTGTAGTTGAGTTGGGAGATATAGTAGGGAGAGGTAGAGATAGGGATCGATACTGGAGGTCGAAGTTCATGCAGAGTGGTAAAGCATGCCTTTTTGAACTAGTTTAGAAATGTGGTTTCTGGGAAACTTGAGGTAGGATGATTGTTGTTAAGAGTATGGTAGTCAAATAAGTACCTATGCAGGATCCGAGTGATCGTGTGAGACTTTGGTGACCCTGAAAATAGAGTTTTGGTGCAAGGTAAGGGCGCAGAGAGGTGTGTATGACCTAGTACTTAGTATACAAGAAGGAGTTGTTGATAGTTGGGAGCAGGAATATGACTGATGGAATTGATGCATTCATATAATTGGTGTAGATTTTCGAGGACGAAAATATTCTAAGTGGGGGAGAGTTGTAACGCCCCAAAAATAATTGGATAATTATTTAATTAATTAGAGGGAATTAGTTTGTGGAGAAATATTAGAAATAATAATATGGTATCTTATTAAATCAATGAAGTGGTGTTAACAAATAATTAAGTGGTGGAAGTAATAGAGTGAGTATTTTGTGTGTGTTAGGGAGTGGTAGAAGAAATTTGAGGGGGGTGCAATTAGGGCCTTTGGTTGGGCCTAAAGAAATAAATGAAAGAAAAAAGAAAGAAGGCAGCGAGGGAGTGGGGGGAACGAACTGAAAGAAAAAAAAAGAGAAACAGTGGGGGGAAGAACCGTGAAGCAGCGCGAGACAGGGAGAGAGAGACGCGACCGCGAGGAAGAAAGGGGGGGGGGAGTTCTCCCTCGATTCTTATCTAGGTAAGGGGCTTTTTATATCAATCTCTCTTATTTTTCATCCTCTTCGCATTGAAGTAACTTTTAACCCCTAATTTCTACCCGTTTTCGTTTTACCATTGTTGACCTATCCGAGCTCAAAGTGGAGAAGACGAAGTTTGAACCTAATGGAAGTTAGATTAAGGTTTTGGAAGGCATGGGTTTCGAATTGGGAGTGATTTTGGGGAGTTTCGGTGATGGGTTCGGTTTTTGAACTTTCGGAGCGGATCCGGAGCGTGTTCGTAGTTCGTCGGAGTTTCGTGCTTGGAGTTTTGCTTGATTTCTTCAATTTTCCTAAGGTTAGGGGGCTCTCCTTTACCTATATAATAGCTTATATGATTTGTTTTATAGGTGGGTTGGGTTCTAGGGTGGTTCAAAGGGTTGATTGTGGTGTTATTTTTATGTTGTTGTTGTGATTGAGTTTAGTTTGGTGAAAACATGTTATTTGATGTTGGAAAATGTCTATGTTGTTGCGTATGCTTGTGAATTGTCTGGTAATTGCTTCAATAAGGTGAATATGAATGGTGTTGGTTGTGGTGTGAAATAATTGTGGAATTGCTGACAAACTATGAAATAATTGCTGACTCTAATTGTGGAATCTCTGCTAGTAGGCATCTTAACCAGCTAGCTTCTTCACTAGCTGTCGCTAGTGCTATCATTTCGGATTCCATAGTGGACTGAGCCAGAATGGTTTGTTTCTTAGATTTCCAGGATACGACACCACCGACTATACTAAATATATAGTCACTAGTTGCTTTGGAATCATTTGACAGAGTGTTCCAATCAGCGTCACTGTACCCTTCAAGTACAGCTGGAAATCTCTGATAGTGTAATCCTAGATTCATGATTCTTTTAAGATATCTCATGACTCTTTCAATGGCATGCCAATGCTCGATACTAGGTCGACTAGTAAACCTGCATAGCAATCCCACAACATAGGCAATGTCGGGTCTAGTACAATCAGTAGCATACCTTAGGCTGCCAATGATGCTCGCATATTCCGTTTGTCTAACGTTGTCACCAGTGTTCTTAAAAAGTTTGACACCTGGATCATATGGTGAACATGCATGTTACAATCAAAATAATTGTATTTCTTTAAGATCTTCTCAATATAATGAGATTGATCCAAAGAAATTCCTTTCTCGGACCTAGGGATCTTGATACCGAGGATTACATTAGCTTCTCCGAGGTCTTTCATATCAAAGTTGTTGCACAACAATGATTTCACCTTATTTATGGCATGAATGTTTGTTCCAAATATGAGTAGGTCGTCTACATAGAGACATATGATAATGCAAACGTCATTCTCAGTTTTGTAATAAATGCACTTGTCACTTTCATTCACTTTGAACTCATTCGATATAATCAAATTATCAAACTTCTCATGCCATTGTTTGGGAGCTTGTTTGAGACCATACAGAGATTTGTCCAACTTACAAACCTTGTGTTCTTGCCCATGGACTACAAAACCTTCAGGTTGCTCCATATAGATTTCTTCTTCTAATTCGCCATTTAAAAAGGCGGTCTTTACATCCATTTGGTGTACTTCTAAGTTATAAATAGAAGCCAGAGCAATTAGTACCCTTATGGATGTAATTCTGGTAACGGGCGAATATGTATCGAAGAAATCTATGTTCTCTCTTTGTCTAAAACCTTTGGCTACAAGGCGAGCCTTGTACTTATCAACAGTGCCATCAGGTTTTAGCTTCTTTTTCAGAATCCATTTACAACCAATGGGTTTGCTACCAGAAGGCAGGTCCACCAAGTGTCATGTCTTGTTAGACTCTAGAGAATCCATCTCATCATTTATGGCTTCTTGCCACAAGTCAGCATCCAATGAAGACGGAGCTTCGTGAATGCTAGTAGATCCTCCTCTAATGTATAGACCGTGTAGTCGGGTCCATAGTCTTTAGCAACACGTGCTCTCTTACTTCTTCTAGGTTCTATTTCCCTTTCTACGTTGTTTTCAACGCTCCTAGGCATAGGAAACTTACTAGTTCCAAAGCCCCCATTATTTCTTGATTTAAAGGAAAATTTACTTTCATAGAAGTCAACATCGTTTGACTCAATGGTTACTTTTGCATTCAGGTCATAGAATCTGTATGCTTTGCTGTTTACTGCATAACCAATGAATACACATTCATAGGCTCTACTGGCAAGTTTGACTCTTTTTGGGTCTGGGATCCTTACATAGGCCAGACAACCCCAAGTTCGGAAATAAGACACATTTGGTTGTCTTTTCTTTATCATTTCATAAGGAGAAATTTTATTCCTAGATTTAGGAACTCTATTCAGTACATAGCATACCGTTCTTAAAATTTCTCCCCACCAGTGTGTTGCAGCGCCAGAATTAAGCATAATCGCAACTGTCAATTCGGTAAGGGTTCTATTTTTCCTTTCTGCTTTACCATTCATTTCAGGTGAATATGGTGCAGTCGTTTCATGTATGATTCCATTCAACTTATAAAAGTCATTAATCAACTGGGAATCATACTCAGTTCCTCTATCGCTTCGAAAACGCTTTATCTTTTTTTCAAATTGATTTTCAATTTCCTTTACAAAATTTTTGAACATGTCAAGCGCTTCACTTTTATTTTTCATAAGGTATACAAAAGTGTAGTCTGAGCAATCGTCAATAAATGTGATAAAATAGCGTTTACCATTTCTGGTCAAAGTTCCGTCTAGTTCGCAAATATCATAGTGTATTAAGTCTAGTGGCTCTGATTCTCTAATGACGGATTTGTGAGATGATTTTGTAATTTTGGCTTGAGTACAAAATTCGCAATTATGAAAATCGGTTAACGATAGTTTGGGAATTATCCCTGAGTTGCTCATATTCGAAATAATGCGCTTATTGACATGACATAAACGAGAGTGCCAAATATTAAAATCACGCAACATATAAGCAGAAGGAAAACCTTTATTGATTTCAACATTTAGTTTGAACATGCCATCAGTGGCGTACCCAGCTTTCCTTACAAAAGTACCATTTTTAGTCAAGGTATACAAATCTCCCTCAATAGTCTGAGTAAACCCTGCCTTATTCAGAAGGAAGCCAGAAACTAGATTCTTCCTTATCTCTGGAGTGTGCATCACGTCCTTCAAGATTAGAGTCTTTCCAGAAGTGAACTTTAGCTCAACATCTCCAATACCTGCAACAATAGTGGTGTGAGCATCGCCCAACAACACTTTCTTATCGTCAACTGCCTTGTATGTTTTAAACATAGCACGGTTATTGCATACATGGCGAGAGGAGCCAGTATCATTCCACCAGTCATCAGATCCACCAACCATGTTGATTTCAGTAATCATAGCAGTAAAGTGCTGCTCTTCAGTCAGGTTAGCCTGCGGAGCAGGATTAGGCCTGTTCCTACACTTGCGTGCCATATGACCAGGTCTCCCACAATTGAAACAAATGAATGGGGGAGCAGCCTCATTCTTAGGTTGTGGTGGTGGTGGATTGGCATTTGGGGACTTTGGAGTGTTCCAATTCTTGTCGTTGCGGTTCTTTTGAATCTGATTACGGTTCTGATTCTTGAAAGGTTTGCCAGTTGGATTCAGAACCGCTCCCGCTCTCTTGTTTGAGACAAACAAGATTTCATCTTTCTGATCTTGTTTTCGGGATTCCTCCTCAATTCGGAGTCGAGTTATCAAACTTTCCAAAGAAAACTCTTTGGTTTTGTGCCTGAGAGAATTTTTGAAATCCTTCCAGGCAGGAGGAAGTTTGTCAATAATAACAGCTACTTGAAATTGTTCATCTAAGGCCATGCCTTCAGAGATAATTTCATGAGCTATTTTCTGTATCTCATGTGACTGAGTCTCTACAGATTTGTCATCTGTCATCTTGAAGTTGAGGTAGCGGCTCACAGTATATTTTTTAGTACCTGCTTCCTCAGTGTCATACTTTTTTCTGAGCATCCCATACCTCTTTGGCGGATTTACAGGTGCTATAATAATCGTAAAGATTATTAACCGTGGGCCATTAAGTATGAAATTCTTACATAGGTAGACATTGTCATTCCATAGTATTATCTCTTTGGCTGTTTTAGCCCGAGCTTCCTCTTCGTCTGTTTCGTCAACTACTGGAATCTCATCGGTCAAGACATTAGCAACCTTTTTCACAGTTGAGGAAAAATTCCATCTTTTGTTGTCAACGTTTGAAGTGAGATCCCTCAAACCGAAACGGCTTATTGAAGTCAGGAACATTTGAACCAGTAATCTCTTCGGTAGTCATGGTTGAAAAATGAAGCGTCTTAAAATTGTTGAACCGAGTAGGTTCCCAGGAAAGAGAGGTGGGTCACAGTGGACACTCTTAAGTACCAAGTCTTTCCTACCCAGAACTTTCCCCAAACCACACTGGTTTTAAGAACAAGCCGAAGAGATTACTGAGATGAGTCGCGGACTAGGTCGCTCTCTTTAAGACGTTTCGCGGCACTGCTCGAAGGTGCAAGCAGACTATCAACCACGACGTCCCCAGGATAAAGCAGCCCAGTACGATTACCACTGCACAGTGAATAACCGCTCGAGATATACACCTCAATATGGTTATTTAACCACTCAGAAATATGGCGCTTAGGCCACTCAAGAAAAATGGCTTAAGGTATGATTTAACGTCAAGCCTAAGATGAAGAAAAGAAATTTTTTCGAGAGAGGAAAGAAGACTGGAGGAAGGATTTATCGTCCAGTTGGTGTGTCTTGCAAATGAGGAGAAGCTCTCCTTTTATAGGTTTTTCCAAATCTCAAAGGTCTGTCTGATGATCCACATTCAAATATGGAATCTTTCTAGTAAACCATTCGACCATATCTTCGAAGAGCCATAAAGGTGAAGTTGGGCAGAAAAGACTTAAGGGTAAAGAACGAACAGAAATACCTGCGAATGGCCTGTACGGAGTCTTCCTTCCTAATATACCTGGTAATAGGCGCGAATGCTAGACCATAAGGGGTCTCAGAGTTCGGTGTAGGAACCGGCGAACAATAAGTGGGAGTGTAAATCATGTTCAGCCATAACTGTAGAAGCCACAATGGACATGCCATATTAGTTGGAATGGTTCTAGATTTCGAAAGTGTTTCGGTAAGTAGTACCCAAAGATTCATAAAGCCTTGCAAGAAGAATCGTACTAAGGCTGACATTTTTACCTTCGTGTAATAAGGTAGCCAATGGCAGATAACTCTGTCCTATTGAAAGACATCTAGTGCACAAAAAAGAGTGGTGAAGCCAAAAAAGTAAAAATGCGATGACCTCCTCATAAAAAACAATAGGGGGTATTCTTCATATTATTGTTGATGAATTGGCCATAACTTGGTGAAGACATGTCTACAGCAATAGGATGGTCTGGTTGGAAATAGAATCTGAAATAGAATCAGATTATAGCATTTATAGTGTTAGCATAAACTCAGGAAATTCGAGTAATGATGAATAAAGATATCGAAGAGATAAACGACAACAAGATTGATTTTTCTAATGTTCAGGAATTTGAGAGAGAGAGAGAGAGAGAGAGAGAGAGAGAGAGATAGAGAGAGAGAGAGAGAGAGAGAGAGTTTGTCTCCGATGGATAGAAGACAGTTTTCACATAAGGCTTGAGTCTGAACACTACCCTCAGCAGCAGTTTTAATGGAGATTGGTTGAGGCAACAGAGTTAAAGCCAATCCCAACCGATCGACACAAGCTTGAGACATAAAACAATGTGTTGCACCTGAATCATATAAAATACTAACGGAGTTATAGAAAAGAGATCCCATACCCCTTAGCAGATTGTCTGAAGGTGTGACATTCTGAGCGTCCAAAGTGTAGACTCTCCCATGAGTTGTAGTAGCATGATCCGACTCTTTCCTCTTCTTTTCTGGACACTCATGAATATAGTGGCCCTCCTTCCTGCAGTAGAAACACTGCTTGGAACCCATACGACATTCACCCTGGTGGGGCTTCCCACACGTAGAACACTTGTTGAATCTTGAGGCATCAGACGACTGCACTTGCTTCCTTTTTTTGAGTTGTGCATGGGACCCATCTGAGAATTAGATGATCCAGCATTCTTCCTATTCTGACTGAACGCCTTTCGGCTTGCATACAAACTCTTCAAGTCATTCTCAGCAATATGAGCCTGTTGTACCATAGCTGCATAATTGTTACAAGCAAAGGAACTTAAACTCTCAGCGATGTCTTCTCTCAGCCCAAATTTGTACCTGTCAGTCTTCCGCCTATCATTGGGAGCATATCCATCCAAACCGAAGAATTGGTATAGCTATTCAAATTTGGTCGTGTATTGGCCCACGGTTAAACTTCCTTGGGTGAGAGCTAAAAACTCATTCTCCTTATCGAACCTCATAGCAGTTGGGAAGAATTACTCTAGAAATGTTTGTCTGAAATTCTCCCAAGTCTGGGGAGTTCCCATGGTCTCCATCATGGCCTTAGCATTAGTCCACCAGTTGTTGGCTTCCCCCTTCAGCATATGGGATGCCAATCTCAGCTTATCCTCATCAGTAACTTGCATGGTGAGGAAAATCTTTTCAATGTCATTCAGCCAATGTCGGGCTTCCATGACATCAGGTCCTCCTCTGAATTCTGAGGGTTTCATCTTCAGGAATTCAGAGTAGATCTGCCTTGTGTTAACTTGTGGCTCAGGAACTTGCTGAGGCTGGGCATAAGCATTTTGTTGCATTTGCAGCATATATTCCATCATCTTTTGCCGCCTTTCAATCACGTTCTGCATCCAAGCAGAATGCGGATCGATTGGTGGATTATTCCTTGATCCTCCTGCCATAATTCTGCAAACGATACACCAAGTATTAAGTTGATCAGTCTCAATGTCTCTTAGTATAGGAAGCATTATAGCAGAATTACTCAACGGACAACCAACCCTAAAACTACTCTAAGCCCGACTAGGTCGAACTGCTCTGATACCATAATGTAACACCCCAGTATTTCTAACTTGTAGAAATACCAAAATGCACAACATGGCATGCATCAGAGTTGACTTGTATGCCAGGAATATTGAACACAACTAAAAACTTCGATAAATAATTATCATACAGTTCCATGGACCTCATTAAACTTAACATAAAGTACTTAAGCCGCATGACTTAAAACTTATACAACCTGATGTTCAATATCCAAAACATAAGTAGCGGAAACGATTTACAACTGTTAGCTAGTAATAGTTATACAATCGGTAATACAAAGACAACAAAAGGGAAAAAGGCATAATCATAAGACTGATTCTTCAATAACTCCATGAGTCACACCGGCTAACCGTGCTTCTTTGCCTTTGCTTTTCCCTGTTTCTCTGTAAAAACCACAATAATAAAGGGTGAGATAACATTATCTCAGTGAGTCCTATCAAGACCCTTTACTAACACTAGCGGTTCATTATGCATCATTTTCATCCGTAGCCCAAGTTTAGATAGCTACGTGTAACATGTCATACTAACACAACATCGAGGACCCGCAGTTTCAGTTCCCCGATGAACCCAATCCACTAATCCTTTCATCAGTGGGCAAACATAGAAGGGGCCTAGGTTATGGGCTCATGACTTCCCTCCCCTAGTGGGCTATCATAGAGGTCGTCACCCCTTTATCATACCTTGATCCTTTCATCAAGTAGTTCATTATCATACCTTGAATAAAATCAAGTAATTCTTTATCATATCATTATTTAACATACCTTGATACAATATCAAGTCATCTTATTGGTTACCAAAACCTCAATGAACCTTTAGTCCATTGTATTAACACATACTTGTGTTTTCTCACTCGTAACCCTAATCGGTTATCGTACATTTAACATACTTGGACAATTTCCAATATCTCATTCATACCTACACTTATTTATGCGAATTACGGTTTATTTGTCAATACATAGGGTTGGGGAAGGGATTAGAATGAACTTGGATCCAATTGGAATGGCCTAAAACATGTTTTGAAAGAGGGTAACAGAAGCTGACGAACGGTCCGTGCACTAAGGCGCACGACCCGTGCGTGTTTTTAAAATTTTGGCACGCAGAGACCTAACAGGGCGCACGGTCCGTGCACTAAGGCGCACGACCCGGGCGTGTTTTAATAGTGTTTTGCGTAGCACGCGCACGACCCGTGCGCAGGGGTGCACGGTCCGGGCGTATGCATCAGTGCCCAGAAATTGCTGTTTTCGTGAAACATTACCATCCCGTTCGATTCCAATATTCATCCCAATCGATTTCCTAACACAACCAAAACCATTCCAGTCCAGAACAACAATTACAATCATCGTACAACCAATATATCAATCAATCAACATTCATATCGTCAATCAATCAACCTTATAGTTCCTCATTCGAAACGTAATTTTCGTAATACGGTTTTGACTCGTAAAACGCACGAACTGAAAATAGAACAGAACATGCAACCCATATTTCGAAATAAAAACCCCTAAGTGAGTATAGAACTCACCCGAAGTGACGAATCCTCAAACAATCGATATCTCTCACGACGACACCGACAAGGTAACACTCGAACGATCCCCGTATCGATTTCCACGCTATCCAAACCGCTACAGAACTGACCCAAACGAACTCAGCTGCTGAAATTGTTCCAACCAGCTAGCCAAACGAACTGAACTCCTGTGTGGTTAGTAGATGTCATCTAATAACTGATATTTGAGTTACAACAACATGCAAGTGCTCCAACTATATTTTTGACATTTTGAGCTTGAGGTTCTTTAATGGTGTTTTAAGATGTAGGACTGTGTTGGTTCTGAAATTGGTATCACTAGTTAGAGGAGGAGAAATGTGTTTGAATGATGAAATCAGATGAAACATGCATTGACATCTCATGGAGTTCTCTCCTCTTCAAGCTCTCCCCCTCTCGCGACTTCTTCCTTTCTTTAGATTTTCTGTTTTCTCAATTTTAAGGCTGAAGGATGTTTTTGTTGAAGTGAGTAAGTGGTTGGTTCAACTGAGGTGTTTTAAATGACTGTGAAAAGACCATGTTACCCTTGCATTATAATTAATCATCTAAACCTCTATTTGTTCATTTTCAGAAAACTGAATGTGTGGAGGTGTTGTGTTGGCATGTGAGTGAGTGTAGGCTTAAGTGACTCAGCTGGGGCTGTTTTGAAATGAAATGCGCGAAATGACCCTTTTGCCCCTACAATCCCATTTTATCAACAATTAATTACGCTAATTTACTCAATTTAGCTAAATAATTATCTTAACCTCTTGCTAATTTCAATAAATGAAAGTAGCTAAATTGGGGATGTTACAATGATGATTGACATCCCACCAGAACTGCAGAGCCTACTGGACAGGCTACACCTTTTTCAAGTAGAGTCCTGCATCGAGGAAGCTATGTTTGGTGCAGTGTATGAGGAGGATGAGCTCCAGGAAAATCTGCACACGGGAGTATCAGATGACGCCGAAGCCGGAGAGTTGACCGATCCTCCTCACATTATACCCATCCAGCGAAGGATTCCTACTTTTGAGGCTCAGGATCCTCTGATAGAAGTTAACCTGGGAACCGACTTAGAACCGAGGATGACTAAGATTAGTGGGATGTTGAGTGTGCGACAGAGGAACCAAGTAGTTGGGCTGATAAGGGAATACAAAGGCTGCTTCGCATGGGATTACCATTAGATGCCCGGTTCGGATAGAAAACTGGTGGAACATTGGTTACCTATTAAGAAAACCGCGTATTACCGATCGGATTTTTTCCGGCGAATTTTTTCCGTCGGTACTGTTCCAGTGGAAATTTGGCATTTCTAGCGGAAAAAATAGTATTTCCGATGGATTTTTTTCCCTCCGTACCTTTTCAGCGGATTTTTTAAATTACCGGCGGAATTTATTAAAAAATAATAATAAATTTTGTTTTGAAAAAATCCACAGGTAATTTAAAAATCCGCCGAATATTTTACAGGCAGATTCTTTTTTAAAAAAATTATTATTTTTTTTTAAAAAAATTCGCAAATAATTCCAAAAAATCGACTGAAAAATACGGAGGGAAAAAGGGGGGGGGGTATTTTCCTTATTAAATCAATTTTAATAGTGTGGAATAAATAGGAGTTCATCTCTAACTTCTTTTATCATCTCCTAAACTTCGTATTCTTTGGTAAAACATTTTTTTGTCTTTACTTTAAAGTTCTTGCTACTTTACCATATAACTCAAACTCTTATTCATTTGTTTTCGTTTAGTTGTTATTAACGTTTATTGGTATTTGCATTCGGTCCTTGAGTTCGACACTCGGTGTTACAGTTTTATTAAGACTTGCGATGATTTTGTACACTTGCATGCCAATATCTCACCAAAGGGTGAAGTGAAGGCCTCAAATGAGTACATGATCTGGTTTGACTATAATTCCAGACCATATTTATCTATGGTCTTACAGTTAGCCAGCCCGCTAGCGCGTGCACAACCACCACCACAACAAGAAATTCCTTCCCAAGCTCCATCCCACAAGCATTCTTAAAACTTCACACCTAGGGAATCCTATGACTTTGGCCAGTACCAACAAAAACAGAACCGTCGACAATCTTTCGCTTCAAGCAATGAGGAGCTATTAGGCAGCTTGTTTGACACACATGCCAGAGCTCCTGAATCAGTGGCTCGTGAGTTTGACGACATGCATTAAATGTCCTCATTTGGCCAACCATATAGCTCTCTCGGTTCAACATCTATTTGGGATCGAGGTGTTTTTAGTTCTTCGGCACTGCATGTGCTAGAGTTAAGACATCGGCCAACACTACCTCATGCACCATCACAGGACACACCAATGGTGGAGGAAAAGGAAGAAATTCGTCTACCCAGGCATCGTCAACATCCATAGTGAAACAAAACATTTCCTCGATGCGGGACTGAAGGACACCTCGGCCACCACTAATTATGTGTTGATTATTGAAAAATATTAATAAAAAACATACATGTTTTTTTTTTCCCAATTTTGGTCCTTGAATAGTGTTGTGCTTTATACGAAACTTAATTTTTTTTTGCATAAACCGATTTTTGAGGATCACACTTGACATATTTGAATAGATAAAATATTTTTCAAATACTGAAGTACCCCCAAAATACATTGATAAGCGCCGCACTCTATATATTTATCACGAAATTAATTTTTTTTGCCCAAACCGGTTATTGAGGATCAACCTTTGAATATTTGAACAACTAGATTTTTTTAAAAACCCCAAACTACCCCAAAAGCAATGCTTAATGTCGCCAATTACATATTTTGTCACAAAATTTAATTTTTTTCTCCAAAATGTTATTGAGTATCTAACGCGTATTTGACAAATCAATTTTTTTTCGAATGCTAAAGTATTTCAAAACACACTGCTTAGCGTCCTATTTTACATATTTTGTTACGAAATTAATTCTTTTTTTTGTCTAAATTGGTTATTGAGGAATGAATTTCGCGTATTTGAATACCTAAAATATTTTTCGGACTCTAAAGTACCAAAAAAACACTAAGTTATATTAAAATAAGAAAAAAATGGTAAGAAGGCCTATTAAGCTTTTAAAGTTCGATAATCTAATTAAAGAATTAAAAAAATATTAAGAGCCTGATTAAAATCCCTTTTAAAAAAATAGTTTTTTGTTTTTTAAAATTTTTGATGAACAATTTTGTTTTTTTTAATTTTAAAAACCAGAAAACAATTTTTAGAAGTTAATTTAAACATGCTTTAAAACTTCTCATTCGTTTATCACAATTTTAAGAAACAATTCCTTGCTATTTTAAAAGTGTAACATTTACAAAAATAATGACATTTTTGTATTTTCTTCTTTCGATAAGCAATGTTTCTTTGATTAGAGCATCAGGAATGCTCAAAACCACAAATACAAGGTGGATTCAGATGTTGTTGATACAGTTAAGTGCGTTGTTCCACCACATCGGCGGAGACAAACTAGAGTTTCTACCCACCCCGAATACAAACGAGCACCAAGATAAATACTTTATATGAGCTGCAATCGATTCAATCTTTGCAATTTTCTGTCTAAAGGAAACTAGATTTTGGTATTTTTATATTTTTTACTATTGAGAAAACAACTAACATAATTCTATACACTAATCCCTCGAGCTGGGTAGGACCACAGCGGGCGGCAAAGCTCTCCCTCGAGCCGGGTAGGACCATAGTGGGCGGCAAAACTCTCCCTCAAAGAGATTTAACACTGATGCATGCCAAAAATTAGATTCAAACTCAAGACTTTGATTAAGTCGAAAGTAACCCTTACTATCACATCTAAGTGCTATTGGGATTTTTAACGGAAAGAGGGATTGAGATTGGAGGTATTTAATAAATTATTATCATTAATTAATAGTTATTGATTTTTTGGTACAGATTTAATAGTTAATGATAAACCTGCACAAATTAGTTTATAACATTTTTTGACAGTTAATTTATTTATAATTTTCTTAAAATTCCCTAAAAAAAACTCAATTTCCCGAGCTTGCCATTGCATTCACTTTATTATCCCTTACCATTCTGTTTATGTTCTTCCCCCCGCCCAATCAAAAATATCAAAATAGGGTTTCTACTCCTCCATTGCGTAAACACCGGTCACAGTTGGTCAACACCTCAATTGACAATGACGACTTTGTTCTAGTTTCAGCAACTTGCAACTAAGATAATGAGGAGAAGAAGGCATCAACAAGACAAGCGTGAAATTGAAGACAACAAAAACACGCTGAGTGATTTTCCAGATAGCATTCTCCTTCACATACTCTCGTTTCTGAACGCCAAAGATGCCGTCGGAACTTGCTTATTGTCTACGAGATGGAAGCATCTCTGGAGGAGTCTTCCCACCCTTAATTTAAGGTCCTCTAACTTTAGGACTCTGAAGTGTTTCTCGAAATTCGTGTCTCAGATTCTTACTCTTCGTGATTCCTCCATGTCATTGAATGCTCTCGATTTCGAACGTCGGGGTACTGTGCATCCTCACCTACTCATAAGAATTGTAGGATATGCTGCTTCACACGGTGTCAATCGTTTACGTATTTCTTGTATTTCTTGTAGTATTAATTTCATTCAGTTTCCGCCACCTTCCTTTTCATGTCCGTCTTTGACCTCTCTAGAACTTGAATACCAAAATGGCGTATTAATATTTCCTAATACTCTGAATTTACCAGCATTAACATACTTGAAACTACACAACTCGTCCTTTTGCAGTGGAAATGATGGTTGCTTCGAACCATTTTCTACTTTTAACAAGTTGAATACTTTGATCCTTCACAAATGCAGAGTTTCGGATCCACAACAACCCCTTTGCATATCAAACAACACGCTTCTCAATCTGTCTATACATTCTGATAATAATATTTACCGACGCTATTCGAATATTGAGCTATTTGCTCCAAGTCTGTGTACCTTTGCTGTTACATGTAATTCTTTTCAAAAACTCTCTGGGAGTCATCTTTCTTCTATTAAACAAGTCTGTCTTGTTACAAGTGTAGTTATGTATCCTGTGGAGACTACTGTGGGTATGGGCATACTTAACTGGTTGATAGAGATGACTGGTATCAAATCATTGACCGTATGTCCAACAACTCTTGAGGTACCAACCTCGATTTCTTTAATTGCTAAATTTTGTCAAAAAACATTGTATGAAACTGGTACTAATTTGCCTCTTATCCCTTATTGTATAGGCTCTCTCGTTAGTTCCTAATATATCAAAGCTGAAACTCCCATCCTTGTATAACTTAAAGTCACTTCAATTAAATGTGAGCTTGGATGCATATAGATTTTCGCCGTCATCTTGGAGAGATATAAAGAAGGAGCTAGCAGGTGGCAAGTCATGGAAAGAAAATGCCAAGTTACGAGAAGCTATTAAAGCAAGATTGATGGGAAAATATTCATCAATTATTGATGGAATGATTGAATTTTTGCTTCAAAACTCACCGTCCGCAAAAGTTGAAGTAGTAAGTGTGAAGTGAATATCCGAATTGTTAGATAGCTATTCTTAAGTTTTCTTTTGCCTAATCTGTTTTTGCTTCACTTATTATCATGGATAAACTATAAGTCCCTTTTGCTGAGAAAAAATTTATACGTGTATACTAAGTACTAACATTGTTGCAAGACACTTTTTGATAGTAGACCTTATGTTAAGAAGGTCTACTATAGAAGGAATAGAGATGTAAATACTAATTAGGAGGGGTAGTTTAGTCATTTCAGTAACTGCATTGTAATATACATAAACAGAACAGTGTATGAGTTGAGTAGTTTTTTGGACAGTTAAACACTTGTAACAGAATTGCACCATTGAATGAAATCTCAATTTCCCTCCCATTCCAGTTGATCCTCTCAACTGGTATCAAAGCAAATCGATTTTGGGAAGATTCATGCCGAAGAAGAAGACCACTACTTCATCGATGGATCCACGAATTGAAGAATTGCTGGAACGAAGACTTCAAGATGCTGAGACCCGTAGTGAACGACGACTCCAAGAAACGCTCGCAAGAATGGAGGCGATGATCGCAGGGTTGCAAAAGAAAGATTCGGGTCAAACTGGACCCGGTAACCCGAAGGGGAAGGAAAATGTGAATGTCGCGGGAAATCAGGGCGATTGCGAGCGAAGGCTCCGTAAAGTGGACTTACCGTGTTCAACGGCGACAACGCCACCGGTTGGCTCACCAAGATCGAACGTTTCTTCAAAGTGCGCAAGATCGACGAGAGCGAGAAGTTAGACGCGGCGTTGATGGCTATGGAAGGAGAAGCGCTCGCGTGGATGCAGTGGTGGGAGGCGAACAACGAAGTGCTCACTTGGAGTGGTTTGAAGGACGCCGTACTCCGCCGGTTTCAACCGACGGTGGTGACCAACGCGTTCGAACTCTTGATGAATATGAAACAAGATGGTTCGGTGAGAGAATATCGTAAGAAGTTTGAGACAGTGGCGAGCCATATCAAGATCCAGGATCAATCTCTCTTTGCAGGAATGTTCTCAAATGGATTAAGAGAAGATATCAGGGCTGAAGTTCGTCTCCAACGGCCAAAGGACCTTGCGGAAATGATGGATATTGCATTGCTCGCTGAAGAAAAGATAGGAGCGGTGGGTCGATATGGTGGTCGGGGCCCCAATAGCTTCAAGAACAGTAGTTGGAACAACAAGAATTACCCAAACACGGGAGGGGGTGCCAAGGCAGCCGAGGGAAGCAAGAACAATGCGCCTGTGAACACAAAGACAGTAGGAAGCAAAGAGATTGAAGAGAAGCGAAGGAAGGGACTGTGCTTTACATGTGATGAGAAGTACACACCGGGGCATGTATGCAAGAATAAAATTTTGAAGGTTCTGTATGTGGAGGAAATGGAAGAAACACAAGAAGATAGAGCAGAGGAGGAGGATGAAGAGATAGTTTGGGAGGCCACATTGAAGAGCCTGCATCTACATAGCATGGCTGGATTCTCTTCCAATTGTTCCTTCATGTTAAGGGCAATGCTTGGCATAATTGAGATTCTGGTCTTGCTTGACTGTGGTGCCTCTCACAATTTTGTGTCAAACAAACTAGTGCAAGCACAATGCTTGAAGGTGGAAGATATTACTCCATGTTGGGTCAAGATTGGCAATGGGGAGAGAATTATGATTAGAGGAGTTTGCAGAGGACTGGAACTCATGTTGCAGGGACTAGCTGTCAAGGTGGATTGTTATGTTTTTCCTTTGGAGGGAGAAGATCTTGTTTTGGGCATAGAATGGTTGAAGGAACTTGGAGACATCAAAGCAAACTTCAAGGACATGACCTTGAAAGTGAAGGTTGGAAAAGAGACTAGGTGTTTGAACTTTGAAGGGGGACCCTCATCTATCAAGGAGGGAAGTGCAAGCAAAACAATTGAAAACAGAACTAATCGAACCAGAGGAGATGTTCTTGATAGAGTGCAGAAGCCTGGCAATGACAGAAGGAAATCATCATGCTCCACCAGAGGTAATACAAGCTGTAATTGATGAATTTGAGTTCTTATTTCATGAAAATGGTGCGTTACCCCCTAGCAGACCCACAGACCATGCTATAGTACTGAAGGAAGGTGCAAATATCCCTAATCTAAGACCTTATAGGTACCCACATTATCAAAAGAATGCAATTGAACAATTGGTGGCTGATATGTTGAAAACTGGAATTATAAGGCCAAGTACAAGCCCTTACTCTAGTCCAATAATTCTTGTGAAGAAGAAGGATGGAAGTTGGAGGTTCTGTGTTGATTACCGAGCCTTAAACAAGCTGACTGTGCCCAACAAATTCCCCATGCCAATGATTGATGAACTACTAGATGAATTAGCTGGTGCCATAGTGTTTACAAAGCTTGATCTTAAATCCGGATACCACCAAATTCGCATGAAAACAGAGGATATTCCAAAAACAGCTTTTAGAACACATGAAGGCCACTATGAATACTTAGTAATGCCCTTTGGTTTGACCAATGCCCCCTCAACCTTTCAAGCACTAATGAATGAAGTGTTAAGACCCTTCTTGAGGAAATTTACCTTAGTATTTTTTGATGACATTTTGATATATAGTAGAAGTTTGGAAGAGCATGCTAGCCATCTTAGAACTATTCTCAATGTGTTGCACCAAAACTCTCTCATAGTGAACAAGAAGAAATGTGAGTTTGCTGTGAATAGTGTGGAGTACCTAGGGCATGTGGTGTCTGCAAAGGGGGTAGCTGCTGATCCTAAGAAGGTGGAAGCCATGACAAACTGGCCTGTTCCCAAAGATCTTAAAGGGTTAAGGGGATTCCTAGGACTGACTGGTTATTATCGAAGATTTGTTAAAGGGTATGGCATCATTGCTAGGCCATTAACTGATTTGTTGAAAGAAGACAAGTTTACATGGAATAAGGAGGCTGAAGTTGCATTTCAGCAACTAAAACAGACCCTGACAACCCTACCTGTGTTGGAAATGCCTGATTTTAGTAAGCATTTTGTGATTGAGACAGATGCCTCAAGCAAAGGGGTTGGAGCAGTTTTGATGCAGGAGGAGAAACCGATTGCTTTCTTCAGTCAGAAGCTGTCAACCAGAGCACAACAGAAGTCAGCTTATGAAAGGGAATTAATGGCTATGGTGTTGGCCATCCAAAAATGGAGGCACTACTTGTTGGGAAACCATTTCACAGTGAGAACAGATCAGCAAAGCTTGCAATTCATCACTGAGCAGAATTATTTGGGTGGTGAACAGGTGAAATGGACTTCAAAACTTCTGGGATTTGACTTCACTGTGCAATATAAACCAGGAGCAGCGAACAGAGTAGCTGATGCCCTGTCCAGACAGATGTTATTTGCAGCAATATCTCAAGTTAGCTTGACTGAATGGGAGGCCTGGGAAGAGGAGATCAGAAACTGCCCAGTATTGCAAGCACTATTGCAGCAGGTAGTACTCAAGGTTGCTGACAACACAAAGTATTCAGTGAAAAAGGGGCTCCTGTACAAAGGAAATAGCCTGGTTCTACCCAAAATTTTTTCCAAAATACCAGTTATCTTGGCTGAGTTTCACTCTTCACTGCAGGGTGGCCATTCGGGTTTGGTCAGAACATATAAGAGAATTTCAGGGGTTTTTTATTGGCAGGGTATGAAACAGGACATTAAACAATTTATCATGAAATGTCAGCAGTGCCAGCAAAGCAAAACAGAAACACTAGCACCAGTAGGTTTACTACAACCTCTTCCAATCCCTAACAAAGTATGGAATGAAATTTCAATGGATTTCATTGGTGGACTACCTAGAGTAAAGAAGCATGACACTATCTTGGTAGTGGTGGATAGACTTACGAAATATGCCCATTTCTTGCCATTGGGACACCCTTACAGTGCCACTGAAGTAGCAGCAGTGTTTATATCGGGTGTGATCAAACTCCATGGCTTCCCAGAAGTGATTGTATCTGATAGGGACCGTGTATTTCTAAGCCATTTTTGGAAAGCACTTTTCAAACAAGCAGGAACAAAACTCCACTACAGTACAGTTTTTCATCCACAAACGGATGGACAAACCGAAGTGACTAATAGGTGTTTGGAGGTGTATCTAAGGTGCTTTGTGGGGGATCATCCAAAATCTTGGACAAAATGGCTAGCTTGGGCTGAGTTATGGTTCAATACAAACTTCAACATCTCGATTGGCATGTCCCCATACAAAGCCTTGTATGGAAGGGATCCAAATCCAATTCTAAAAGGCCCGGCCATCCCCTCAAATGTTGAAGAAGTCAATCAGCTATATTCAGAACGTGATACAGTGCTTGACCAGCTCAAAGACAACCTGACAGTAGCACAGAACAGAATGAAGAAACAAGCTGATTTACATAGGCGAGACATAGCCTTGAACATTGGTGACTGGGTGTATCTAAAAGCCTGCCCGTATAGGTGGAAGACCTTAGCAGCTAGAAGGAACGAAAAACTCTTAGTCCTAGATTCTATGGCCCTTACCAAGTCATAGAGAGAATAGGACAGGTTGCTTACAGACTGGAGCTGCCTGCACAGTGTAAAATACATCCAGTTTTCCACATCAGTAAATTGAAGAAGGCAATTCCAGGGAATTACCAAGCTCAACCGGTTCCTGCTGTACTGACAGAGGAAGGGGAACTGCAACCAGAGATTGAAGAACTTCTGCAACTGAGATACAATTCCAGGGGAGATGCTGAAGTATTGGTGCACTGGAAAGATCTACCAGACTGTGAGAATTCATGGGAGATGGTGGAGAAACTCCTACAAGCATTTCCAGATATTCACCTTGAGGACAAGGTGAAAGCCCTAGGGGGGGGGGGTATTGATAGTAGACCTTATGTTAAGAAGGTCTACTATAGAAGGAATAGAGATGTAAATACTAATTAGGAGGGGTAGTTTAGTCATTTCAGTAACTGCATTGTAATATACATAAACAGAACAGTGTATGAGTTGAGTAGTTTTTTGGACAGTTAAACACTTGTAACAGAATTGCACCATTGAATGAAATCTCAATTTCCCTCCCATTCCAGTTGATCCTCTCACTTTTATTCATAACATTTTCCTTTTTGCTTTAGAATTGTTTTAGATGCTTCTAAGTTGGCTTGTGCTTTTCACTCTTCCATTGTAAACACGGGACAGACAACTTGTAGGACTGTGATAGAACCCAGAAATTTAACTAATGGAAATAGTGTAATTGTATTAATGGAAAATATGAGAAGAAGCTCTACAAGAAGGAAACCAGAGAAAAACTCTCCTAATCAATTCCTAACAAACTTCACAATACCCTTCACTTCCCTATCTCTACTTATTTATATTTGTTGCATCCCCTAACAGAATCCCACTCTCAGTGCCACGTCACTTATAAATTCCCTTTTTACATAATTTCCCACCTATACCTCTTATATTAAGTGTCTGATCCAAATTCACTTGATCGCTGGGCCTTGGTGTCCTATCAAACTGTCTGAGTAATAGTCCTACAATGTTTGCGGTCTGGTTTTATGACAGGATTGTGAGTAGTTTTGTTTTATTTAATTCAGTTCCCTTATGGTACTACTTCCTGGTTTTATAGAATGTTGACTACAGTATATTGTTTGACAAAATGATAGTTTTATGAGTTCTAGAATGGTCTCTCTGTAAGACTCTCTTAAATTTCTGACTTCCTATTTTCTTTTCATTAGTATGATTCTGTTTGGTGTGTAAGATATTGTCTTTATTAAAGTGTTAATGATGTTGACATAAAGATTGGCTTCCTATTTACTTGTAGTTGTACATAGTCATAGTAATACTACCTTAATGTTGTTATTTTTTCTTATGATAGCAGACCCACTCAAGGGATACAACCTTCTTTAGTAATAAATTTTGAGTTAATTACTCTGGAGAAGATGATGTCTGGAGCCTCTCAAGTTCTTTGCTTCCAATTGCCACATAAACTTCTACATAAAAGAATTTGCGCTTCTCAACATACTATCTAGAAAGGAATCCGCAGTGCTTAACTTTTGCCAAGAGATTGGATTCAAATTGTGGATGCACTATCACAAAAACACTTTTGTCAAGACAAAACTTTCAATATGTTCGTGTTTTTCCTAGTTATTATGATTTCTTGATATTTCAAGGTTGTTTCTGCTTCACCAATTGACAATGTCATTCGCGTTTTGGAGATTCATTGTCTTTTATTCTTTGAGCTAGTTTCATTCTAGTTTTACGTTCCTATATGCTCTGATCTGGGTTTGAGTTGATTTTCCTATTGTGTTTTTCGGAATTTGGCTCTGAACTGGGTGATTTGGTTTGATTCTTGTGTAAATTCTTGGCTTGATCTGTAAAATGAAAGGAATGGTGTACCTCTTTGTATTAATTGATTTTATTTGGCTCTTAACTGTCTGATTTGATTATGTTCTCTGATTTTGGTATGATTCTTGTGTAAATTCTTGGCTTGATTTGTAAAATGAAAGCATATGGAGACAACATGCACAAGGTTTCTGTTTATGAACTAGATGATGCAGCTTGAGGTATATAGATTATTGAAGCTTCTGTTTTACCAGCTTATGCTTCTGTAGATTGGAACATAATTTAGAACTCTGTTGCATAGAATTCATATGGCTTTTAAGGAATAGATATAGTTGCGTATGAATTAATGTACTTATTACAAACATGGATTTGATTCCACTTTTGAAGGTTTGTGATTGAAACTGAATCGTAGATCGACGCTTCTTACAAATTTCAGCTCACTAGTATATTCCCAATCTCTCTTCTCCAACATTTTAATGAGCTATACTTGTTCTATTTATCAACATGCATCACTGTGCTGATTGGACCTGTGGGGTGGGGGGTTCATCTTCGTTTATCAACATGCATTGCTGTGCTGATTCTGTTTATTGTTTGTGTTTCATTGATTGCAGCAGTAAATGTTTTTAATTTAGCTGTTTTCTGCAATGGAGCAAGTAGAGATTTAGAATGATGTCTCACCATACTACTACAATGGTCAATGATGTCATTTTCTGCAAGTTTTAATTTCTTGCATGGAGCAAATAGAGATTTAGAACCTGCCATACTACTTGAAGAACCTTTTTGCATGTCTGTTCTATATTTTAATTCGATGTGAACCTATGCTTTAAAGGAGAATATCATTTCATATTTACCCCAGTGTTTGATGTGTCATATTGGGTTAATAGGAAACCCCAGTGGTTGATATGTTTCATAAATGCATTGAGGAGGATTTCAATCAATATCTTGAATGATATGGTATTTTTGCATTCTCACTATCTGGACAATTGCTTAGGTTTCATAAATGCATTGTGTTTTCAGCTTTATATACTAAATGGTCTTTGTTTCAATATAAATCTACCAATTCAATGATACTGATTGATGTTTGTGAGTTAGAATATTTTGGCATTTGCAATAAGGTTTGGTACCATCCAGATGTTTGTGAGTTAGATTAGTTGTCTTGAGATTTATTTTGATGTACTTTTGTCACAATAAACTCAAAATTTTGAAATATTTTGGGGATGAACTTCTCTGAATAAGGTATGCTCTGATGGTTGCTAAAAAGAGAGAACTGAGAAATATTTTGGGATGAACTTTCTGAATATGGTTGCTCTGCTGAAAATATTTGACCTACCACTAAAATCTATTAAACTTAACAATTATATTACTCACAGTGACATTCACATAAGAATAGAAAACTGTATATGAAACAAACTTAGGGGTGTCAATTTAATCCATTCATCCATCTAGTCCATCCATAAGAGTATCCATCTAGTCCATCCATTATAGAAAAACAAAGTTAATGGATTGAATCCAATCCATCCATTTAACTTTGTGGATGGTTTTGATCAATCCATTATATTTTTAAATCCAATGAATTACACTAAATAAAATTTTTAATCCATTGGATAATTATATTAAAAAATTAACTCCTTATTTTGTAAGAGTAATCTCTCTCTCTCTCTCTCTCTCTCTCTCTCTCTCTCTCTCTCTCTCTCTCTCTCTCTCTCCCCCTCTCTCTCTCTCTCTCTCTCTCTCTCTCTCTCTCTCTCATACTACAATACACTAACAAGAATCAGAGGCAACATCTGAAAAGAAAAATAGAAGAAGCTGAAAGGCAGTAGTCATTATTATGAATTAAATAATAGTTTATTTAAATGTATACAAAAATAATAGATAAAACAAAAACAGAACCTACAACTAAAAAAAATAGTAAAGAGAGCATAAAAAGAGAGAGGTACAGCCGTGTCACATAACAAAACCCTAAATCTAATTAAAAAAAGAAAAAGAAAATAACATAGGAGCTTGCCTCTGACTCAGCGACCCTCCCTCTTCTTCTAGTAATAGGAAAAAAACCCGTTTCTCATTGTTTTTCTTGCTTTTTCTCCATTTGACTCAACCACGCAGCTTTGCAGGCACCTATAACAAACTTGTCTTCTTTGGGTTTGTAATCACCTTCGCACCCACACCTACACCACCCAATATGCGTTTAAATATGTATGAATATCAACAGTGAAAATACACCAAACATTAAAGCTCCTACTATTCAAAAAATTAAGACTCGACATAGAGTCTTGGTTCATAAAGTGAGAAAACAAGTGCTGAGATAGTAGAAGGTGAAGGAGAGCAAGCAGAAGTTGGGTATAGGATACAAGTTCAGAAACTTAGAAGCCAATATGGTTTCTCTACACTTCTTATTCTTTTTACATTCTACAAAATGTAAAACTAAATGTATGCTCAATCTCATTTTTCATAATATGCATTTTTACTGGGGGGAGTTTGCATATAACAGTAAAAAATGTTGTTGTATGCAATGTCTCATTGTTGTTGTTATTCTATGTGATAAAACAAACTAATTAGAGGCAAAATAAAAGAAAAAAACCAGTACTTTTTTTCTTCAACAAAACTGAACATTATTATTTAGGTAAGTGCAAAGTTTACAACTTTATCAAAATATTAAGAAGACTATTTTGACATTACGTCATTAAGTTACCACCTTCATTTTCTGATGCATGCACCATGTCACCAACAAACCCCACAAACAACCAAATTGCATTTACACACAAAATGGCCCATGTGACGTAGTTTTCCAGGTACAAAACAACCAACCCAAGATTTGCATCTTAAACCCCTTTAGTTCACAAGCACAACAAAAACTTCCCCAATAAAAATGCATTTGCATATTCTGTCCCTACCCTAAGGATTTAATCAATTTATTTTTCACCCAAAGATCAAGCAAACCAATCATGGGAATTTTTGATAATACCTTTTTATTTAAAAAAAAAAAAGAAAGAGGAAAGAAGGCGGAGAACAGAATATGAAAAAGAAAGGAATAAGAGCAAAGATTAGGATTAGATACACCTTCAGTGATGGTCAATGTGGTCGTCTTCCTGGCATGCCGTTCCACGCCACAACCACGTGTTCGAGCCTCCTCGGTCATGCGCCCCTCTCTCTGTCGTCTCTCTTTCTCTGTCCTCGTCGTGAGCACCGCCACGGTCAGCTCACCGTCGCTAGCTCCACCGCCATCTTATCCCTCTCTTGCTTCTTAATCCTTCTTCCGTAACTCTCATCATTTCCCATCATTTCTCATCCTCTCATTCTCTTTCTTTTCTCTCTCTGAAGCTAAGTGTGCGGTTGATAGTGAGACTAGGGTTACAAAACCTAAATTTCTTTCCCTTTATATGATCTATCATATTTGAGTAAAGACCCAAATTGGTCCCTGAAAATTTCCTCGCTGGACAAATTCGTCACGAACAATATTTTTGAGACATATTAGTCCGTAACATTTCCAAAATGGGTCACGTTAGTCCCTCCGTCCCTTCAGTTGTTGACACCTCATCTAACGCCTCCTAAGTAGCACATTTAGTGCTATCATGTCATGTTAAATGCTACATAACACATTATTTTGGCCAAAATTAGTCCTTTGTTTGACAAATTTGAAAATTTTAAAAAAGAACAAATCGGTCCATCCACGTTCTGGGACAAATTGGTCCCTGGTTATCTTCTTTCTCAAATGTCTGATTACTGAAAACCAGCAGCCAGGGATTAATACAAGCGCTAAAAGAACTAATGTCTACTCCTGGATACAGGCCACCACCACCTAGGCCTAAGTAGGGAATGATTTGTAGTTTCGTTTTGGTGCACTAATAAACAATGGGTGCTTTATTTATTTTCCGGAAGAAGATAACCAACATCTGAACAATGGTGGTATTTAACGCGCTTTCTTCCCTTTCACTCTATCTATGTTCAATTCAACAGTTATTCTTTTATTTTCTTCTTCACCTTTCACTCATCTTCTCATAAGTCATAACAAGCCGCAACGGCTTAGACCATAAGCTAATAGGTATGCCCTCTTATATATTCTTGATTTTGTTCATTATTAAGCAATGTGTCACTTCTCACACTTGAGATAAAAAAACATTTAAGTCTAAATTATAAAAAGACTAAAGGCCCAAATTGGTCTCTGACAATTTTCTTGCGGGACAAATGCGTCACTGACAATTTTTACGGGACACATTAGTCATAACTCTTATTTATATAGAGTTATTTATATGTTCTAGACTTAAATCAATATGAGTTTCTAAGTAATATTGTTGTTAAAGTAGTTAATATGTGTTGTTTAGAGTAAAAGAGGGTTAGGAACTGATTTGTGATCATTTGACACTTTTGGTTCTCCATATTGTATTTTAATGTGTTGTTCAATGCTACAACATTATATGCCCCATCAATCAATGCCCCATCAATCAATGCCCCAGCATTCGTGGCAGACTGAAATGCCCCAACATTAGTGGCAGATTGACTTGCTCCAGCATTATCCTGCTGACATCATCATGAGCTAAAGTAGAGCAAGTGGCACAAGTGGATCATCTCAAGTGCCACTTTATGACATCATAACTTACAACTTGCACCCTTTTCAGAAATACTTGCCCAAGCTTATAGGCTTACTTTCTAGAGTTTAAAGATCAAATCAACTTTATAAAAGCAAGTGATACAAGTGGGAAATTACTCCAACCTCAAGTAACTTCATCATGAAGAAACCTCACTCAAGGGAGCCAGCTTTTTAGAACACTTGTCAATTTGCTATAGGACCTCTTCTCTTTAATAAAGCAAAGGTCAAATCTACTTTTTGAGGCACATGGATTCAAAAGAAATTAACTTCTTCTCCAAGTAAACCCAACCATGAAGAAACCTCTCTCAAGGAGCCTATAAATACTCTTCATCTCCTCATTCACAAGTAGATCAGAACATACCACGAAATATAACTTAGAACTTAGGAACTGGTTTCAAAGGAGAGGGAAGGAATTGCCAACTTCTTCCTTCGTCCTCAAGCAACTACAAGGAAGGCAATGCTGCAGCATTACTGAGCTGACTGATGTAGGGGCAATCAATTGTGTACACTCTACTCTATTCACTGTCTCTTGTATTGGTTAGTTATATTAATATGATTATGTTTTTAGTAATGTTAAGCATGAGATTATTCCATTTGTAGTTGGGATGTCGTACACTTAGTAATGAACTTTTAATTAAGCTTTGTGTTATGTATTTATGTTTGCATTTTAATTCTTGCATGCTTAATTCTTTCACATTTATTCTTTAGAATTGATCAGCTAAAAGTGAATGCAAATTTTAAATGTAGACATGGTTTATAATTGGAACACAAGAACTAATGTGGGTAAGTGTTTAATAAAGGAAACTTTGTTATTTCCATGCTAAAACCTAGACATAGGATAGCATAGTCCATAGGGTGATACTGTGAGTGCTTCATATACAAGGGTGAACTTATTTAGAGTTTAGACATAAGACTTGTAACGAAACCCTAACGATAGTGACTGAAAGGCATGCATCAATTGCTACAGCATCCATTGCGGTACAACATCATATATAACATAATGCTATTAAAAGTGATTTACTTAGTAAAAAACATTCCAACTAACTTTTTACTTTGAATCTTTATTCTATCTTTACTTGTTTACTTACATTTCTGTTATTCACAATACTTAAACTTGTTATTGTTACTTGTTTTTCTCACTAGTTTAATTACTAATTTAAATATAGAAAATAACTCAACAATTCTCGTGGGAACGATCTCTACTTACTCTTTATTACTTGTTGCGACTGTGTATACTTACACATCACCTTTTCGCGCACCAATTAGTCACTCACATTTTCAAAACGGGACACGTTAGTCCCTTCGTCACTTCAGTGGTTAACACCTAATATAGGGATTTGAAGCCAGATATTTGAGGAAGACATCCAGGGACTTATTTGTCCCAAAACGTGTAGGGACTAATTTGTCCTTTTTTTATTTTTAAATTTTCAAATTTCTTAAGTCAATGACTAATTTGAGCCAAAATAAGGTATTAAGTGTTAGTTAACGTGACACCGCCACACATAACGTGCCACATAGGAGGCGTTATATGAGCTGTTAGCTACTGGAGTGACAGAGGGACTAACACATCACGTTTTGAAAATGTGAGGGACTAATGTGTCCTTAAAAAGTTGTCAGGACGAATTTGTCCTACGAGGAAATTGTTATTAAGGACCAATTTGGAACTTTATTCTTATAAAAAATAGTATAACTTTAAAATTTTAAAAAGTGGTACATTTGCGAGTTATTATAGTTCGGTAGAGAAAAATGCAGTGGTTATCATATAGGAGGCGTGGTTAAAACCATATAAAAAGTCACCCAATCAACGGGGATTGGGCCAGCAAAAGGGGATAGTTTTTTACAGTATAGCAAATCAATGTTTGAATCTTCCTAAAATTGAGTTCCAGATTTAGTTGTTGAAAGTGTCTCAAACATCATTACCTCTGTAAAAAGAAATAATAAGAAAAAAAACTATGTGTACTGGTCAAGAGTGAGTCGCCCACACACTCAGCATGAGTAAGTCGCTCTCCTACACATTGGACATGAGTAAGTCGCCCGTGGTAGGTTTAACAGTCTAGATACATCAAACTCAGCACTATGGACAGAGGGGGATGGAAGTCGCCCATAATACAGACTTGGAAGTCGCCCATAATGTTGGGCTCAGCATACCGTTCTTATGGGCCAAGTCCTATATATTATACTAACACAACTAGCCCGACCCGGATTTCATCCAACTCTCCCTAGCAAAGCAAAATACCTAACCCTGAGCGGTGTGAAGAGACGGGAAGGAGCCTATCACTCTGGGACATGCACTCCTACCCGTGGGAGGTCTAGCCCTACTTAAGTGACTCTCAGACACGGGATGAAGGATGACTCATACACCTGTATGCCTAAAACCATTCTAATATACTAGATAACTTGGGCGTTGGTGTGGCTTTGCAGGTACCCCTGGAGGCGCTCCACCTCCGATCGACGAAGTCCTATCCAACAACACTCAATCGAGGCATCTTTCTAGAGTTCTAGACCGGAACATTGGCGCCCACCGTGGGGCCGACGAAACTACATTTAGCCTCACCTTCTTCAGCCTTCTGCAGGAAGCTAGTCGACCACACCATGACTTGTTGTCGAAACGACCACGAACATAGGTCGCTCGCTCACAGTTCTCAAGTTCTACGATAGAGGTCACCCGTAGTTCTCAAGATCTGCAACATTGGTCGTCTGAGTCCTCACACTCAAGATCCGCTACGGTGATCTCCTGTGACCTGACGATCTACAATAGAGGTCACCCGTTCAAGATCTGTAGCATATGTCGTCTGCAGTTCTCACACTCAAGATCTGCGACAGAGATCGCCCGTGAACCGGATGATCTACAAAAGGTCCCCCAATCCTCAAGATCTGCAACATAGGTCGTCTGGTTCTCAAGATTGAGGACATAAGTCATCTGCCTAGGCTACACACGTGGCTCCCATGTTTCATTTTTTTGTTAATTCCAAATATGCATATCGTTAAAACAAATCTCAATATGCATTTCACTTTGTTTTTATGTGTACGACTGATTGAAAAGACGCCAAAAGGCGACATTATAAAATCTTCGCAGGAAGTAACATCAAAAGACAATTAAAGCTAATCTCAAAGGGCGACTTACAAATACCTTGACCTAACAAGGCATGTACATAAGACCCTCCATAAAGGGCAGTACATGTGAGTTACAAAGACCTTGACCTAAGAAGGCACGTACATAAGACCCTCCATAAAAGGCAGTACATGCGAGTTACAAAGACATTGACCTAACAAGGCACATACGTAAGATCCTCCATGAAGGGAAGCACCGAAGACAACAAAGACCTTGACCTAACAAGGCACACATAAAACCCTCCATAAAGGCTAGTACAAGCGAGTTACATAGACCTTGACCTAACAGGGCAAACATAAGACCCTCCATAGAGGCTATTACAAGCGAGTTACAAAGACCTTGACCTAACAAGGCACATACGTAAGAAACTCCATGAAGGGTAGTACGGAAGAACAACAAAGACCTTGACCTCACAAGGCACGTACGTAAGACCCTCCATGAAGGGTAGTACAGAAGACCAACAAAGACGTTGACCTAACAAGGAACGTACATAAGACCCTCCCTAAAAGGTAGTACACGCAATTTGCAAAGACCTTGAGTCACCGAGGAAATTATGTAAGACCCTTCAAAGGGCACCATAAAGTGAGTGTGTAAGAGACATAATCGCGTCACAAGGGAAATGGACTGAAAAGATTAAGTCTCCCGTGAGGCATAGGCAAACCACCGCGCCCTTACAAGGACTTGCGCTTGAGGGGCTGTGTACTGGTCGAGATCAAGTTGCCCACAGGACACACAAACCATTGCGCCCTTTACAAGGACTTGTACTTGAGGGACTGTGTACTGGTCAAGTGTAAGTCGCCCACACGCTCAACATGATTAAATCGCTCTCCTACACACTGGACATGAGTAAGTCGCCAGTGGTAGGCTTAACAGTCCAGATACATTAAACTTAGCACTATGGACTGAGGGGGATGGAAGTCGTCCATAGTACAGGCCTGAAAGTCACCCATAATGTTGGGCTCGACATATCTCCCCTATTACGTTGACACAACTAGCCCGACCCAGTTGAGATCCAACTCTCCCTAGCAAAGCAAAAGACCTAACCCTAGGCGGCATGAAGAGATGGGGAGGAGCCTATCACTTTGGGCCATGCGCTCCTACCCGTGGGAGGTCTAGTCCTACTTAAGCGACTCTCAGACATGGGAGGAGGGACTCGACTCATACACAGGTATGCCCAAAACCATTCTAATATACTAGAGGGAGACCTAACTTGGGCGTCGGAGTCAGGTACACTCAGTGGCGCTCCACCTCTGATCGGCAGAGTCCTCGATCTGTCTCCATCAACGCTCAACAGAGATATCTTCCAGAGTTCTAGACGGTAACACTTTGTTACGAAGGAAATGAATTATTATCTTATATATTTTCTAAACACTAACGTGAGCGAATAGGAATATTCATAAAGTAGTCCAATTAAAAAATGATTCACCGAGTATATATGAATTTAATCACTAAAAAAATATTTAGCATATATTATGATATGACATGGTGATTTTACCAAATTAACCTTAACACTCAAAAAAATTCCAACCATATCCTTCATCCCTCTTCTTCTCCTCCATCTCCTACACACCCCACCCTAAACCCCAAACCTTCCATCTCTTTCACTCCTCTCCCTATCCACCATTTCTACATCATTATCCTTCTGATCATCTCCTCAACATTCACAAACCTCATAAGGTATTATTCCTACCTCACATTTTTTGTTTTAATCTCATTTAGTTGCTATTTTTGACTTGTTTTTTTCTGTGATCGTGCTCAGTTCGGTTGACCTCAACCGAAAGATTTCGGTTAGTCCCGACCGAACGCACAAAAATCACATTGGGGGGTGTTTTTCAATTGGTCACTCGGTCAAGTGGAACCGAACACATTCGGTCAAGGTGAGCCGAATGTGTTCGGTTCAGGGCAGCCGAATAGACGTAATTACAGCAAGTCCAGTAGCTTCTATTTGAAATTTTCTTTTTATTACAGGATCATATAAATGGCAACAAATGATGCGTTGATGGTACTAGACTTTACGAGTTCGTTCACAGCGGATAATGTACGGAACATTCATTCTTTTCAATATGTTTAATTTGCCTAAGGAAGACAATGACATTTGCGTTTTCCATTTTCAGTTGTTTGCAAACCGTGAAGAGTTGTTGACATGGGTACCTAGTGTCGACAGGTCTCTTGGGATGGTGATTGTGATATCTAGACCCGACACCGGAAAGCGACCAGGTAAAGAATTTAGCACGTTGATTTGTGAAAAAGGTGGAAATTATAGGACTAGTGTAGTTGAGGAGGAACAAACACCAGGAAATGTTGTTGTCAATTTAGATTGAAATGAAAAATTATCAAGAAGCTTGGAGGATGGATATTAAGGGTTATGTGTGGATTGACAATATTGTTATCTTGACAATATTTTTATTATGAATGCTTGGCTTGCCATCGATCATTGATCCTTATGTTGACAATATTGTTAATGTTAAGGGTGATGGGAACTGTGAATTCCGGTGTATTGCAGCATTACTTGGACGGGGTGAGGATGCTTGGCTTTTTGTGAGAAATGATCTTTTGGAGGAGATCAAGAAATACATTGACTTCTACATTTGCTTATATGGTGGTATGGGAAAAGTCACATTTCTGATGAAGTTGTTGATGCAGACAAACAAGGGTCTCGAAGAGAATTGGATGAGTGTACCAGATATAGGGTATCTAATCGTTAACAAATACCAGGTCGTACTGACTTGTTGGTCTGTTAACTGGTCTTTCACCATTTTCCCATTTCATATTGCCCCATTCAAAACTGCCCATCAGTTCAACATATGCTTCACGGATAAACACTTTGTACAGGTATATCGACTTTTATTTAGAATTCAATTTTAATTTGTCAAACATTAGTTAACATTATGTTGTTTTTGTCTTTGTAAGGCTTTTTTGAAGAATGGAAGTCCAATGCCCCCGCCCAATGCGGTTTGGAATGTTAACAGGAGACCCGTAGCAAAGGGTTGGGACTTACGGGTCGTATACAAAAGTGGAAGGCCTTGGTCTTTGAGACTCAAACATCGGCTTATGTAGATTTAAGTAAAGATAGTAATTAGTTGACTAATTGTTGTTTTCCAATTTGATTTGGAAATTTGACTTCTATATGTTATGTACTTTTTTAAATCAATACCAATTTGAGTTAGTAATATTAATCTGCATTTGAAATTTGAAACTTAAACAGAAAAAATTTTGGTTTTCAGTCAGTCTGTGCAGTATCAGGTGTGTTCGGTTGATGTAAGCCAAACATTTTTGGTTCCCCTTCCCCGAACGACCAAAGCGAAACAACACCCCCTTTGTTATTTTTTATAACGTTCGGTTGTCCTTAGCCGAACATATTCGGCTGGCCTTAGCCAAATATATCCGGTTGACCCCAACTGAATCATACGTAAACACGTCATCTACTTAAGGGTATTTTTGGAATATTTGAAGTTAGGAGGTGTGTGGTGAGTAGAAGGGGACGTGAGAAAAGCATGGGCCTTTAGAGAAATCAAGAATAAATGGACAATTTGATCTCCGAGGAATATACGGGAAGCAATTTAGTTATGGAAAAAATAAAGTCTCACAATAGTTCTTGAAGAATACAAAGCAGCGAAAAATTAGTCTCTCTATCAATTTTTATCCAAATCTATAACTTAATTTAGTGACTTGCTCCTAGAACCGTCAATTTGGCCCATTTGGGCCAGCCCAGCCCCAGCCCCACATGGCCCATGGGACAAAAGGCCCATGGTCCCAAAAGCCCACATTTCAAAAGCCCACGGAGTCCCCAAGCTCTAGTGGGCCAGGGCCAGCCCACGACCCTTAATTTTATGTTTTTGCAACGAAACTGAAAATTACCCATGGACCTATGTGGGCTTCGACCTAGGCCAGCTGATGACCCCGAAAAATTTATTTACTTTTATACAAAAAACTGGAAATTACAGGTCCTCTCGTTGTCCTTCGTTAGTCTTGAAAATTAAAATGAATTTTGGTATTTAACTTACCTGAAGACACAACAGAAATGCTTGTATACCAAATGGAAAACGTTTTCCTACATTTAACTTGTTCTTTCCTCTTATCTATAACTGATAATGATCTAGGAAAATGACTATGAGCTAGAGTTTTTTCTCTTATAAATAGCTACTACCAGTATATAATAAAACAACATAAATCAAAAGCAACATCATATTTCTTCCTTCTTATATCTACATATATAAATATATATCTAGTAAAATTGTTTAAGGCACATATAGTTCAGTTATTTTTTTTAATTTCAGTATTTATGAAGACTTTTTGATAATAGAAAGGACAAAAAAAGCTAAGGCAGAATTTTTTGGTTAAATAGATGGAAGCCTCTAGTTTGTTTGTTTGGTGGTGATAGTGGGTGATGGTGATAGTGATAGTTGTGAGAAAGAAAATGAGGTTGTGGTGGTGGTTATGGTAGTGAGAGGGATAAGGTGGTGGTGGTTCTAGTGATGGTAAAGAGGGAGGGGAGGTGAAAGAATGAAAGTGGGGGTTGGAAAAGAATGAGCCAAAAAATGAGGTTGATGGTGATAGTAGGTGATGGGGGTGGTGATAGTTGAGAGAGAGAGAGAGAGAGAGGGGGGGGGGGGGGGAGAGGGAGAGAGAGAGAGAGAATGAGGTTGTGGTTGTGGTGGTGGTGGTGAGTGGGAGGTGGTGATGGTGGTGGTGGTGGTGGTGAGAGGGAGAAGGAGGTGGTGGTGATAGTGAGGGTAAAGAGGGAGGGGAGGTGAAAGAATGGAAGTGGGGGTGGGAAAAGAATGAGAAAAAAAAGAGGTTGGTGGTGATAGTTGTGAGAAGAAAATGAGGTTGTGGTGGTTGTGGTGGGTGGGAGAAGGAGGTGGTGGTGGTGGTGGTGAGTGGAAGATGGTGATGGTGGTGGGAGTGAGGGAGAAGAGGAAGGGGGGGGGGGGTGAAAGAATGAAAGTGGGGGTATAAATAGTGGGAAAAGAGGTGGTGGTGGTGGTGAGAGGGAAAAGAAGGTGGTGGTGGTGGTGAGTGGGAGATGGTGATGGTGGTGGTTGTGGTGAGAGGGAGAAGAAGGTGGTGGTGAGAGGGAGGGAGGGAGAAGAGGAAGGGGGGGGGGGGGGTGAAAGAATGGAAGTGGAAGTGTAAATAGTGGGAAAAGAATGATAAAAAAAATGGGGGCCAGCCCACAAAGCCCTGACCCTAACCCACTAAAAAATTTAAAAATGTGGGCTGGGGCTAAAAAAAACCCCATTAATAGGGGGCTTCAATTTTATGAGGCTTGATTGAGGACCAATGGAGCTGGGCTTGGGGCCAAATTGACAGCTTTACTTGCCGTATTAAGTGAATACATGGAAGGTGATGATGTCGAGCCAACTATTTCTTTTTGAAAAAATGTACAATTTAGTCCCTATACTTCAAAACATGACTAAAGTGTAAAAATGATCAAGCATAGTACTCCTTATCTAAGAGGGGACACTTTAGTACCTGAGAAATAATTCGTTTAGTGTTCATCACAACTTTGTCCTCATCCCTCCATTGACACACTGCAATGTTCATTTTCAGATTTTTTGGTTTTCAATTTGTGATCCCTAAGAGATAATGGGGGAAGAATCGAACTACATTCACAACACTGAACTAGGTGAGCCTTGTTTTGGCTATAATTTCGTTGATATAAGCTAATTAGGATTATACAACAAATATATTAATAAATTATTTACCAATTGCGAAGTGTTTTTTTATGCATTAAACGTCATAGACATGAAATAGAATATAGTACGATGATAATAAATAACACAACCTTTTGCAGCTTTATTCTAAGTATAACATTTACATGTATCTCCCTCTCTCCATATATATATATATATATATATATATATATATATATATATATATATATATATATATATATATATATATATATATATATATATATATATATATATATATATATTAATTAGTAAATATACTTAAAGCAACAAAAGATACCAGTACCCTATACTTCAAATTAAAGGACCCAATGAAAACCAATTATTCTTTTTGGAAAGCAACATTAAACACCATCCAAGGTCAAGCAACTATGATCTTATTCTTTTTGGAACACAAGAGGGAGGGCACCACCATCCAATGCCAACAAAATCTTGCCATTGTCATGCAGAACGCCAACAGTGCCACATGGAAATTTACAAGTGGGGCAGACATCTGTAGGACACCACTGAATATTATAGACACCTATAGTCTGAGTCTGTACAATTCTAAAGAAATTACCATATGATCCTGCACCATCATCTCTCCCTGTGATAATGAACCTCCTTCCGCTTCTTGCATCTTTTTGACCCAACCTCCATTCTGTAGATTGCAGACAGCTTGAGGAAGCTTCAAATGTTATTTTCAAGTCCCTATTAGCCCTCACATCATCATCATCATCATCATGATGGGAAGCAAAAGGAGTGAACCTCACAATCAAGCCGTGTGGCAAGTCAGTGTTTTCAAGACCAACGTGTAAAGGGCATGACCCATTTGTGTTGATCAAAGTGGAACGACCTCCATTGCCTGTTATAGCTGGTCTTATGAAGTATTCTTCATCCAGCTCAACAGGGTCGCCACTCGTGTCTAGCACTAATTGGGCTATTGATGTTGTTGCCATTAAAAGACACACTGCAAGGCTGATGATAATGAGGGATCCCCTCATTCTCATTGACATGGTTATTTTAATTATTATGTATGTATAACAATAACAATGGCTTTTGTTTTATGAGAGGATTTCCTTGTAGTGAATTGATTTTGGTGTTGCCAAAGGAGATATTTATAGGATATTATATCTTCATGACTATCATGTACGATGTTGTGGTGAATGAATAAGTGTCCAACATAATAATACTTCTAATAAAACGGATCATCCCTGGTTTTGGATATGCACTTTGACTTTGCTACTTTGTTTCAATCGCGCACTTTTGGAAGGATATCGAAAAGTGCATGGGCAAGGGACGATGGTGACATTTTCCATCGTTTGCATCGTCGACCAATGATACGTAACGTGAGGGGATATTAAAATGTGTGTTATGGGTCTATAACACAAGACAAAAGGAAATAAAACATAAAAACATTTGTCCCTTTCACTACTTTCGTGTCCATCCTGATTATCTCTCCTTTGTTTCAGAGAATAAAAAAAAATATTACATTAAATAAAATGCATGAAATCAAAAAACGGTATCTAGCTCAAAGAAATTTTAATTACAAACGATCGATGAGAGGTACCCCCTCCATCCAATATTACGTTGACATGGATTTTTAAAAAACCCATTTTAAGAAATTGAAATCGTATGTTCAAAATACAAGGGATTGAAATCCTTATTTTCTTTCTAGAAACAAAGCTATAACGAAGGAGGACAATATATATAACGAATTGAAATCCTTAATTTGGTTTAACCATCATTGTGGTATTTTTTCCATGTATTTATTTATAACAAAAAGACAAAAATGCACTATTGGTCGTTTAAGTTTTTTCTTCTCATTTTAGTCCTATAAGTTTATTTTAAATATTGCATCATTTAAATTTATTTAATCCACGTAAACTATTATTAGTCATCAACTTAACAGGACGTCACCTCCATGTTAACCAAAATAGACGGAAATGATAGAACTGATATTTAAAATAAACTTAAGGGATATTAACGCCAAGAACCCAAAATTTATTCCATTCTCTCTCTCTCTCTCTCTCTCTCTCTCTCTCTCTCTCTCTCTCTCTCTCTCTCTCTCTCTCTCTCTCTCTCTCTCTCTCTCTCTCTCTCTCTCTCTCTCTCTCTCTTTCTCTCTCTCGCACAGAAATCTGAAACCCCAGTTTCTCATCGTTCTCTCCAGCTCCCTCGCTTTCCCTCATTCTCATTGTCGCTCTGACATCGTTCCTTTCAGTGGCGGACCTAGCATATAATGAGGGGGTTCAGTTGAACCCCCTGGATTTTTTTTTTGCACTAAACACCCTATATAAATGGCTTAAATCTCCTGAAATTTTAATTTTGACACCCCTGCAAATTTGAAATTGTACTAGTAGACCAAGTTTTGCACCCATTTGACACCGGCCTTAAAAAATTTGACACCCCTGACCCCGGGGTCCTGGGTCCGCCACTGGTTCCTTTCCCGAGCTTGCTCCATCCCTACTAGCACCTCGGTGGATGTGGTCTCTCTCGGCATTCACCTATGGTTTATATGGGAGACAACGAAGGTCTCCAAGCCCCCAATACAATGGATTGCTATATTTGTTCTGTAACACCCAAAGTAATTTCAATTACTTTGATTGATAAGGAATTAATTCTTGCTTGATTTGTTGATTGAAATCTATTGAGTGTATTATTGTGGTATTTATTTTGTGAATGCTTTAGCTAATAAAGAAGGATTAAGTCCCTTAGAAATTATAAACCCAATTTAATTTTCAGCTAAACCAAATTACCTATTTACCCTTCATTCAATCCGTACTATAAAAGGAGTGACTGCTCACTCCCACACAAACACAACACACACTCAGAAGTTGTTGAAAGAGAGAAAGAAGTAGAGTGTTAGAAAAAGGGAGAGTTTCGAAGATCGGAAGAGGGAAGAAGAGAGGTAGGGTTCATCTTATAATCATCTCTTCAAACATCACATTTCAAGAACAAAAAAATCACACCCATTCCTTCTCCTCACTAGAAGCCCTCACTTTCCTTCTTTCTTCATCACCACATTTTCGAATGGAGCTACCAAGTTAAGCTCCAAAGTCTGAAATTCCAGTTTCCTTTTTCATCTTGAAACAAAATCAAGTTGCATGTCCCTTATGAAAGCTAGGAGCATTGTTTTGGAGCTTGCATGACACTATTGAACATCAAGGTGTGTAAAGGAAGGTCATTCTAGGGTCTTTGAGTGTCAAAGTTGAAGTCTTGGGGTTGTAGGAGTGTGTTGATTCGCTTAGGAGCTCATTTGGTGATGTTGGGATTCAAACTTTTACTGGTCTACTCTTTGCATTCTCTTTAACCAAGTGAGTCTCCTTTTACTTTTGATAAGTATTTGGGTTGGAACCTACATTGATATGAATGGTATCATTTTCTGAGTATATGAGTTGTGATTGATGTTTAGAGCTTTTGGTTGTTTAAAAGATATGAGAAAGTTTGAGAACCTAGTTCATTTTGAATAAACTATGTACTTGTATGTGTGGATGAGCATTATTAAGGTAAATTGTTGATTTGAACATGTTTTTGATTGATTAACATGGTAATAATGTTGCATTTTGAGTTGGGAAAAAGTTTGAGTTGATTCAGTACCAAATGGGACGACAAAACACTTGAAAATCTGATTCTGCAAAGTACGCACGGTCTGTGCGCCCAAGCGCACGACCCGTGCTCCTGTTTTGTAACTGGGCGCTTTGTATAATTTGAACAGACAGAGTCCGTGCGCCCAAGCCCAAGCGCATGACCCCTGCGCCCAAGCACCTTCAACAACTCTATTTCAATAATTCTCATCCTTTTTAGCACCAATTCTATTTCTATCTCTTCCCCAACCCTAATGTTAATATTAGTACTACGTTTCTCATTCTTGATTGCTAATTTCACCCTTATTTCCATTACAAGAATTTGGCGCATTTCCGGCGGAATAAATCCGCCAGTACATTACCAGCGGATTTTTTGGCGTTACCGGCGGATTTGATCCCCTAGTAAATTACCGGCGGATTTTTTAATTTTTACCAGCAGATTATAATTCGACTGTAACTTACCGGCGGAATATATAGCTGTTACCGGCGGAAATTTTGTGGAAAAACATTGAAAACAAATCCGCCGGTAATTACACCTTCCGGCGGATAAATTCCGTAATTTAAACAATAATATTTAAACAAATCCGCCGGTAATAGGAATTTTCGGCGGAAATTTTTTGAATTTCGAAATTCAAAAATCCGCTGGTAAATGCAAATATCCGCCGGTAAACTCAACAATCCGCCGGTAAATTCAATTCCGCCGGTAATAGGAATTTTCGGCAGAAATTTTTTGAATTTCGAAATTCAAAAATCCGCCGGTAAATTCAAATATCCGCCGGTAAATTCAAATATCCGGCGGTAAAGTCAAAAATCCGCCGGTAGTGTCCATTTCCGGCAGATTTCTGTATGGGAAGTTGGGTGCGCACCGTTTACTGGAATCTGCCGGTAAGCCATAAATTCCGCCGGTAATCGACATTTGCGGCGGAATTGCAAAATTAGCCGTTGCAACCTTCCTCTATATATACGAACCCACTCTTCACTCACTCTTCACTCTCTTTTCCGAAATCTCTCACTCTTCTCTTCTCAAATGTAACACCCCAGTATTTCTAACATGTAGATACGCTGAGATGCACATCTGCGTCAACAATCAGATGACACAATCCCTGTTATATATTGAACCTACTAAATTTTTCCGATAACTAAACATAATATCTCAGATTCATCCGTCTTAAATTCCATAAAGGTTCACTTGATTCACCACTCAAAAGGAATACAGACCCAATTGCTCAATATCATAACCAGAGAAATAGAGAAGGTTCATACAACTCATATCAAGTATAAGTTACATAACCAAAACAGAACAACAAAAGAAGAACAATCGGACATATCAAGACTACACGTCTTTGGCATCTCCGTAAGCACGTCACCTACTCGTGTCACCTTGTTTTTCGCTTCCCCTGTTTCTCTGTAAAAAAAAAACCACAATAATGATAGGGTGAGATAAAATATCTCAGTGAGTTCTACCGTAACCCCTCACCATCACTCGGTTCAATTATAAAACCGTTGCAACGTAGTTAATTTATAAACTACTTGCTCCAAATATACTTAGCCCATTATCGACCTCAACAGCCACAATCTCTGTATACAAAGTGCTGTTATATATTATTAAGCCTCGTAAATTAATTTATAATTACTAGCTTACCAAACGAAACACCGACCATGCAAACACCCACAATCTCGGCGAATCGTGCACCTATTGTAGCATACATCGGCCGTGCAAACAACCACAATCCCGATAACCCCCGCTAGTACTTTGCCCAACGTTCAGGGCCTAGGGTGAGGGCTCATGACCTTCCCTTCCTAGTATGCTATTCGTTGGGTCGTCACCCAACTTGATATAATTTATATACCACACCCGCATTGGGCCGACTTCTATATTCGATATAACCTATATCTATCGTTGTTTTATAACCCGTTTTGATGAATACGATACTAGACATCTGGCGTTTTAATACAGTACCACGTTGGACATGTAATCCGTTTTGTTAGTCAAAAACATGTACTCACACGCGGCCTACTTTTCAGTTTTTCGAACAATTATAGTTTTCGAAACCCTTTCTCAAAATCATGTTGAACACACTCAAAACAACGATTTTATTAAGGCAATATCTTCACAATTGGTTGGGAAGAAGATTAGAAGAGGCGCACGGTCCGTGTGCATCCTTTTAATTTTCGCAGGCAAACAGAAGAGGGCGCACGGTCCGTGCCATGGGGAGCACGATCTGCGTGTCCTGCGCAGATTCAGAATTTCATTTCGTTTTAATCTATTTCGCTTTTCCAATCGTATCCAATCCGTAATCCTATCTTAATTCAACCTCCAAACAGATAATATATCCAGCGAATTCCAGTCCAAACATTCAATCAACAATCAATATAACATATATATATTTTTGGTAAAAACCGTAAAACACAATATTTTAGAAAAACGATTTTTTTTACTCGATAAATGTTTCGAATTCAGAATTCGTCATAGAACTGAACATGTAATATTTCCAGAACAACACTTAAATCCCCAATTGTGAGTAAAACTCACCGCTTTGACGAATCCCCGAGAATTCACGTCCTCACTCGAAACGACCAAACCGAAACCATTGGAACAATCCCTGTAATCGTCTCCGTTTCTTCAAAACCGATCCCCAATGCTCCTATTCTGAACCTAGGCTCCTTGGCTACTGAATCTTCTCCCAAGGTGTTCCTACTCATAATGTAGCTTCACCAAGTTGCTGAAAATCACTCCCAAGGTCCCTAAAACACATGCAATGCTTCAAAGAGTGGAAAACTTCACTTTGAGTTTCAAAATCTGAAAATGGAAAGTGATGATTTAGGAGAGTTAGGTTCTGAAATTAGAATCAGAAGAAAGAGGATTGAAAATTGAGTGGAATGGCATAGGAAGTACTTACATGCTAGGAGCTTGATGATGGTGATGATTCCTTCCTCCTCTCTCCTTTTCGCCTCACTCTCTCCTTTCTCTCCTCCTCTCTTCTGAATTTCTGAAGCTGGTTCAAATGAGAAAGTGTGGGAGTTCAGGTAAGTGTAAGGGCTGAGGTGTTTTAAATGGAAAGGAAATGACCAAAATGCCCCTAGCTTAAAATTCTCACTTAAATTCCTTGTTTAATCCATTAATCCCATAGTTTAGATACTAATATCTTTTAATCCTATGGTTTTATCCCCTAATGTTGCTTTCTCGACTATCCCATATCCGAGTCACGATTTATTATTTCACTCAAATAAATAAATCGTTCATAATTTCCATAAATCGAATCTTTAAAAATTTAGGGATGTTACAATCACTCAAACTTTTAAAATTTTGTCCTCAAAATTGAAAAGACATACCTCAATGGAATATATATGGATATCGAGTCCGCATGTCATCTTCCAACTCCCATGTAGCTTCTTCGGTTGAGAAGCCATCCCAGACTACCTTGACAATGGGAATAGTCCTTGTCCGCAGCGTCTTCCCGCCACGCTCCAGGATATAGCTAGGATAAGTTGGAATGATAAATCCGGTCGAAGGTAAATTGTGTCAATGTTCAGCGGCTGATTCGGATTGGGAACATACTTTCTCAATTGAGAGACATGGAAGACATCATGAAGATTTGATAAGACCGGAGACAAAGCAAGACGATAGGCAACTGGCCTAATACGCTCGATGATTTGGAATGGTCCAACATATCGAGGACTAAGCTTCTTTGTTCGTAAAGCTCTACCGGTACCTATGGTTGGAGAAACTCTTAAGAATACATGATCACCAACTTCGAATTCCAACGATCTCCTTCGATTGTCAGCATAGCTCTTTTGCCGACTCTGAGCAACTTTCATTTTTTCTTGAATCAGTCGTATCTTCTCTGTTGTTTCACGAACCACATCGGGTCCCAAAAATTTATTTTCACCTACTTCCGACCAACACAATGGGGTTCTACACTTCCTCCCATAAAGTGCTTCAAATGGTGTCATTCCAATACTGGAGTGGTAACTGTTATTGTAGCGAATTCTACTAATGGAAGATGATCCTCCCATTTTCTCCCGCTATCCAGCACACATGCCCGAAGCATGTCCTCAAGAGTCTGAATAGTTCTCTCTGTTTGACCATCAGTCTGAGGATGATAAGCAGTGCTAACAAGCACCCTTGTCCCTAAAGCTTCATTCATTGCTTTCCAAAATCTGGAGGTGAACTTAGGATCTCAGTCCGACACAATATTGGTAGGGACTCCGTGTAATCTTATAATACTCTTCACGTACTCCTCTGCTAGCTTGGAGACTTTGTAATTCGAGAAAACGGCAACAAAGTGAGCTGATTTAGTTAATCGATCCACCACTACCCAAATGGAATCATTACCGGCTTGCGACCTTGGTAAGCCCATAACAAAATCCATCGAGATATCTTCCCATTTCCAGACTGGCACATCAAGAGGTTGCTGTTGACCAGCAGGTTTTTAGTGCTCTGATTTAACCCTTTGACAGGTTAAGCATCGGGATACAAACTCAACAACATCAGCTTTCATTCCGGGCCACCAATACATCTGCTTTAAATCCCGGTACATCTTGGTAAATCCAGGATGTACTGAATATTGACTCCGATGAGCTTCTTCTAATACCTGTCTATTGATGTCTTCGTTATTGGGTACACAAATTATACCATTAAAACAGATAACACCATCACTGTCTTCGGTAAAATTTGGTAATCCTTTCAGAGATTGCAGCTCCACGTCGACCTCTTGAGCCGCACGAATCTGATCCCTTAATACACTGGTAATCCGAGTATGCTGTAACACTAATCGATTCCTTTTCTTTGTCACCTTGAGATTCAAGTCTCTAAAAGACTCTAACAATGCCATCTCATAAACCATTAACTTTGCTGTGTGGAGAGACTTCCTGCTTAATGCATCTGCCACAACATTAGCCTTCCCGGGATGATACTTCAATTCGAAGTCATAATCCTTCAGAAATTCAATCCACCTTCTCTGTATGTTCTTCAGTTCCTTTTGATCGAACAGATATTTCAAGCTTTTGTGACCACTAAAAACTTCGAAACGAGAACCATAAAGGTAATGTCTCCAAATCTTTAGTGCAAACACAATAGCTGCCAACTCTAAGTCATGAGTTGGGTAATTCCGTTCATGAGTCAACCGGATGATCCTTGCGAGTCAACCGGGTAAGTGGGAGGACTAACTGTGAGAAGCCTTGAATAAATATCCTATAATAGCCTGCTAGTCCCAAGAAGCTTCTTACTTCTGTCACTGAGGTTGGTCGTTCCCAATTTACCACAGCTTCAACTTTGCTAGGATCGACTGCTACTCCCTCCTGGGAAATCACATGACCTAAGAATTTTATTTCTGACATCCAGAAATCACACTTCGACGGCTTTGCGTATAACTTCTTTTCTCGGAGTACATTCAAAACAAAGCGGAGATGTTGGGCATGCTCCTCAATTGTCTTTGAATATACTAAGATGTCATCTATGAAGACAACCACAAACTGATCCAGATAGGAATGAAAAACTCGGTTCATGTAGTCCATGAATACCGCTGGAGCATTAGTTAGACCGAAAGGCATCACTACAAACTCATAGTGTCCATATCGAGTACGGAAAGCGGTTTTCGGAATATCTAAGGCTCTTACTTTGATTTGATGATATCCCGGCCTTAGATCACATTTAGAGAATACTGCAGCGCCTCGAAGTTGATCAAGCAAATCATCTATACTTGGTAACGAATACTTATTCTTGATGGTAATTTTGTTCAATTGACGATAATCAATACACAATCTCATGCTTCCGTCCTTCTTCTTGACTAGCAATACCGGAGCACCCCATGGAGAAGCACTCGGTCGAATAAACTTCTTGGAAATTAATTCCTCAAGTTGGGATTTTAGTTCCTTTAGTTCAAGAGGAGACATCCTGTAAGGTGTTATAGATATTGGCCCTGTAGCCGGCACCAAATCTATAGAGAATTTTACCTCACGATCCGGAGGTAAAGAGGAAACTTCATCAGGAAAAATATCTAAGAACTCATTAACAACCTGGACAGACGATAAATCCAATCCAGCTTCAATTGATGGAGATAATATAACAACAAAAGCTTACGCACCTTGAAATAGAGACTGGCTGGCTGAAGTGAAAGAAATAACACTATCAGTCGCAGGTAGGGAATGTTCCACCACTTCAGAAAGAAACCCAATGGTACGGTTGAAGCAATCAATGGTGTCATGGTTGGTAGTCATTAAGTTCATTCCCAACACGATCTCCACCCCCCTCATAGGCAAACAGATAAAATCCACAACAAAATTTCTGCTTCCTATGGTAAGCAAACAGTTAAGACATAATGACTGGGTTCGAACACGACCCCTTGCAGCAGTAAGGATAGTTATCGGTTCAGATATAGGAGATACCGTTAATCCTAACCGTTCAGCACATGCTTGAGATAAAACAATGAGTAGCACCAGAATCATACAATATATTAACAGAGTGATGGAATATAGAACCTGTACCCCTTATAAGATTATCATCAGGCTTGATAGTTTGAGCGTCTAAGGTGTTGACTCGAGCCTGTCTTGGAACATCAGGAGATTCTAAGAAAGCTTTCCTCGCAGGGCAATCGTTTGCATAATGGCCCACTTCCTTGCAAAAGTAACATTGGCATTTTCCTCGATGATACTTCTTACAGAAAGAACACTTGTTAGGCCTTGAAGAATCATTGGTCTGTACCTGCTTTCCTTTGTCAGAATTTCCCTTGTGTCTAGGGTTGGAAGAGGTTGATTCATTACCCCTTCGCTTGTCTTTCCAGAAATCCTTCCTCTCTGCATACATCCTCTTAAGATCTTCTTCAGCGGTGTGAGCTTGTTGTACCAATGTAGGATAAGTGGTCATATTGTAGGAACTAAGACCTTGGTTCACATCACGACAAAGACCTTGTTTAAACATAATCATCTTCCACCGATAATTAGGAGCATGAGTTACTACTTCATAAAATTGAGACAATCTCTCAAATTTTGCAGCATATTCCCCAACTGACATGTCCCCCGGTTTCAGACTAAAAAATTCAACTTGTTTGGCAAGTCTCTGAGCATCAGGAAAGAAATGACCCAGGAATAACTCCTTAAAGTTATCCCAATTAAGAGGTGTCCCTTGAGTTTGAAGCATCCTGCGTGCATTGGTCCACCAAGTATGAGCATCTTCATCCAGAGCATTGGCAGCACAAATCACTTTCTCTGTTTCATCACATTGTACGGTCAGAAAAATCCTCTCCATGGCATCCACCCAGAAATGAACTTTCATTGCGTCGGATCCTCCTTTGAAGATTGGAGGTTTCATTTTCAGAAACCGGAAGTACATCCTGTTAGGATCCTCAGGTTGTGGTACATTGACTGGCTCATTCGGTTGTGGTTGGGGCACTTGATGCATCTGCTGCATTTGAGCCATTTGAGCCATTTGTTGCTGCTTCATTAGCATCATGTCATTCATCATCTTTTGTTGAGTTTCGATGACATTTTGCATCCATTCTTGATGAGGATCAATAGGTGGGTTTCTCCTACCCCTTCCAGCCATGATTCTGCGAAATATGCACAAAGTATTAAGTTGATCAGGCTCAATGACTAATACACTACAACAAAAATGGCAACCGGCGGCGGTTATTCTGCGGCGGTTATGGTAAAACCGCCGCCGGTGTAAATCTTGCGGCGGTTTACGCGGCGGTGAAGTTAACCGCTTCAATAAGTATGTCAACTGCAGCGGTTTGGAGGAATACTGCGGCGGTTTTGAAAATATAAATAATGGGATTCATACTGCGGCGGTTAGGGGCTCATACTGCGGCGGTTGCGAAATTTTCGTTCCCCTTTTTTTACCTACGCGCTTCTTTTCTTTTTATTATTATTATTATTATTTTAATTATTTTAATTTTAATAAAAATATTAAAACAAAAATAGGACGCGTGACTCTCCTCTCTCTCACGACTCTCTCTCTCTCTCAGTTTCATTCCTCTCTCACGACCCAGTTTCATTCCTGCGCAAGAACAGTTTCGTTCCTCTCTCTCACGAAGCAGCAGCTTCGCTCTCTCTCATGCAGCACCAGGTACGTCTTCTTTCTTCCTCTCGAACTCTCTCTTTCTCTCTCGAATTCTCTCTTTTTTAGGGTTTTCAGTTTTAATCTCCTTTCTTTAGGGTTTTGAGAGAACGCGTGAAACAAAGAAGACGAAGAAGAAGAAAGCTTCAGAGAACCTCATAACAAAGAACCCTCAATTGAACCAGGTTCCTCTTCTTTCTTCCTCTCTTTCTATGAATGATGGTAATTAATCTATCGGATTATGGTTTCTCTTGTCATAACAGATGTGTGAATACTTAAAGTAATATTATTATCTAATATGAGAAAACAATATAACAGCTCTCTATGTGGAGCACGAAGTTAGGAGGTATTATTTTTGGTGGTTGTGAATGTATATAATAGATGTTAGTGTTTCTGGGAGATGGTAAAATGGTATGGACCACTTGTTTGGCCAAGCACGGTATAAATAAACTATTGACATTAACGATGACTATTCTTATACAGTGCTTTTATGCTGCTTATTGGAACAAAGGTTTGTAATCCTTGTGGATTGTGTATTTGTGTCTGAATCGTTACTCTTGTGGTAAACTAGGTGACAAAAAGTCAGTGACTCTCTCACATTCCTGTGCTCCTTTGACTGATTCAATAGTAAAATCTTACTCTTGAAATCTAGAATCTGACAATGAGTTTTGGTTAGCTAACCTTGGCAAAGGCTAACTGCTATGAAGCTTGTGTTCATTTGGATAGACCACCCTCCTAATTATGGGGTTTGTGGCCTAGCTAGAAAGTGTTTTCTTACATGTTTTTCCAAGGGTATTTTCTGGTAGAAAATTTAATTAAATAGATTTAACTACATATAAAGCAGTTTTGTTTCATTTTTAAGGGATTGGAAAGTAGTGGGTGTAAGATGTGTTTGTTTTGCTTCAAAATCTGATAGGTATTGTTTTACTAGAGTTTGCAAGTCCAAAAAGTTCTAAGACATCTGTGTTTGGCTTCAAACATGAAATCATCTAAAAATATATCTCACAAGTGTGAATTGTAATTGATGTTTAACGACTGAAACAGGGAATACAGCTTAATAGCTTGTCCATGACAATTTTAGGTCTGTCTGGAAGTAGGAATTAGGAGTATCATAACTTTTGGTTATAGATACTGTGAGTTAAGGCATTTAAACCAATCCATAATTCATATTTGAAAGAGCTACAGTGGCCAAGATTACCACCAAAACCACTTAGCCATCTTCCCCTATGGTTCCATAAGACTATTATTTATGAGTTTTAATGAGTCTTTTTGGCTGGAACCTATTGTGTTATTGAACTTTTTATAATCCAATTCACAAAAATCCCAATTCAATTTCATGTTTCCTTTTCCCTCTATCTCAAACTTTGGGTTCTAATGAGTTTTTATGATAATGAGTTTTAATGAGTTTTTATGCATATCTGGACCATCAAATGGACCCTAATACTTAAATTTATTTGATTCTCTAAAAGATGTGAAATTGAAAGTTGTCCAGTATTTGTCAAAAAAAGAGAGAAAGTGGATGTCCTCTTTGTATAAAAAAACGTGGTTGTCCTTGTCCCGTATATAAGAAAAAAAAACATTGTTTCCAAGTCGTTGTTTTTATACAGAAACATACTATACTACTACGACTTCAAAATAATTAAAGAACCTGCATTTTGATTGGTTTTTACAGAACAAAAAATTTCAAAAAAAATCATGTCTTTTTTATAGAGTATAGATAGACTAGGGACTATTATAAATATTAAATAAACAGGTAATAAACAAACTGTTAAAATATATCTAAATTAAAGAAAATACTTGTAACATCCCTCAAAGTAATTATATTACTTTGGGGAGCTGAACACTAGCTATCTATCTTATGCCACCAAACATCTCACTACTTCTATCACCTACATTTTATCCCAAAATTGATATAAAACCAGAATTTTACATTACCCTTACCATTTGAAAAGCAGAGTTTTGATTCACCTCCTCCTCAAGTATTGGTCAAAGCTTGCGTGTGGTTTGGGGAGAACCAAAATCGAATCTTTGGGCTTGCATGTGGAATTAGAGGATTACATTGGGAACTAGGAGAGTTGGGTTTGGGTTAGGAGCATCAAAGTTGGAGTTCTAAAGCTTAGCTTGATGGTCCAGATATGCATATATAGCCGGTTCAAAGGTTTTAATGAGTTTTAATGAGTTTTAATGAGTTTTTATCAATTGAATCGCAATTAGTTTGTGTATGTGATGAATCTTCATAAGTGTTATTGCTGGTATGATATTAATAGAGCATCTTAATTATTAACTATTGATTTCTTTTATGGTGTTAAAGTTGGTTTAGTTGTCAAGTTCTATTAGAAGAATGATGCTGCTACACTGAAATTATAGTTATGTTACACTACTTGTATTTGCATATGCCCACTGTTAGTTGGTTATGTTTGACTATGCAGCTACATTTTATATTTTACTACAATCTGCCTTTTAGTAGTTACCAACGATCCTATATAAACGTTTGAGATTATATTAACTTGTAGTTCCTTTATTGTTGAGTACTTTATGTCTTGTTTCATATTTCTTAATTCAGAAACAAGATTGTATGACAATGGATAAGTCATGGATTACAATGCCACAAGGTTCACGTGAGTATAAGCAAGGGGTTCGAGGATTTATTCAATTTGCTTATGAACGTACTGCTGTTGATGGAAAAATAAAATGTCCTTGTTCCTTGTGTGGTTTTAGAAGACGCCAAACTAGGCAAGATGTGTACGACCATTTAGTCTGACCATTCCCAAGAGGATACACCACTTGGTTATTTCATGGGGAGTCTAACCAAGGACATACTAGTAATGTTGCAAGTGGAAATGTACCAAATGCGGCACAAGAAACTGTGGTCGTTCAAGATCCAATTCAGAACATCATTAACGATGCTTTTGGAATTGATAGGAATCTCGCAAATGATACAAATGAAGACACCGCACAAGGTGAAAGAGTGACTCCAAATGTAACTCAAGAAGGGAGGGAAGCTAGAGAATTTTATGAATTAGCTAGGGATGGAGAACAACCTTTGTATGAAGGGTGCACAAAGTATACTAAACTTGCTTTTATAGTGAAGTTGTATCATATCAAATGCCTTTGTGGGATGACCGATAAGGCTATGACAATGATCTTAGAACAACTAAATGATGCATTTGAGCATGCAAAAATTCCAAGTTCATTCTATGAGACAAAGAAAACTATATCAAAGCTTGGTTTGGATTGTGAAAAGATACATGCATGTCCAAATAACTGTATGTTGTATTGGGGTGAAGATGAATATAGGCAAGCATGTAAAGTATGTAACAAGGGCAGATGGAAATCCAGGAAAAAGGATGGTGAGGTTGAGGCGTCCAATGATGAAAATGGTAAGAAGAAGGTGCCTGCAAAAGTTCTTCGTTACTTTCCTCTTAAACCGCGCTTGCAGAGATTGTTTTTGTCTTCAAAGACAGCAGAGGATATGAGATGGCATGCTGTGAATAATAACAATGATGGCATGATGAGACATCCAAGAGATTCAATGGCTTGGAAGACATTTGACTCAACAAACATGTCATTTGCATCAGATCCACGTAATGTTCGCCTTGGATTAGCTACTGATGGTTTTAATCCATTTGGTAATTTAAGTACAAGTTACAGCATTTGGCCAATTATTCTCATACCTTACAACACCCCACCATGGGTCTGTATGAAGTCGACATCATTTATCCTTTCAACGATAATTCCTGGTAAAAAAATGCCTGGAAATAATATAGATGTTTACATGCAACCTTTAGTTAAAGAGCTTAAGGAGTTATGGCACGACGGTGTAGATGCTTATGATGCTTCAACTCGAGAGATGTTTAAATTGCACGCAGCTTTGATGTGGACAATTAGTGACTTTCCTGGGTTGGGAACTCTCTCTGGGTGGAACACATATACCGGACGAGCTTGTCCAACTTGTAACTTTGACTCTATTCCTTGCCGCTTGCCACATAGTAGGAAGTGGTGTTTTATGGGTCACCGTCGTTTTCTCGATCGCAGACACAGATTTAGACTGAATAGGATTCGGTTTAATGGAGAACAAGATATGCGCAATCCACCTAAACTTTTATCTGGTTCTGAAATCCTTGAACAAGTTAAGAATATCAATGTCACCTTTGGTCAAACAGCTGAAACAAGTGGAAGGGGAAAAAGATCACGTGGTGATGGACGTACCTTGCAAGATGGTACTCAACAGTGGAAAAAGAAAAGTATACTTTTTGAGCTTCCGTATTGGGAGCATAATTTGTTACGTCATAATCTTGATGTTATGCATATTGAGAAGAATGTGTGCGACAATATTATTTATACCATACTCAATGATAGTGCAAAGTCAAAAGATCATATTGGAGCTCGAAGAGACCTACAATCAATGGGCTTTAGGCATGATCTTTGGCCAGATGAAAATGGAAAGTATCCTCTAGCAATTTATACAATGACTAAACAAGGAAAGAAGTCTTTTTTAAGAACTTTAAAGAATATCGCTGTGCCAGATGGTTATTCGAGCAACTTTTCTAGGTGCATTGATGTGGACAACCTTCGGCTGAATGGGATGCTAAAAAGTCATGACTGTCATGTATTAGTAGAGCAATTTCTACCGCTGGCCATGCGAGTAGGATTGCCTAAAGAGGTATCGACAGTTTTAAATGAATTGTGCTCATTCTTTAGGCAACTATGTGATAAAGTGTTGAGCGTTTCAACTTTAGACAAAATGCAACATGATGTTGTGCTCACTTTATGCCACATGGAAATGTTATTTCCCCCTTCATTCTTCACCGTGATGGTTCACCTAATTGTTCATCTTGTTGAAGAAGCTAAGCTTGGAGGCCCGGTACATTATCGATGGATGTATCCTATTGAGAGGTAAGTTTCCTGTCATTTTAAATCAAATAATGATTTGGATGATTATATTAATAAAAATCGTTGTTATGATTTGATAGGTACTTAGGATCATTAAAATCATATGTGCGTAACAGGGCGCGACCAGAAGGCTCTATAGCAGAAGGATACCTAATGCAAGAGATCTTAACATTTTGTTCAAGGTATCTTGATAATATTGAGACAAGATGGAATCGAGCTGGTCGTGTAGATGATGAACCCAGTGACATACAACCTAAAACTCGAAAAGACGAACTGTTCCCGCGAGAAGGAAAACCTGTTGGTGCTTGTTCACACTTCACTCTTACATCCACTGAAAAATTACAAGCTCACCGACATGTGCTAACCAACTGCTCTGCAGTTGATCGCTATCTCCAGTAAGTACTGTTGCACCCCAAAAAATCCGGTTCGGACTTCTCATTGTACAACGTGGAAAAGGTATGGAGCCGCCACCAATATTTTAATTTTAAGACCAAAACATTGAAAAAAGGTCTTTTAGACAAGGCGGATGGTCTTTCGAAAACTAGAGATATGGGTTCGGGGGTCGGTTAGGCATGGGGAAGGTATTAGCACCCCGTACCTCCTTTCTACCGAAAGGGAACCTTTAATTAAATGTGTGGTTTGAAGTGTTGATTTGAAAATGCTTTTATTTTGCCTCTTTATTGAAAAGGGAGTGAGAAGACTTAATGAAAATTTTTATTTTTGGCGCTTGACGAGAGTTGGCCTCTCGCTCCTACGTATCTCCTGGTGCGATGGAGAATTCAAAGCTACGTAGTTCTTGGTTGTCCTAAAAAGGTTTTTGTTTTTTAGTCTGCTTAGATGAGTTTTCGCAGTAGGAGTGAGGATTCGCGATGACCAAACAACAACGGTTTAGAGTGGCCGCGCTACTAACTCTTTTGAAAATGAAATTATCATTAACAACCAAACGGCAACGGCGCGAGTGATCATTAACGATAATCGGTTTTTATTTTAGATGATCAAAAAGGGCTTTCGCAATCGAATTAATTTTGGTTTGTTGTGCTTGACGAGGACGTGGCTCGCTCCTACGTATCCCAAATGGGAATCAAAGCGACGTAGTTCTAATGCGAAAAGGAGAATGTTTTTGAAGTTGGACGCGTTCATGACAATCAAACCAACAAAGGTTGTGATGGATTACCACTAATAGCTTATGCATATGAAAATTCTTTTTTGAAATTGCGGCCTTCATGACAATCCAACCAACAAAGGTTGTGATGGATTGTCACTGACAACCATTTTTATGCTAGTTTGTTTATAAAGGAAAACAATGAATGCAATTCAAACATATTGACCAATCAAACAATCATGATCATGTTGATCACCAACCAAGATTAAGCATGTCAATACAATCAAAGGATTTAATTGTCAAAGATGCTAGATAAAGTTCTCAAAACAATAGCGTTTGTGTGTGAAGGAGAATTGCTACACAAGTTGGAAGCAATCTCAAGAGGGGCACATGCTACACATGTTGGTAGCCTTATAAGGGCACATGATTGTGTAAAAGGGTTTGTGCACAATTAAGTCAAGACATTCAAATGGCATCAAGAACAAAGGAATACAATTGATCATAGGCATAGAGTATTCTAGGTTAGGTGAATGAACATGTGAGCAATGATGCATGATTTGGCAAGCATGTGAATGCATGAGCATACAAGAATGAATGCATGAATGAGTAGACAAGAGGATGCATGAGCATACAAGAATGCATGGGCATTTGAGTATGATTACATTTATTATGCAAGGCATAAATACTCGAGAATGCATGAGAGTGTCGCATAAATAGGGATGGATGAAGATGCATGAGGGTGAAAATGTTTTGGTAAAAGGTTTAAGTAAGAAAGTGGTAAAATGTTTTTGGGTTTTGGTGTTTTGGAAATGAGATGAAATGTTTTTGGTCTTGAAAGTGGTAAAAGTATTTTGGGGTTTATTTTATAAAGTTGAAAAAGTATGAAATGCAAATGAGAAAATGTTTTGGGGTTTTTATGCAAAGATGCAAGTGGTAAAATGTTTTGAATGAAGGTGAAAATGTTTTATGTGATGAGATAAAAATGTTTTGGTAAAAACTAAGTGAAATGGTAAAAACCAAAGTGGTAAAATGTTTTTATGTTTTTTTGGTAAAAAGTTAATGAAGTGGTAAAGTAAAATGGTAAAAAGTAAACAAACACAATGACATAACTTGCATTTACTAAACCACAATCAAAATGACAATCTTCAAGCAATCAAAGGGGTAAAAACCTAGTCATGGCCGAATGCATACAAGCATGGAATCATCAACTTATTTCATGCAAAAATTGACAAATTAACACACAAAACAACACAAAAGAAGAGGACCTAATCTATCATGCAAGTTCCTAAGACAAACATCAACCAAATCATGCATTTATTCACGCAAAATCAAAGGAAACAAAACTAGCAAAATGGGTATGAGAATGGGTTTTTATTTGATGAAAATTATACCAACAAGGTTTAAAATACAATAAAATGCAAGAAGACACAAGAACAATTCCTTCAAAGCCAAGGAGCCACCTCAAACACCCAAGCCTCCCTAAGTGCTTGTCAATAATGTTTGAGATGGCTCCTCAAAGCATCAACAACAAATATATGAAGGAGTTGAGATGAGGAGAAGAGAGATTACATTATGAAAATTAAAGAAAATGCAAGAGTTTGTGAGCTTACCTCTAGATCTTGCTTGAAATGAAGAAGAAGATCAAAATAGAAACCAAGAACACTTGAACCTCCTCTTGAATCCCACGAAAATCACTTGATATTGAAGGATTTGATGATGAACTTTGAAGATAATGCAAGATTAGAAGTGGATCTAGTGTAGGAATCAAGAATAATGAAGTTTGGATGGTTGAAAATTGAAGAATTGGTGGTGGAAATGGTGGGAGGTGGTCTTGGGTTTGAGAGGGGAGGAGGAGAGGAATTGTGATCTGATTGTGTGCTAGGGTAAAATGAGAATCCCCCCATTTGGTTTCTTATTTTTGGGTTTTATATGAGGTGCAAAATTAAGGGTATATAGGACATTGTGCTTTTGCCAACCATTGAGATTTGAGATAGAATTTGAATCAAGGGCCAAGATTGCAATGCACATGGATTAGGGACAATGAGAAAGCACAAATGGAAGGGAGTGAGCTGGTGTCATATGAAATTGAAGAGTTTTTTGTACACAAAAATTGTTGGGGGCAATTAGGTCAATTTGCACATAGTTGTAGCCTAGGATTTGATCTAGAATTTTAATCAATGGCTAGGAGTACAACTCACATGGATTAAGGGCATGAAGAAACACAAAATGAGGTAAAAATGGGCTGGAATTCGCAGCCATGAGGAGGGAAAAAAATGCAAGCTTGCACAAAATAGTACATTTTGTCTTATTGAGGACACTTCCCTTTTTTGAGTTTTTTTTGAATTTGAAATTTTGGGCATGGGAAATAATGGGAATGCAACTATTGAAAATGTGGCACATGTTTTTGGGCACCATAAAATATTCCCTCTAGTCACCCATGACAATAAAAATTGTCACTTAAGGATTGAGGAATATTTAATGGTCCTTTTTATTTTTCTATGCACTAAAAGTGGAAAAATACATTTTTAATTATTTTGACTAGGGTTTTCTTTCTAAAAAATTGTACAAAAATTATCCTTGATAGAATAAAAATGTACTTTTTGTGGATGTGCATTTTTTGCGAGAAAATCATCTTTTTACGAAAAATGACCAAAATGCCCTTTTTGACCCTAAAACCCTAATTTGCTTAACAAGTGCATTCCAACCCTAAAAATGACTTTAAAGACCTTGGAATGACTTCTAAGACCCAAAATGCAATGCATAATGCTTCTCACTCCTCAACTTATTTATTTTTGTGGAAAATTAGGGTTTTGATCTAAGCTGGACAAAATTGGGGTATGACAGCTGCCCCTCTTTATTTCGATTTTACCAAGAAATATGAATTGCGCGAGACATATTTCGAAGGTAAAATAGAAATAAAGAATTCAGAAATTATACCAATTTTGTCCATTTGGAGAAATCCGAATTTTCTTTCTTCTTTTTTGGAAAGATAGACACTTTCGTGTTGATGCGAAAACAGTAAATGAACACTGACGTGCAGACAGAAAGGTAAAATGGGCACTTGGCGTGCAGACAGAAAAGTAAAATGGGCACTTGGCGTGCAGACAGAAAAGTAAAATGGGCACTTGGCGTGCAGAAAGCGGTAAATGAGCACTTGGCGTGCAGAAAGCGGTAAATTGGGAATTCGGAGGCTGCCTAAAACCTTCTAACGGACTCTTGTCGAGTCCGAGCTCTGGGGGTGGCCTTTTCGAGCGGCCGATCAACATCAGGTCCGGAACTGATTTGATCAATGGATTTACGCTATGCCTTAGGCTGACATAACTAATCCGAAGGACTTAACGAAGTCTGATGGATCCATCGCGCGCTCGTACACGATGTTGTGATCTGTGGAAGGAGTTCACTAACTCTGTGTTGATGGAGTTTACTAACTCTGTGTTGATGGAGTTTACTAACTCTGTGTTGTGGTGATTTTCTAAAAACGAGATTTTTCGGACTCTCTGGTCCGAAGTAACTTTTCTCTTGGATGGTGCATGAAATGCATGCACTTGGGTATTTGGGTGCACATGAATGCAATGATTGATTTGGGTGGGATGCTCTTTCTGTTTGATTTTCATTCTTTTCTTTTTCTTTTGTTATTCTTTCGCTCTTTCTGAGATGCGAATTTGAAAGTGTAATGCACTACTGTTTGATGCGATGGAGTGACGAATGGTATGGATGATATGAGAATGATGAATGATATGAAGATGTTGTGTTCTTTTATGTTCCGTCTTCTGTGATTTTCTTCTCTTTTGTTTTTTTTTTTGTTTATTCTGTTTGTTTTCTTTAAGCAGCTTTCTTTTTTCTGCTTGTTTGTTTTTTTTTGGCACTTTTGCTCTTTTGGCTTATCTTTCTCTTTTTTTGTCTATTTCTTTCAAGCATAATACTTCTTCACAGAGTCTGAATTGACTGGGTTCTTGAGATCTTCGTCGTCCATGTTGGTAAGTATCAGTGCTCATCTGGAGAAAGCTTTCTTGACAACATATGGTCCTTCATATTTGGGAGCCCATTTGCCCCTGGGGTCCGTCTGGAGCGGCAAGATCTGCTTGAGCACAAGGTCTCCTTCGCTGAATTCTCGGGGACGAACCTTCTCGTCGAAAGCTGTCTTCATCCTTTGTTGATACAGCTGCCCATGACACAAGGCGGCAATCCTTTTTTCCTCAATGATGTTCAACTGGTCAAGACGGGACCGAACCCATTCTGCTTCGTCAAGTTTTGTCTCCATTAACACCTGCAGGGATGGTATTTCACTTCAATGGGGAGGACTGCCTCTGACCCGTAAACCAGTGAGTAAGGGGGTGCCCCTGTTGAGGTACGTACTGAAATTCGGTAGCCATGCAAAGCAAAGGGAAGCCCCCCATGCCAATCCTTGTAGGTTACCACCATATTTTGCACTATCCTTTTGATGTTCCTGTTGGCTGCTTCAACTGCCCCATTCATCTTCGGGCGGTAGGGAGAGGAATTATGATGCTGAATTTTGAATTCTTTGCACAGGTCCTTCATTATTTTGCTGTTCAGGTTGCTGCCGTTATCCGTGACGATCTTGTTTGGAAGACCGTAACGGCAAATCAGATCTTTCTTTACAAACTTGGCAACCACAGCACTAGTTATACTGGAGTACGAGGCAGTTTCAACCCGCTTGGTGAAGTAGTCAATGGCGACCAAAATGAAGCGATGCCCGTTCGACGCTTTAGGCTCAATAGGACTGATAACATCCATTCCCCACATTGAGAACGGCCAAGAGGCAGACAGAACATTCAAGGAAGCAGGTGGTACATGAATGTGATCGGCATAGATCTGGCATTTGTGCATTTTCTTACAAAGCTGTAGCAGCCTGATTCCATCTGCAACCAGTAGTAACCAGCTCTCAGGATTTTTCTAGCCATTGCGTGCCCGCTGGAATGAACCCCAAATGAGCCCTCATGAACATCTCGCATAATCTTTACTGATTCTTCTCTTGTTACACACCTGAGGAGTACCAAGTCATGGTTTCTCTTGTAAAGGACGTCTCCACTCAAGAAGAAATTCTGTGACAATCTTCTGATAGTTCTCTTGTCATTTTCTGATGCCCCAGGTGGGTATTCCTGATTAATGATGTACCGCTTGATGTGGCTCTTCGTGCAGTAATGATGCGCAGGCAGGTTCCGATGTGGGATTCGGATGTGAGTTAAACTCTTATCACAGCTGATGTTAAACACGGAGGACAAGGTTGCCAAGGCATCGGCCAGCTGGTTTTCACTTCGAGGGATGTGTTTGAAAGTGATTTCGTCGAAAGACTCCATCAATTCTTGCACATAGTCACAATAAGGGATCAGTTTGGGATCTCTGGTCTCCCAATCGCCTCTTACTTGATGAATCACCAGGGCTGAATCACCGTACGCATCAAGCCTTTTGACTTTCTACTTCAGGGCTGCCTGCATGCCCAGGATGCATGCTTCATACCCGGCAATGTTGTTTGTGACGTAGAAGCTCAGTCTTGCAGTGACAGGAATGAAGTGGTTGTCAGGAAATATCAACACAGCATCTGCCCCATGCCTCCATATGTCGGACGCACCGTCGAAGATCATCCGCCATCTTTCATTTTCTTGGGATTTCCCCTCGTCGAAACAATGCCATGATATCTTCATCAGGAAAATCATGTTGCATTGGCTGGCAGTCTGGACTTGGCTGGCATGCTAAGTACTCTGCAAGTGAGATGAACGAATGCATGCAATGCAAATGCCATGATTGCTTTCTGATGGGATGCAGAATGACTTTTCCTTTTTACTTTTCTTTTGTTGCTTTTTGTTTTTCTTTTTGGTATGCGAATGTGAATATGATGCGAATGAAATGCTTGGATGCAAATGTTATGGCACATGGTGCGATGGTATGAAACGATTGATATGGAAACATAAACATTTTTGGATGAGATGCGATGAGTGCATAAAATGCGAATGTGAATATGATGCGAACGAAATGATTGGATGCAAATGTTATGGCACATGGTGCGATGGTATGATATGAAGTATAGAACATTTCTTTTGGTAATGATGAGACATGAGACTTTATATGTAAGAAGCGGAGGCGATTATCCCTTGGAAAGTTAGGCTTGATTCAAAATTTGGTAATCTCAAGGTTGTTATCTACAGGTATTGATATGAAAAGGTACTTGACCATATTTGCAAGCTCGCTTCTTTTTCTCTTCCATTATGATGCCCCATGATGACCGAAGTTTATGTCCACAAAGTTACCTAAGTGGATTTTTAGCATCACATGATCAACTTGTGTTCTTTCTCTATGAAGCATCGTTTAGTAAAGACGTACGTTAGTGCAAGTATAGATGAATGAGTCAGTTAACTTGGGGTTTTAAAGGCCTAGGGTGAGGATATTTGTGGCGCATGAAGGGGTGAATGACTGATTGGTCTTTGTCAAGGTCGTGAAAGGTAGGTTTTTCCAAGCCGAGAAATGTGGGACTGCCCCCAATTTAGATTTGATGACGGTGAGTAATAACTTGCTCCTGTCTAGTGGTGACAGGCTGGGGGCGTAGAAAATGATGAATTGGCTTTGGAGTGAAAGGTGGAAGGCAAAAGACTTTCCTCAACCCACAAAGTTTGGTATTGCCCTAATTATGGTAAGGACAAGGTTGCCCTGACTAGAGTAGCAGAATACTGAGTTGAGAAATTGCCCCGGTATGGTTTTGGGCATGTGAATATGGCAAGGGGATGAGATGAGTGTAAGGTGAATCCTCCCATTTGTAGGTGGAGTGACGAGCGACGGGGCTGCCCCACTTGGTAATGGGACTTCGGATGGTTGTTTTAAGTGAGGATTGGAAAAGGTGACGGAGTTAGGGTTATGGGTTTTTGGAGTGGTCAAATATGGCTGCATAGACTGGGTGTGGTGCGGGATGGATGTTGGACATATTTCCCCGAGCTTATGTGGAACAAATAGTGAAAGGAGTACCCCACTTTAGATTCAAGGCGAACATCCTGGCATGAACCTTTTGGTTGTCTACAAAATGAGTCTCAGACTATGATAGTCTTGAGCTCGCTATGATGAAAACTTCACTTAGTGATCACTAAACATTGTCTTGATGTAACTTGAATGATTCTTGGAGTGCAAGCCTTTTGATTTTTCTTTTCTTTTGAGTTTCTTTTTTTTTTCTTTGAGATTTTTTTTTGTTTTTTTTTTAGCAAACATATTGTAAATAAATAAACTTATTTGTCCTAAGATTAAAACTTTGAGAAAACAAGAGCAATCAGTCATTGATCAGAATGGATTTTCGGAGTTGTGATGTGGCTAATGATTAATGATTTATGAAGGGAGGGATAATTGGGCTCAAAGAAGTATTTGATGATTGATGGAACAGATGTATTTTTTTTTTAGTGGTATGATTTGGCTAGTGGTTAATGAAAGTACGAGTTATTAAGCTTAATGAGGTGTTTGAGGTTTTATTGAGATGAGAACCTCTTATGTGTCTCATGGTAAAATGGACCTGTTTAGGATTATGACTTGGCAAAGGGTTTGTGGGGGGATAGGCCGAAGGAAGTGTTTGAAGATTGATTTTAGACAAGGATCTCTTAAGCGTTTAATCGTATAAAGTATCAGCTCACAATTTGTACTACCTTGCTTCCCTTTTTTATTTTTTTCCTTTTTGTTTGAATTTTTCAATTCTCTTTTTTGACTTCACTTTTTGTGATTCTTATTTTCTCTTTTTTTTGAACTGAGTGAGCTGATAAAAGTGATACACCATTTTCAACGTGGAATTAATCCTTGTCTAGGGTGATTGAAATGTTTTTTTTTTGGATTAAGGTGGGTGGTAAAGGATTTTTTTTGAGGATATGGAAAGATGGTTCAATCTTCATTTCAAATCATGATTGCTCGTTTTCTCAAAAAATAACTTAAGGACAATAATTTACTTATTTTATATACTTGCTCTTTTCCTTTATTTCTCTTTTTTTTTGTGCCCTAATTTTTGCTTAGGCCGCTCTTACGAGTTTTCAACTTAACGGGCCTTTTTTAATTTTTTTCGTAAAGGACTTGCACCAAGGGAAAACAATATTGACAAGGTATCGTAGTGACCACAAATTTGCCCCTAGTAATGAGGGTCTAAAGTGATGTTTCATTAGTGAGAACAACCCAAATAATCAACTAGGTACTGATGTGGGGGATATGTACTTTAGGGGTGGTCGGGGTGGGATCAGACTTTGACAGAGGATGATGATAAGGTAGGGACGCTAACTGACTCAAACAAAAATAAAGACACATGTCACACACAAGTTACTACACGAATGCTTCGCAGAGAGTTAACATTAGTTAAAACGTGAAAGAAAAATTTTTGTGGACCATTTCGGTCATTCATCATGGGGTGGATGAGATGCAATGCTTTGTTGAAAAAGTACGAACAAGCTGCTAATTTGAAAAACTGAGTGCATTGAAACACCTTGAGTTTGCTGCTAAGCTTTCCCAAAGAAGAGTAATTAACCTCGCAAGAACGTTTCACCTCTCATCAAAATTTTTCTAGAATTATGCTCATTTTTTTTTATAATGCATGATGTAAGTATTCAAATGAATGAGTATGAATGAGATGCAAATGTATGCGCTTGAAATGATAATGTATGATTTTATGTTTGTTTTGCTGCTGGGAATCGCGGGATGCCTTATCTTGTCGTAAGCGCATAAACCTTTTCTTTTCGATTTACGAAGTGAAGTAAACGAGGAATCGAAATAGCAAATCAACCTTCTTCATAACTGGGAAGCGAGAAGTAAGTGAAGCCTTGCTATTCGATTCCATTACGATGCACCTATGACAAGACGGTACATTATTCGGTGATCCCCGGCGAGCAAATGCAAATGAGATGCAATATGAATGCAAATATTTACAACATTTGGTTTCAATGGATGCGGCATGATGCGATTATGATGTGAATGATGCGCGTGGAAAAAATAAAGGCGATGCATATGGACGGAAGTTCAAAAATTTAGGAGACACACTACGTGCCGCCTCACGCAGTGGTTTATTTGTAGAAAATATTTTTTGGAAAATGCGGGCCGTACGTTATTTCATATGGACCGGTAAGAGAAAGGCTACAGCGGTAACTCTTTCTCCCTTTTTTGAAAATAAAGTGGGCCATAGGTCATTTCGTACGGACCGTCAAAAGAAAGGCTACAACGGCAACTCTTTCTTCTTTTTTCTCTTTTGAAAATCTTCTTCTTTTTTCTTTTAGGAAAGATATGCATAAACTACAATGCAACATACAATTTGTATGCCCTTGTGTCCTACAAAAGGTGGGGGAACCTAGGCTCTAAGGCAACTCAAAAGGAATCCTCCCATGTAGTTCTAAACACTTCCTCACAATGGCTACCAGAGCTAAATCTCTCTCATGATAACACCCACAACGATGGAATGCCATCTGGTGTGAGGTACCATAAAAGAGCATACTCTGGCTGAAACTTTCGTGAGAGTCAGAAGGACAACGGTCCAATTGCCAGTCACTACTCATTTCCACTCTCTTAAGTTTTGTCAGACTTTGGGTTTTAGGCCCCTCTCAAAGCATAGTAAGCATAAGGTGTGAGTGTGTGCAGCAAGGGCATACCGCCTAAAACTACCCACATATACCCCACCTGCAAAGGAAAACCCAGAACAGTCCAAATAATAGCAGGTAATAACATGTCGTCTACCCTAGGGTTCAATATCACAATACTAATAATAAAACCTAGGTTTCAGCAACAGTCATATGCACTGCTTACCTCAAGAAAGGGAGCGGAGAAGAAGGGATCATAATAGAATGGGAGGAAATGCATGTTTTTACCTTAAGAAAAGGGAGCAGAGAATAGGGGACATGGGAATTGAGGAATGCATGAACATGGCATTGTGAACAAATAGAAAAGAAGTAAAACAAAGCTTTCAACTCAATTAATTTTAAAACCACACATCAAAGTTAACTAGGCTTGACCCTCGTCTTTTTTTTTAAAAAAAAAAAAAAGTGTCCCCAGTGGAGTCGCCAGCTGTTGCACCCCAAAAAATCCGGTTCGGACTTCTCATTGTACAACGTGGAAAAGGTATGGAGCCGCCACCAATATTTTAATTTTAAGACCAAAACATTGAAAAAAGGTCTTTTAGACAAGGCGGATGGTCTTTCGAAAACTAGAGATATGGGTTCGGGGGTCGGTTAGGCATGGGGAAGGTATTAGCACCCCGTACCTCCTTTCTACCGAAAGGGAACCTTTAATTAAATGTGTGGTTTGAAGTGTTGATTTGAAAATGCTTTTATTTTGCCTCTTTATTGAAAAGGGAGTGAGAAGACTTAATGAAAATTTTTATTTTTGGCGCTTGACGAGAGTTGGCCTCTCGCTCCTACGTATCTCCTGGTGCGATGGAGAATTCAAAGCTACGTAGTTCTTGGTTGTCCTAAAAAGGTTTTTGTTTTTTAGTCTGCTTAGATGAGTTTTCGCAGTAGGAGTGAGGATTCGCGATGACCAAACAACAACGGTTTAGAGTGGCCGCGCTACTAACTCTTTTGAAAATGAAATTATCATTAACAACCAAACGGCAACGGCGCGAGTGATCATTAACGATAATCGGTTTTTATTTTAGATGATCAAAAAGGGCTTTCGCAATCGAATTAATTTTGGTTTGTTGTGCTTGACGAGGACGTGGCTCGCTCCTACGTATCCCAAATGGGAATCAAAGCGACGTAGTTCTAATGCGAAAAGGAGAATGTTTTTGAAGTTGGACGCGTTCATGACAATCAAACCAACAAAGGTTGTGATGGATTACCACTAATAGCTTATGCATATGAAAATTCTTTTTTGAAATTGCGGCCTTCATGACAATCCAACCAACAAAGGTTGTGATGGATTGTCACTGACAACCATTTTTATGCTAGTTTGTTTATAAAGGAAAACAATGAATGCAATTCAAACATATTGACCAATCAAACAATCATGATCATGTTGATCACCAACCAAGATTAAGCATGTCAATACAATCAAAGGATTTAATTGTCAAAGATGCTAGATAAAGTTCTCAAAACAATAGCGTTTGTGTGTGAAGGAGAATTGCTACACAAGTTGGAAGCAATCTCAAGAGGGGCACATGCTACACATGTTGGTAGCCTTATAAGGGCACATGATTGTGTAAAAGGGTTTGTGCACAATTAAGTCAAGACATTCAAATGGCATCAAGAACAAAGGAATACAATTGATCATAGGCATAGAGTATTCTAGGTTAGGTGAATGAACATGTGAGCAATGATGCATGATTTGGCAAGCATGTGAATGCATGAGCATACAAGAATGAATGCATGAATGAGTAGACAAGAGGATGCATGAGCATACAAGAATGCATGGGCATTTGAGTATGATTACATTTATTATGCAAGGCATAAATACTCGAGAATGCATGAGAGTGTCGCATAAATAGGGATGGATGAAGATGCATGAGGGTGAAAATGTTTTGGTAAAAGGTTTAAGTAAGAAAGTGGTAAAATGTTTTTGGGTTTTGGTGTTTTGGAAATGAGATGAAATGTTTTTGGTCTTGAAAGTGGTAAAAGTATTTTGGGGTTTATTTTATAAAGTTGAAAAAGTATGAAATGCAAATGAGAAAATGTTTTGGGGTTTTTATGCAAAGATGCAAGTGGTAAAATGTTTTGAATGAAGGTGAAAATGTTTTATGTGATGAGATAAAAATGTTTTGGTAAAAACTAAGTGAAATGGTAAAAACCAAAGTGGTAAAATGTTTTTATGTTTTTTTGGTAAAAAGTTAATGAAGTGGTAAAGTAAAATGGTAAAAAGTAAACAAACACAATGACATAACTTGCATTTACTAAACCACAATCAAAATGACAATCTTCAAGCAATCAAAGGGGTAAAAACCTAGTCATGGCCGAATGCATACAAGCATGGAATCATCAACTTATTTCATGCAAAAATTGACAAATTAACACACAAAACAACACAAAAGAAGAGGACCTAATCTATCATGCAAGTTCCTAAGACAAACATCAACCAAATCATGCATTTATTCACGCAAAATCAAAGGAAACAAAACTAGCAAAATGGGTATGAGAATGGGTTTTTATTTGATGAAAATTATACCAACAAGGTTTAAAATACAATAAAATGCAAGAAGACACAAGAACAATTCCTTCAAAGCCAAGGAGCCACCTCAAACACCCAAGCCTCCCTAAGTGCTTGTCAATAATGTTTGAGATGGCTCCTCAAAGCATCAACAACAAATATATGAAGGAGTTGAGATGAGGAGAAGAGAGATTACATTATGAAAATTAAAGAAAATGCAAGAGTTTGTGAGCTTACCTCTAGATCTTGCTTGAAATGAAGAAGAAGATCAAAATAGAAACCAAGAACACTTGAACCTCCTCTTGAATCCCACGAAAATCACTTGATATTGAAGGATTTGATGATGAACTTTGAAGATAATGCAAGATTAGAAGTGGATCTAGTGTAGGAATCAAGAATAATGAAGTTTGGATGGTTGAAAATTGAAGAATTGGTGGTGGAAATGGTGGGAGGTGGTCTTGGGTTTGAGAGGGGAGGAGGAGAGGAATTGTGATCTGATTGTGTGCTAGGGTAAAATGAGAATCCCCCCATTTGGTTTCTTATTTTTGGGTTTTATATGAGGTGCAAAATTAAGGGTATATAGGACATTGTGCTTTTGCCAACCATTGAGATTTGAGATAGAATTTGAATCAAGGGCCAAGATTGCAATGCACATGGATTAGGGACAATGAGAAAGCACAAATGGAAGGGAGTGAGCTGGTGTCATATGAAATTGAAGAGTTTTTTGTACACAAAAATTGTTGGGGGCAATTAGGTCAATTTGCACATAGTTGTAGCCTAGGATTTGATCTAGAATTTTAATCAATGGCTAGGAGTACAACTCACATGGATTAAGGGCATGAAGAAACACAAAATGAGGTAAAAATGGGCTGGAATTCGCAGCCATGAGGAGGGAAAAAAATGCAAGCTTGCACAAAATAGTACATTTTGTCTTATTGAGGACACTTCCCTTTTTTGAGTTTTTTTTGAATTTGAAATTTTGGGCATGGGAAATAATGGGAATGCAACTATTGAAAATGTGGCACATGTTTTTGGGCACCATAAAATATTCCCTCTAGTCACCCATGACAATAAAAATTGTCACTTAAGGATTGAGGAATATTTAATGGTCCTTTTTATTTTTCTATGCACTAAAAGTGGAAAAATACATTTTTAATTATTTTGACTAGGGTTTTCTTTCTAAAAAATTGTACAAAAATTATCCTTGATAGAATAAAAATGTACTTTTTGTGGATGTGCATTTTTTGCGAGAAAATCATCTTTTTACGAAAAATGACCAAAATGCCCTTTTTGACCCTAAAACCCTAATTTGCTTAACAAGTGCATTCCAACCCTAAAAATGACTTTAAAGACCTTGGAATGACTTCTAAGACCCAAAATGCAATGCATAATGCTTCTCACTCCTCAACTTATTTATTTTTGTGGAAAATTAGGGTTTTGATCTAAGCTGGACAAAATTGGGGTATGACAAGTACTTGATGAAATTTAAGTACCTAGATTATCCTTTAGTGCGTCTATTAACTTTAATCTATATAGGGAATATAGAGAAATTGTCCGGAGACAACTAAGGAGTCGCACAAGGCGTGCTAATGAGATAGACAAGAAGGTCCATAAAGAGTTCGTTAGTTGGTTCTCTAATCATGTAAGCAAAAATTCACTCGATGCCATGTGTATATTGCACGTGTATTGGTAATATGCATGTCACTAACACAACAGAATTCTAATTTTAGATTTTTAAAGAGATGGACAATCTTGTTGAACCAGATAAAGATGTTCTTCTTTGGCTTGCTAGAGGTCCAATTGACAAAGCTAGAAGATTCACTGCATATAATGTCAACGGATATAAATTTCGAACCTTGGAACGAGATGAAAGATTAAAAACTCAAAATAGTGGGGTTTTTTGCACATTTGGAACTAGAAGTTATTCAAGTAACCGCGATACCCAAATGAGGTTTGGAGGGGTAGCTTACTATGGTAAATTAATAGACATCATTGAGGTTAGCTATAATGGTGTATTTACAGTTACTTTATTTAAATGTCAATGGGCTAATACCACTACCTCTAGAGGCATGAAAAAAGATAATTTGGGTTTTACCTCAATCAATCTTTTGAGGTTAAGAGATACTGGTGTCCATGAAAGTGATGAGCCATATATCAAAGCATCGGAAGCCCAAATTGTTTACTATGTAGATGATGAGAAAGAAAAGGGATGGAGCATACCTATTCATTTGAAGCCAAGAGACTTGTATGACATGGGAGAAGATGACGAAGAGATAATGATGTCTAATGGGCTTCATGAAACACAAAACTTAGAACAAATGTTTCCTGATGATACACCAAACATACAATTAGCAAGAGCTGATATAGATGATGATCCTCCAACATCAACATTGAATGAAAATGTTGATGATTGTAATGACAACATGGATATGTAACAAGCACTGGTAAAATTTCTAGACATTGTTTTGTAATGTTGTGTTGTTATTATTATTATTATGATTTGTCTAAAACATACTCTCATTATCTAAATATGGTTTTGCAGCAATGACTAGGAGAAAGAGGTTTACTCCCAGAACTCAGTCCGCACCTGTTCAAGTTCAAGAGAATGCTCCAAATATGAATCAAAGTGGATCTCACCTATCACCACAAAGTGAGCCTCTTGGTGATATTGACCCATCTCTTGACTTTGACATTGACGATGAAAGTTTTTTCCCCACTGACACGAAAAAGCCCACTAAATATTGGCCGGTTAATGTCATTGGTATGCAATTTACTTCTTTATTAGTTTGGATTAATTAATAATTTCTAATGAGATACAAATTTTAACTTTCATTTTTTTTATTTTATATTCAGTTGGGGATGGAGAGCCTAAAGAAGATCGTCTAAGAGTTCAGGACTTGTTTTCGTTTCCTGATGAGAAGAAAGTGATCCTAGATTGGAATCGAGAGGGTCAACCAATTGGACATGCTGCTGGTCTTTTAGGGGGTTATTTAGGATTTCTTGCGGCTAGCTATGATATCTTCGCTATCAATTATGAAAAATGGCCAAAGGTTCCACAGAAAACCAAGGATGACGTGTGGGACATGATGATAAAGGTATGAACTATAAATATAACATAATTCATTTATATATATATACATATACATATAGCTTACTAAAACTTAATTTTCCTATTGTAGAAAGTATTCCTAATTGACGATTGTCGCAAGAAATGGATATTGGGGAATATAGGAAAGAAATGGAAAGACACTCGTTGTCGGCTGTTTAGTGATTTTTATGATGAAACTCGTAGCTGGGAACAAAATCTTGAGTTTCGCCCTGATGGCATCCGTGTAGAACAATGGGCAGCTTTTTTGGAATATCGCTTGAAGCCTGAAACTCAGGTAATATATGATGTGTTGAGAATGTTGTGATAAGATTAATCATTTACTAATTATTTTATTTAATAATGCAGGAAATTTGTGAAATAAACACGACAAATAGGGCTAAACAAACAACTCCTCATACACTTGGGTCAAAAACAATTGCTAGGACAAGACATGAATTGGTATTTCTTTCTTTAAGTTTACCAACATTGGTAATAAAAGCCAATTGTGACCATAATGAACTTATCGTGTTTTCTCACTTTTAATTTGTTAGGAAACTAAAACTGGGAAGCCTTTTGGTCGAGCAAAGATGTATTCCATCGCACACAAAAAAAAAGATGGATCATTTGTCAATGAAGAGGCTAGACAAAAGAGTGTGAGTATAATCGTTATTTATTTCTATTTTTATTGAAAGTTAAGGATAATTATATATTTAACATTTATGTGTTCAACTGAATGTTGGTTAACTTTGTGTAGGATTTGTTGGACAAAGTAGATGAGACATCTTCTGGCGAAGATATTTATATTCAAGTATGTGGGAAAGAGCACCCCGGACGTATGCGTGGCATGGGATTTGGCCCAACCCCTACTCAATACCTATCATCTAATTCTCGTAATGGGAGCTCGACCATTTCATCAGGTGGTCCCACAAAGGCTGACTATGATAGGCTAAAGTTGGAATTGCAAGCGAGTAATGCAAGAGTTGAAGCTTTAGAGGGAGAAGTAGCTAAAGTTCGAACTTTAGAGGAACAAGTAGCTTTTCTAATGCAGCAAGCTCGTGGTCAATGTCCGACTAGATTTGATGAGGTACTAACCTGTTACATTTAGAATTCTGTTACATTTTACACTGCATAGTTACTGTCTAGGAGTTCTCTTTTATTATGCATGTGCAGTTGCTGAATACATAGAATTAGACAGTTAATTATTTGACTTGAGTCAGCTACTCCAGCAGTTACTGTCGAGTTGCTGGGTTTAGGAGTTCCTGTCTTATCAACTTGTAGTTACTGTCTAGGAGTATGTTGCTGGGTTTGATGTCTCTAGGAGTTAGGTTCTGCACACGTTTGTTGAATACTTAATTGTTGCCTTTGTATTGCTACTGATTGGAATTGAAGCTGCATAGTTACAGATCTAGGAGTATGTTGCTGCACACGTTAGCAGTAATATGCTTGTAATTGAAATTGAAGCTGCATAGTTACATTTTACACTGTCTAGGAGTATGTTGCTGCATAGTTACTGATTGGAATTGAAGCTGTGTTACTGCATAGTTACTAGCGGAATAGCGGAATATGCTTGTATTATTATGATAGATCTTCGATGTAAGTTTCTTATTGACTTGGTAGATTTGATAATTGGTAACTTCATAACTTTATTTTTGTTTAATTTCAGGCTGCCAATTTACATTCACCTGCTGAAGCAATGCGGTCTTCATCTGCTAGTCACGCCCCAACACATCATGGACCAACATCTACTCTTTAGATTTATGATTTGTTATTAACTAGTAATGTTGAAAAACATGCTCTTATATTGGGGAAATTTATACTCCTAAACCACATATCTTTTGATATTTTGAGACAACACTATCTTTTGATATTATTGTGTTTTTTATTTAAGTATGAATGAATGAACTTTTTTAATTATTTATGTAAGTTTATAATTTTATGTTTTTAAATAATTTGAGAAAAAGTTGTTATAAATAAGAACAACTTATTTGAGCCTTTAAAGCTAAAAGCAGTTTCGTCCTCAGGTTTTGAACCACCGCAGACATCCCTGGAATCGCTGTATATAAGCAAGGAATATACCATCACATAAATGGTTTAGTGGCGGTTCTGAATCGTTGCAAACATCTTCAAAACCGCCGCTAAACGCAAACCGCCGCAAAATGCCTCAAAACCGCTGCAGAAATATGGGAAATTAACCGACAGTTTAGCGGCGGTTTTAAACCGCCGCAAACCCCCAACCGCCGCGTAAACCGCCGCTAAATACCCCTCCAGGCGGTTATTCCAGCGGTTGCCAAAACCGCCGCAGAGTTCCCTCGCGGCGGAGGTAACTGCAGCGGTTTTAAAACCGCCGCCGCTTTCCTATTTTGTTGTAGTGATAGCATACTAAGAAGAATCAGACTTAGAAGACGTAAAAGACTCTTAACATTTAAGTCCGACTAGGTCGAACTGCTCTGATACCAATTGTAACACCCCAGTATTTCTAACATGTAGATACACTGAGATGCACATCTGCGTCAACAATCAGAGGACACAATCCCTGTTTAGATATTGAACCTACTAAATTTTTCCGATAACTAAACATAATATCTCGGATTCATCCGTCTTAAATTCCATAAAGTTTCACTTGATTCACCACTCAAAAGGAATACAAACCCAATTGCTCAATATCATAACCAGAGAAATAGAGAAGGTTCATACAACTCATATCAAGTATAAGTTACATAACCAAAACAGAACAACAAAAGAAGAACAATCGGACATATCAAGACTACACGTCTTTGGCATCTCCGTAAGCACGTCACCTACTCGTGTCGCCTTGTCTTTCGCTTCCCCCGTTTCTCTGTAAAAAAACCACAATAATGATAGGGTGAGATAACATATCTCAGTGAGTTCTACCGTAACCCCTCACCATCACTCGGATCAATTATAAAACCGTTGCAACGTAGTTAATTTATAAACTACTTGCTCCAAATATACTTAGCCCATTACCAACCGTGCAACAGCCACATTCTCGGTATATAAAGTGCTATTATATATTAATAAGCCTCGTAAATTAACTTATAATTACTAGCTTACCAAACGAAACACCGACCGTGCAAACACCCACAATCTCGGCGAATCGTGCACCTATTGTAGCATACATCGGCCGTGCAAACAACCACAATCCCGATAACCCCCGCTAGTACTTTCCCTAACGTTCAGGGCCTAGGGTGAGGGCTCATGACCTTCCCTTCCTAGTATGCTATTCGTTGGGTCGTCACCCAACTTGATATAATTTATATACCACACCCGCATTGGGCCGACTTCTATATTGGATATAACCTATATCTATCGTTGTTTTATAACCCGTTTTGATGAATACGATACTAGACATCTGGCGTTATAATACAGTACCAAGTTGGAAATGTAATCCGTTTTGTTATCCAAAAACATGTACTCACACGCAGTCTACTTTTCGGTTTTTCGAACATTTATTGTTTTCGAAACCCTTTCTCAAAATCATGTTGAACACACTCAAAACAATAATTTTATTAAGGCAATATCATCACAATTGGTTGGGAAGAAGATTAGAAGAGGTTTGGAATCGAAACGAGCGACGAAACGAAAATTTGGCATCCGGTAACAGAAGCATGCGCACGACCTATGCCCAGGGGCGCACGGTCCGTGTGCATCCTTTTAATTTTCGCAGGCAAACAGAAGAGGGCGCACGGTCCGTGCCCAGGGGCGCACGGTCCGTGCGTCCTGCACAGATTCAGAATTTCATTTCGTTTTAATCCGTTTCACTTTTCCAATCGTATCCAATCCGTAATCCTATCTTAATTCATCCTCCAAACAGATAATATATCTAGCGAATTCCAGTCCAAACAATCAATCAACAATCAATATAACATATATATATTTTTGGTAAAAACCGTAAAACACAATATTTTAGAAAAAAGGTTTTTTTTTGACTTGATAAATGTTTCGAATTCAGAATTCGTCATAGAACTGAACATGTAATATTTCCAGAACAACACTTAAATCCCTAATCGTGAGTAAAACTCACCGCTTTGACGAATCCCCGAGAATTGACGTCCTCACTCGAAATGACCAAACCGAAACCACTCGAACAATCCCCGTAATCGTCTTCGTTTCTTCAAAACCGATCCCCACTGAACCTAGGCTCCTTGGCTACTGAATCTTCTCCCAAGGTGTTCCTACTCACAATGTAGCTTCACCAAGTTGCTGAAAATCACTCCCAAGGTACCTAAAACACATGCAATGCTTCAAAGAGTGAAAAACTTCACTTTGAGTTTCAAAATCCGAAAATGGCAAGTTATGATTTAGGGAGAGTTAGGTTCTGAAATTAGAATCAGAAGAAAGAGGATTGAAAATGGAGTGGAATGGCATAGGAAGTACTTACATGCAAGGAGCTTGATGATGGTGATGATTCCTTCCTCCTCTCTCCTTTCTCTCCTCCACTTCTCTTCTGAATTTCTGAAGCTGGTTCAAATGAGAGAGTGTGGGAGTTCAGGTAAGTGTAAGGGCTGAGAGTGTTTTAAATGGAAAGGAAATGACTAAAATGCCCCTAGCTTAAAATTCTCACTTAAACTCCTTGTTTAATCCATTAATCCCATAGTTTAGATACTAATATCTTTTAATCCTATGGTTTTATCCTCTAATGTTGCTTTCTCGACTATCCCATATCCGAGTCACGACTTATTATTTCATTCAAATAAATAAATCGTTCATAATTTCAATAAATCGAATCTTAAAAAATTTAGGGATGTTACATCAAATCTCTCAATCCACTCCATTCGAAATCTGTTCTGTTCTACCAGCGAGATTATTGTTAAGCTTGATTTAATGTATGTTTTTTAACTGATATTTGATTGTTTTAGTTAATATTTTGTTTTTAAATATAGTTGTTTAATATTTTTTTTGTTATTATTTGTTTTGCAATTGATTGGAGTTTGGAGTTTGCTTGAAAGTTTTGTTCAAAAGTCCGAAAAGCATCAAGTTAGAGACTTCTCTTCACTACCGGTTAGTTAACAAAATTATTTGTTATAAAATGTTATTTGATATTATTAGATGATTTTTTTGCGAAAATAAAATAAATTTAATTTATTTTTAAAATACGAATTATTTAATGTATTAGTTAAAAACATAAAAATAAATTATTTGAAATTTTTTCTATTGTTATTTGATGTTATTGAATGAAATTTTTTGCGAAAATAAAATAAGTTTAATTTATTGTATAATAATTAGATAGTGTTTACAGTGATTGTGTAATAGTTATTATTTAGTAAAAATTATTGATGTTATAAGTTGAAATTATTCGAAAAAATATAATAAATTAGATTGTATTAATTGTTTGTTATTTATATTTTTTAGATAAAATAATAAATTAGATTGTATAATTGTTTGTTATTATTTTATTATAAAAATACGAAATATTGTTTTTTATTTGTATTTTTTCATAAATACGAAATATTATATATAAATATATATAATATTAGTAAAAATAGTAAAATTATTAGTAAAATAAAATGTTACCATACTAAAAAAATCAAAGTATTAATATATATTAAAAATAATAGTTAATAGTTTATTTAATTTACTTTGTACATTTGGTCAAACATAAAAATACCAATATCAATGTGTATTGTTGTAATACACATGTATGATATATGTTGTATTGTGTATATTATAAATAACATACATAAAAAAATGGATCGTAGTTGTATGTATGATCGAATGTATCCTGGAAGAACCAGAGACGATGATGACATTTTCCATCGTTTGCATCGTCGACCAATGATACGTACGTGAGTGGATATTAAAGTGTGTGTTATGGGTCTATAACATAAGACACAAAAGGAAATAAAAACATTTGTCCCTCTCACTAATTTCGTGTCCATCCTGATTATCTCTCCTTTGTTTCAGAGAATTAAAAAAAATATTACGTTAAATAAAATGCATGAAATCAAAAAACGGTATCTGAAAGCTCAAAGAAATTTTAATTACAAACGATCGATGAGCCCCTCCATCAAAGGGTATGCTTACCCTAAATTTTTCTTCTTCCGAAAGCAATTGTTGTTGTTGACATGGATTTTTAAAAAACCCATTTTAAGAAATTGAAATCGTATATTCAAAATACAAGGGATTGAAATTTTTATTTTCTTTCTAGAAACAAAGCTATAACGAAGGAGGACAATATAACGAATTGAAATACTTAATTTGGTTTAGCAATCATTGTGGTATTTTTTTCCATAAAATACATGCAAATTATTTTCTCCCCTCCTTCTTCTTTCCTATGATTTCCTTTTTCACAATACAGTGGATTGCTATATTTGTTTTGTAACACCCAAACTATTTTCAATTACTTTGATTGATAAGGAATTAATTCTTGCTTGATTTGTTGAATTGAAATCTATTAAGTGTATTATTGTGGTATTTATTTTGTGAATGCTTTAGCTAATAGAGAAGTTTTAAGTCCCTTCCAAATTATAAACCGAATTTAATTTTTAGCTGAACCAAATTACCTATTTACCCTTCATTCAATCCGTACTATAAAAGCAGTGAGACACCACTGCTCACTCCCACACAAACACAACACACTCAAATTGTTGAAAGTGAGAAAGAAGTAGAGTGTTAGAAAGAAGTAGAGTGTTCGAAGATCAGAAGAGGGAAGAAGAGAGGTAAGATTCATCTTATAACCATCTCTTCAAACATCACATTTCAAGCACAAAAAAATCACACCCAATCCTTCTCCTCACTAGAAGCCCTCACTTTCCTCCTTTCTTCATCACTACATTTTCGAATGGAGCTACCAAGTTAAGCTCCAAAGTCTGAAATTCCAGTTTCCTTTTCATCTTGAAACAAAAATCAAGTTGCATGTCCCTTATGAAAGCTAGGAGCATTGTTTTGGCACCACTGCTCATCCTTTTTAGCACCAATTCTACTCCTATCTCTTTCCCAATCCTAATGTTAATATTAGTACTATGTTTCTCATTCTTGATTGCTAATTTCACCTTTATTTCATCCTCAATTCAAGTATGTATATCGCATGATGATTAAACCATGATATGATATGTTTAGGGTGGTTGTATGATATGAATTGCCTATGGGTGTGTGTGATTGTTGAACTTATGCGTGAGCGAGAAGTATACCTATGTATCTATATTTATAAATGAATTAAAGAATTGTTGATGTACTTGGGATTGGTATCATGAACCTAAGCTCAAGACCTTGGAAGGAGCTCAATACAACGGTATTGAGTGGGGGTTCCCCGCCGTCATGATTGGTAGCATTTATATTATGTAAGACTACTGCGTATTGGGGGATGCGTCATCGGTAAATAACCAAAAGACATCGTGAGTATATCTATAGTGAGGTGTCTCAAAGGAACTTACTGAGATTTTGTAATCTTATTTATTTTTTGTTGTTGTTTTTTTCCTGACAAACAGGTGAAGCCTTAGAGAGGTAATCTTATTGGGAAGAGTCTTAAACCGTAAAGACTTTGGTGCCTTGAAGTCGCAAAAATTGTTATGTTTTGTTAAAAGCTCATGTGTCGAGGGATGCTATATATTATGCTTAGTCGTTTTAGCATTGGCCTTGTAGCCTTTCTAAGTATTAGGCAATATGTACTCATATTTTGGATTAAGTATTGTCTTTTCGACTCTTATTGATGTTGAGGACGAATGTATGGTTGAAAATTTTTATCTAATATTATGGATTTAAGGACATCTTGAGTCTTTTAAAGGATATGTGTTATCCAATTTTTATGAATCAAAACTTGAGTGCGTAACTCTGAAATGTCAAAAAGTAATATTTCGGAATTTTGGTCCCACAATTTTATTCCTTCCATTTTTTTACTCGCAATTTTGATTCCACATTTTATCAAATCCGCAAATTTAGTCCCCCCGTCAAATTTTCATTCAATTTTTCACGAAATCCTGACGTGGCAATAAGGTGGTGACGTGGCAGGGTGTATTGTGCTAGTATAATCATTGGATGTTCAAATATTTATATTTTCATTTAAATATTTTGTATATTATTAGACTGAAACTAAGAGTATTAAGCGTATATTTTGTATATCATTCGGTGTTAGCATGACATGTATCTGCCACATTAGTATTTCTGTTCTGGAGTGGGCTCGAAGCCCAATTTTGATCAGTAGGCCCAGCGCGGCCCATCATCTACCTTGCTCCGCAAGATGCGGCCGGTCCCGTAAAAACCGCAACGGCTAGAACGCCAACGTTATATATACCACACCAGCATGTGGCTTCAGGTATGTTTTACTCACCTTGTGACCCTGCCCGTTGAAGCACCTCTGACTTGAGCGTTGGAGTGCCTTTGCAGGTACCACCCGCGTGTGGCTCAGAACTCGGTCCCTCATCCCAGCGACCGAGCAACATCATCAACAACAACCCATCGTATTGATCAGGTACGATCAATTGGCGACCACAGTGGGAGGCCCGAGCGCTATTCCACATCAAACCATGCCGCCACGCCAGAAACGCACTTCTTCCAGGCTCAACACCTCTGGGCAGAACCGACCTCAACGGACCCCAGAGGGCATGCCTGTGACCGTTCATGAATCACAAGATGAGCCTTGCCAAGAACCCTCAGTACAGGGCGGCCGCGGACCAGTTACCCAACCAGCCCCGCAACTACCGGCCGAGCTGGCCGAGGCGGGAATTCCAGAAGCATTGCCAGAGCATGTGACCCAAGCGCTCATACAAATTCTGGAGCAAAAGAATCAGGTGATTGCTGATCGAGACGAACTGATCGAACGCTATGAGAGAGGCTCGATCTCAATCCGCCCGCGTGCGGACAGCGGTCACCAAGGCCAACCATCTCGGCCCCATCGTTCACCACCACGAAGAGCAGCTCCTCCACGTCGTGGCGTACCCCGACGCAATCCCTCAAGAAGGGCGATCGTTCACAGGTCGCCCCCTCATCGAAGAAGTCGCCACCGATGTTCCCCCGAGGAGGATTACGACTATGCTGACTCAAGCTACCGACCAGAATCAGAAGGGTCGCCAACAAGATACTCGTCAAATGAGTCCTCAGGATCCCGGCGATCGAGAAGCAGGTCGTGGGACTCGTATGAGGAGTTTGACGACTACCGTAACGGGGAGATTAGAGATGTCTCCCGTGCCATCAGCCGACCGAGAAGGAACTATTCAGAGCGGCCTAGAAGACGGTCGTCGCCACATGCTCCACAATACCATGATCGTCCTCCAATTGCTGACAGACTCCTTGGTCAGCCGGTCGGCCTTTACGGTTTTCCCGTCGACCAAGCTTATGCCGCCATGCAGCCATACGGGCAGAATCCCATCCCGACCGGACAAGGGCCTTTCACCAGCGAAATTAGGCGATATCGCATCCCAAGGGACCTGAGGAAGCCCCCAAACCTGAACAAGTTTAACGGTCGCGGGGATCGAGATAAACACCTTATGTACTTCAACAACTACTGTAGCTACAAGGAGCTAGGACGGACGATGAAGTGCAGACTTTTCCCTCAGTCACTCGAAGGCCGGGCGCTAGAATGGTGGGAATCCTTACGTCCCAACTCCGTCTCTTCTTGGGAAGGTCTTGTGGCAATGTTCTTGGCCAATTACACAGCCAACCGTTGTCAGTATCGTTACGAAGAGCACTTGGATTCGGTCGTCCAAGGAGAAAATGAACCATTGAGGGAGTTTATCGATCGGTTCATGACAGAGGCTGACACAGTCCGCAACCTATCAGACACAGACAAGTTGAAATATCTCAAACGTGGTATAAGAAAGAACCACAGATTTGCTGAAGAGTTCTCTTTGAACCGCTACTACGACCTCGACCTGTTCCTTAGAAGGGCCAACGACCATATGGGCTATGAGGAGCAATTGGCGGCCGACAAGGGCGCCCGCGCGCGTCCCAAGGAAGAAAATGGCAGGTCAGTCAAGGGGCAAGACCGCGACAGTAAGCCCGAGTACCGGCCTAAGAGGTACGAGCATCGTACAAAATTGAACACTCCGATCGCGCAGATCTTCACGGAGTGCCAGAACAATGAGTTCACTGGTGTGAGGCGACCTGATCCTTTAGTATTGAAGAAAGGAGGTCGGCCTACCAAGAAATACTGCAGATACCACAAGAGCAAGGGGCATGACACCAATGACTGCATGGCCCTAAAAGATGACATAGAAGATCTCATACAGAAGGGAAAGTTGAGGCAATATGTCAAAGATGAAGGTAACGATCGCCCTGAACAAAGAGCTGTTGGCCAACCCGCCAATGACAAAGGTAAAGCGATCGTTAACTCAACGATCGAGCAAGCGCGTAACAGTTCAGAGGAAGAACGCGACCCCAGACAGTCGAAGGGCCGCAATGTAGCCATGGTCATCCATGGAGGTAATCCGTTGGACATCAGAGAGTCCAACAAAGCGATGAAGAGGAAGTGGAACGAACTCATGATGGTCGGTTCAACTTCAACCCCACGGCCGGCCTCGAATAGGCCGCCCATTTCCTTTGGGGACGAAGACTTGCTTGATGGAAAAGTTAATAATTATGTCCCTTTGGTAGTATCGACCGTAATGGCCAACACTGAGGTCAGAAGAATACTGGTCGACCAAGGAAGCTCGGCCGACATCATGTTCGAAGAATTGATTGACAAGTTAAATGTGGATAGGAGCGAGATTATTCCCCAAGCAGTACCAACCCCATTGACCGGGTTCAATGGGGCGACCACCTACCCACTGGGGACGATAGAACTACTTGTTACCTTTGGAGATGATACGAGCGGCAGCACGTCGTACAAGACGGTCAGAACGACGTTCTTAGTTCTGCCAATCAAATCGTGTTACCACTGCATCATTGGCCGCCCAACACTGGGAAAATTGGAGGCCGTAGCCTCAACTGTACATCTGAAGATGAAGTTTTACAGTAAAAACGACCAAGTTGTGACAGTGATGGCCGACATGGAGGCGGCCATGAGGAGCCATTTCCTCTATCAAGAGATTTGTGATATGGAGGCGGTAAATGCTAAACCTCAGAATCTCAGAGAGGGGCATCAGGTCAATGTGGCCGACCTGGATGCTCGATACGACCCAGATAGCGACCCTGAGGACGACGACGACGACTTAGCCTGCGAGCTAAAGAATAAACTGAAGGGGCGACCACCCCCAGAACTTGGAATGCTGACAAGTTGAGAGTATTTTGTAAAAACCAATTGATCAATAAAGAACAGGCGGTCGCTCTTTTTCCCCATAGGGGTTTTTTACCGAGGACCGACCTTAAAATTCGACTTGTGTACTTTATTTTTACGCAAATTGTATGCACGGTCGCTCACCAAGCAAGAGCCGCCGAGCGGCCAAAAAGAGTGCCATCGAATGGCCCAAACGAGAGCTTCCGAGCGGCCTAAAAGAGTGCCATCGAATGGCCCAAACGAGAGCTGCCGAGCGGCCTAAAAGAGTGCCATCGAATGGCCCAAACGAGAGCTGCCGAGCGGCCTAAAAGAGCGCCATCGAATGGCCCAAACGAAAGCCGCCGAGCGGCCTAAAAAGAGTGCCATCGAATGGCCCAAACGAGAGCCACCGAGCGGCCTAAAAAGAGTGCCATCGAATGGCCCAAACGAGAGCCGCCGAGCGGCCTAAAAAGAGTGCCATCGAATGGCCCAAACGAGAGCCGCCGAGAGGCCTGAAAAGTGTTACCGAATAAAGAGACCCATAAGAAATTCAAGGTCGCGACCGACCGTAGTAAAAAGAATCAAATCGAATTACAAAAGCGATTAAACAGGTCATATTCATGATAAAATTGTCATTGATTACAAATAAAGACGCCTTGGTCGAAACCAGGGCGCCCCATTCAAACACCGCTCGCAGGCGGACCAAGATTACAATTCAAAAAAGAAATTACAAGTTAAGAGTCGCCGGGGGCCTGGTAGATAACTGCCCCTTCTTGAAGGACCTTCCCTTTCGACATCTTCTTGGGGCGGACGATCTGCTGATCGATCGCGCGATGGCTGCTTTGCACAATCTCACGATCGACATACAGATCAGGGTAGAGGATCTTGATCTGGCCGACCGCATTTTCGAACTGACCCTCCGCAGCTCCCTTCGCCTTGTCAAGAACGTCCTTGTAGCGACCTCTAAACTCGTTCTTTTCCACCTCCACTGCCTCCAGCTCGGTTTTCAGCCCAACGACCTGGCTCGACAGCTCCTTATTCTTAGAAGAGAGGCGTTCGACCTCTTTCTCAGCTGTCTCCTTGTCAGCGACCGCCTTGTCCAGAGAAGACTCGGCCAGTGTTTGAGCTGAAACAGCAGCCACAAGCTGGCGTTCTGCTTCGACAAGCTTCCTCTCATTGTCAGCGGAAGCTTCGATTCATGGTTCGAGCTCCTTCATTTTCTTGAGCAGGTCGTCTCGCTCGCCCCTCATTTCTGCGAGCAATGACAAGGCAGAATTCAATTTAAAATTTTTATCGACTAGGTCGTCTTCAAGCAATGAATACCTATGGGCAAGGCGCCTACCTTCCAGGCGATCTGATTCTTCATCTCGGTATTTCTTGAACAGAATACCAGCGGCCTTCATTGCCTCGGCCATCACCTCGAAAGGTTCCTCCTTGAAACGAGCACAGTCTTCATCACCCAATCCAAGTAGGTCGATGTTGGGCGACCGGTTGTGCCCGTGGCTTTTTCCACTCTTATGCTTCTTTTTCTCGCCCCCATCATCGACCGACCGGTTCCTCTTGGATTTTCCTTGATTTTTGGGTGGGCTGCTCAGGTCAATGGCTTGTACTGGTGTGCCCGCCCGAGGAGCCTGACGATCAGGCTGAGATCCAGTTACAGCAGTTTGAGGCGTACCCCCAGATTGAGCCGCAGGTATGACGCGGGCGGGCGAAGCATCACCGTCCTCGGCCGCCCATTGCTCCAACAGGTCAAAGTCATTCATGTTAGCCATCTTAACTGCAAAGGCAAAAGCAGATGGTTAGAAACAGTTAACAAAACAAAGTGACAGAAAATAAAATGCGTGAGCGACCACCGACCAAGAGCGGCCTTGACATTTTTCTTGGAACGAGCATCCACAATGTTTTTAACCTTTATGCGACCCTCAGGGACTAGGGACGCAATCCTTCTCAATCTATGGATCGTCCCCCTGTCCAGGTCGTCAAGATCAGCGTCCTTTAAAGCGTACTGGCCCGGCTTTTTGGAGAAGTGGTTAAAACTCCACACCGTAGGAAACAGGGGGGGTTCCTTCTTGATCATTGGACATTTGGGCGATCCCTCTATGGGCCTCGGCCGACTCAGGAACAACCCAAAAGAATTCCCTTTTCCACCCGGTCGTCAACGATTCCATATATGGCTTGAAGAAGTTGTATATTGACCGGTTTTTGAATGAGACCGCTTCCTTGCGGGCGCCCTTGGAGCCTTTTTCATAAATATAGCTCATCTCAAACAAAGTGAAGAACAGTCGTATGGAGACCGGTCGTCTCAGAACTACAAGGACATCTTCATATGCCTGTAGGAACGCCCAAGCGTTCGGGTTCAGCTGAGAAGGGGCGACCTGAAGATACCGTAGAACCTGGCGTTGGAACCTGGTGAATGGTGGAGTTATACCCATGCGTTCGAAAACGATGCGGTACATTGTGAATTTTAACACATCAGTCCAGGCCGCAATATCTTCCCCCTTGGCCATACCTTCTACCCTCCAACCTTCATTTAGCTCGGTCGCAAGAAACTCCAGGTCTTGGCTCCCCCGTTGAATCTTGCTGCGCTGACCTCTCAGGTTGAGAGAAACCCAAGACATATCCTTTGCAGCAGCAACCTCAGGATCTTCTCCATGGTCGCCCCGTTGATCTCCTTCGGCCGTCTCGTTTACGTCGGTCGCAGCATGGTCAACACCTTCCTCACAGTCAACCCGTGCGTTGCTCTCTGCATTATCAGCAACCACGACCTAAGAGTACGGGACCCCACTTCTGTCCGGCCGAGTCCCGGATCTGCTAGATGAAGTCCAGTTCTGGGTCGAAGACCCAGAGGAAGATTCGTCACTAGAAGAAGACGACCGGGCAGGCGCAGAACTTTGCTCCACTGGTCTGGTCATGTTGTACGCAAGAGAAATGGCCGGGATTCCGAATATACGGCGGGTTTGTTTAGTCCGCGCCAGAATGAACCTGTGGAGGGGAATAACAGACAGCGTCTTGCTCGCGCGTGGGAAGGGGCGACGTGGTCGTCCCCAGACCTGACACCCCCTCCATCAGGTGGAACATAAAAACTCAAATAAAGTAAGAGCGGTCGCAGTTACCTGGAATTAGAGCAAGATGATTACGAGCGAGCTTTAGCGAGAACGAGCGAGCTTCGACGGTAGCGAGCGAGCTTTGTCAGAAGCGAGCGAGCTTGGGCAGAAGCGAGCGATCAGCGAGACCAGAGGAGATCGAAGAAACGTGTAAATGGAAATCCCCTCGAACCCTATATATAATGGGCCAACCATCACCATGGGTCGGAGGCGAAGAGGCGCCACTCTTCGCGTGCCATCATTACTCAAACTCCTCGAATCTCTAAACGTCACCTCATTAAAGTAACTGCCGCCTCAGCATTCGTGACGATTGATTGTCAGGCGTCACCCCCGAGACGGCACCTGGCCCCGTGTGGCCAGGCCGCGTGGCAGCGACCACGCAATCAACTAATTAGCGATCGACCAGATTACGTTCGACCACGCTGGAGGCAAGGAATCAAGCCTTAGCCCGCCCCCAGGCGACCCAGGCTTGGGGGGCAACTGTTCTGGAGTGGGCTCGAAGCCCAATTTTGATCAGTAGGCCCAGCGCGGCCCATCATCTACCTTGCTCCGCAAGATGCGGCCGGTCCCGTAAAAACCGCAACGGCTAGAACGCCAACGTTATATATACCACACCAGCATGTGGCTTCAGGTATGTTTTACTCACCTTGTGACCCTGCCCGTTGAAGCACCTCTGACTTGAGCGTTGGAGTGCCTTTGCAGGTACCACCCGCGTGCGGCTCAGAACTCGGTCCCTCATCCCAGCGACCGAGCAACATCATCAACAACAACCCATCGTATTGATCAGGTACGATCAATTTCCATAAAAAATTTCGTCCTAATTTAATAGGAGGACTAAAATTGTAAGAGAAAAAATGAGGGGACTAAATTGCAGATTTTTTATAAAACTGAGGACCAAAATTGCAAAAAATAAAATAGATGGACTAAAATTGCAGATTTGATAAAATAGGGGGACCAAAATTGTAGCTAAGCCTTCCTTTTATTTAGATTTTTTGTAGGGTTTTGATTATTCATTTTATGGTTTATGACAAAAGCTATATATTTGTATATTTTATGAGTTGATATATGTTTTATGTATTATATTGGATCTGTTGGTTTTACGTTTTAACTAGAATCGTGTCGTGGTTGCAGTGCCAATATGCCAAAAGTAGTTGTTGGTTCATTTTGCCGAGAAGTGTTTGGATGTCTAGTTGTCGTTACCTCAATCTTGGACTGTGTTGGTGGATGTCGTAAGCCGTTTACGACGAATGTCATGTTTGAGACAATGGTAATGCCGATGTCGATATCGCTAAGCCTAAAGCTGCTTGTGAGGCTAAACTGCTTGTGTGATTTCAGAATGATAGAATCTTTCAACCTGGCTAAACAGCTTGTAAGGGTAAACCAATGATTTTTCACCTGTCTCTCCAGGCAACCAATATATTCTTTCTTCAAGCTTCACCAGGCTCTAGAGTATTATTTACTTTCCTCTCCTGGATAATCCACTAGAGGACCTTTCTATTCTTCTCAACATCCTGGAAATTGACGTTGAGGAACCATGTATTGTTTCTTCCAGCTTCACCAGGCTCTAGAGTATTCTTTACTTGCCTCTTTAGGCTAATCCACTAGAGGACCTCTCTAGTCTTCTCAACATCCTGGAAACTTCTATTGAGCAACCATGTATTGTTTCTTCAAGCCTCACCAGGCTTTAGAGCATTCTAGCCTCTTCAAGCAACCATGTATTATTTCTACAAACCTCATCAAGTTCTACCTATGTATTATTTCTTCAAACATCTTCGGCCTCTAGAATATTATCACCTCTCTAGGCAACTGAGTGCTTACTTTTCTCTGTATACTGTTTCACAAAAGTAAATGCCACTACTGGGAGGAGTTACAAAAGATTGAATTTGTATAGAGAGTGATACAAATTCATTACATTGGATTTTAAAAACTCTCAGTGAGAGGGTATTATAATTTAATTTCCCATATGAACTCAAGTTTTTGCCAACTTGGTTGAGTTAAATTTTCATCTAAGAAAACTTTCATTAGAGAGGATGAACATTTTTATTGAGATATGCCTTGTAATTCTATTGCTTGTAATTATAGTAGGTGTAGTTAGGAACCTAGTCGAAATGGGCCAGTCGAATGGGCTAGTCGAAATCATGGGCTTGGGCCTGTTTTATTGTATATAAATATAGACGTCAGTAGCATGTAATTTTGTAACCTATCTTTATGAAATTCAGTGCAGCTTTTACCTAATATTATATTGCCCTACTTATTCCTCTTGTCCTTTAGCGCCGCCACTTCCTTTTCTTCTCTCTTTCACGTCTTTATCCCCAACAAACTGGTATCAAGAGCTTGTTAGATCCTTACAAAATCTATCAAGATTCATGGCAGCGCGAGACAACTCTGGTGGAGGTATTCCGGGGAACCTCCCAATCTTCGACGGAAAGGATTATGAACGTTGGTGTGCGCAGATGAAGGTGCTGTTTCGATATCAAGATGTACTTGATGTCGTGAATGATGGTGTTCCACCCTTGGCAGCAAACGCCACTGAAGCAGTGAGGAACAACCACCATTCGCTGAGGAAGAAAGATGGAAAAGGGCTGTTTTTGATTCACCAATGCGTTGATTCCAACATCCTGAACCTGATCATCGACTGTGATTCAGCAAAGGCAGCTTGGGACATCCTAAAGAACTCGTATGGAGGAGCAGATAGGCCGAAGAAGATACGTCTACAGTCGCTCAGGAAGCAGTACGAGGGTTTGAAGATGACAGATGGAGAATCGATTGGAGATTTCATTACGAGGTTAGTAGCATTAACTAATCAAATGAAAGGTAATGGTGAAACTGTGACTGAAGTAAATAAAGTTGAAAAGGTGCTCAGATCCTTAACCCTGGAATTCGACTACGTTGTTACTGTTATCGAAGAATCCAAGGACCTAGATACGTTGAAGTTAGATGAACTTCAGGGTTCCTTAGAGGCTCATGAATTGAGAATAAGGCAGAAAAGTTCAGAGAAAGAAACTGAACAAGCCTTGCTTTCATACTCCTCTAAGAGAAATTGGAAGGCAGGCAACAAGGAGAAGGGTAGAGAAAAGGGATCAAGCAGTAAGAAGAAAGAACAAGGATCTTTCGACAAGAAGAAGGGAGACCTGTCGAAAGTTCAGTGTTATAACTGTCAGCAATTTGGGCATTATAGGAACAAGTGTAAAAACAAGAAAGTTCCTAGGGATAAAGATGCAGAAGCCAAGTTTGCTAATGATGGTGACTCAGACTCTGACTCAGAGGAGTTAATGCTGATGGCTGTCGAAGATGAGATTCGACTCGATGAAGGAATTGCTGAAAGTAGCGAGCAAAATAGTGGGAACACTTGTATAAGTGGATTCACTTGTGATGCTCAAAATACTTGTGATGTGTGTGTGGCAGGGCAGTGGAAACACTGGTGATGCCTTCAACATTGCCAGCAATGATGATGAAGAATTGTCATTCATGACAGCTACTGACCCAGAATTACTGTTGTTGAAGGCTGATACAAATTCGACTGAAGAGAAGTCTGTCGAATGGTATCTCGACACAGGATGTTCAAATCACATGTGTTGTCACAAGGAGTGGTTTGTCGAACTGGAGCAGATAAGCAAAAAGATAAGGTTTGCAGATAACAGTAGAGTTACTGCTGAAGGAGTAGGTACCATAAAGTTCCTGTCGAAAGATGGTAAGTGGTGCTACATCCAAGGGGTATTTTATGTACCAACTATGAAGAGCAATCTGCTAAGTATTGGGCAGATGATCGAGAAGAAATTCACCACCGAAATGGGTGATAACAGTCTCAGCCTGTTTGATTCGACCAAGAAGTTGATCCTGAAGGTGTTAATGCAGAAAAACAGAACCTTCAAGATCAAATTGCAAAGTAGTCGAAGAACATTGCCTTAAGAGTACTGTCGAAGAGGAGCACTGGAGATGGCACAGGAGATTTGGCCACCTCAACTTCAAGAGCTTGAGTCAACTACATGAAAAGAAGATGGTTCATGGGTTGCCTGCAGTAAAAGTACCTGTCGAAGTTTGTGAGAGTTGTTGCAAGTCGAAGCAACCAAGAAACTCGTTTAAATCAGAAGTACCTAGCAGAGCAGAGAAGAAGCTAGAGGTGATATTTTCTGATGTCTGTGGTCCTTTCGAAGTATGTTCCTTAGGAGGGAATAAGTACTTTGTCACCTTCATTGACGAATACACTAGAATGTCCTGGGTGTATTTGATCAAAAGGAAGAGTGAAGTACTAGAAATATTCAAGAAGTTTAAGGTAATGATTGAAAAGCAGAGTGAGTGTGAAATCAAAACCCTTAGAAGCGATGGAGGTGGTGAGTACAATTCTCATGGATTTGTCGAATTCTGTGAGAAAGAAGGAATTGTGCATGAAGTCACTGCACCTTACACGCCTCAGCATAATGGTACTGCTGAGAGGAAAAACAGGACCATCCTCAACATGGTAAGAAGTATGTTGAAGGAGAAGAAGCTACCTCATAGTTTATGGGGAGAACTTGTAGCCACAACAGTGTACATTCTGAACAAATGTCCCACAAAGAGATTGACTGGAAAGACACCTGAAGAAGCTTGAGTAGGAAGAAAGCCAAGTGTCAAGCATCTCAGAATAATTGGCTCAGTATGCTATAGACATGTCCCTGAGCAACTAAGAAGCAAGCTGGATGATAGAGCACAACAAATTATTCTTGTTGGCTATCATTCGACAGGAGCATACAAACTGTATGATCCTGTGAAGAAGAAAATAGTGAAAAGCAGAGATGTCGTAGTAGATGAGTCGAAATATTGGAACTGGGAAGAAGGATGTGAGAAACCTACAATGATGGACTTCGACGAAGTCTCTGATCGAGATGATCAGAATGAAGAGGTCAAAACTGAAGAGCCAGAAGAACCCATTGCTGTCGAACCTTTAAGAAGGTCGCAAAGGGAAAGGCAGAGATCAGTAAGACTAGAAGGATTCGACACTTACCCAGATTCTGCTATTACAGCAGAGGGAGACCTGACACACTTTGCACTAATGGCAGAAGCAGAACCAGTGAGCCTGGAGCAAACCCTTAGTCACAAGCAGTAGAAGGAAGCAATGATTGACGAGTTGACGTCAATCGAGAAGAATGATACTTGGAAGCTAGTCGAACTTCCAAAAGAAAAGAAAGCCATAGGGGTGAAGTGGGTCTTCAAGACCAAAGTCAAGCCAAATGGAGAAATGGCCAAGTACAAGGCCAGGCTAGTAGCCAAAGGGTTCCTGCAGAAACCTGGTTTGGATTTCAATGAGGTCTTTGCCCCAGTAGCCAGGATCGAAACCATAAGATTGGTAGTAGCATTGGCAAGTCATAGAGGATGGCACCTACATCAACTAGATGTAAAGTCAGCATTTCTGAATGGACCTCTGGAGGAGGAAGTCTATGTTTGTCAACCACCTGGTTTTGAGTCGAAGGGTAAAGAAGACAAAGTCTACAAGCTGGAGAAGGCCCTGTATGGGCTCAAGCAAGCTCCAAGAGCGTGGAACAAGAGAATTGATGGATTTCTCTTGGCTCAGAAGTTCACTAGATGCACTAATGAACATGGAGTATATGTGAAGAAGAATGGAACTTCGACTCAGTTGTTGTTGTGCCTGTACGTAGATGATCTACTTGTAACTGGCAGCAATGAAGTCGAAGTCGAATCCTTCAAGAAAGTGATGATGTCAGAATTTGAAATGAGTGATCTGGGACATCTATCATATTTCTTGGGGATGGAGTTTACCAAGACAAGTAAGGGTATACTCCTGCACCAGTCGAAGTATGCAGTTGATATCCTGAAAAGATTCGACATGAGCAACTGCAAGGAAGTTTCGACACCATCAGACACTAGCAGCAAGCTGTCGAAAGACGACGAAGGGATTGAAGTAGATGCCACCTTGTTCAAACAGATCGTGGGCTCCCTAAGGTACCTGTGCAACACTCGACCTGACATTATGTTTAGTGTCGGAATGATCAGCAGATTCATGCAGAAGCCGAAAAGCTCTCACATGGTAGCTGCAAAAAGAGTACTAAGGTATGTAAAGGGAACACAAAGTTATGGTATTCTGTTCCCTAGCAAGAGTGTGTCGAAGAATGATAATGAAGTGTTTGGCTACACTGACTCCGACTGGAGTGGAGACAAGAGTGATCGAAAAAGCACAAGTGGGTATGTCTTCATGCATGTATGGATCGACACCCATCTCTTGGTGCTCGAAAAAGCAAAGTATAGTTGCGTTATCCTCTTGTGAAGCAGAGTATGTGGCTGCTTCCTTTGCAGCATGTCAAGCATCATGGCTAAGCATGCTACTGGTCGAAATTGGAGTGCACAGGGTCGAAGCAATGAAGTTGTTGATCGACAACAAGTCTGCGATAGATCTCGCCAAGAATCCTGTTGCACATGGTAGGTCGAAGCACATAGAGACCAGATATCACTTCCTGCGTGACCAAGTAAACAATGAGAAGCTGAATCTGGAATATTGCTGTTCGGAACTTCAAGTAGCTGATGCAATGACCAAGCCATTGCAAAAGGGAAGATTCGAAGAACTGAGAACAATGCTTGGGATGATGTCGCTCAGCAATGTGAATTAGGAGGGAATATTGAGATATGCCTTGTAATTCTATTGCTTGTAATTATAGTAGGTGTAGTTAGGAACCTAGTCGAAATGGGCCAGTCGAATGGGCTAATCGAAATCATGGGCTTGGGCCTGTTTTATTGTATATAAATATAGACGTCAGTAGCATGTAATTTTGTAACCTATCTTTATGAAATTCAGTGCAGCTTTTACCTAATATTATATTGCCCTACTTATTCCTCTTGTCCTTTAGCGCCGCCACTTCCTTTTCTTCTCTCTTTCACGTCTTTATCCCTAACAATTTTAATCTCTTAGATATGTTCAAGGCTTTTCCAAAATATTTCTTTTCTTTAAAAAGTGCCTTTTTTCTTTTCTGTCTTTTTTTCCATGGCTCTTCGGTGTGAACAATCTCATGGTAGCTGAAGTAATTTGATATTCAATGAACTCGACTTAGTCATTTCTATCAACATTATTTTCATCAATTTGCCAATAAGCTAACAACCTATTTCATTCAAGGGAAATTCTTTAAACTGAGAAGATATTAGTATTTTGAAGAAAATCGTCGTTGTACAGCTAGCCGTTGGAGTGGATAAAGTTATATTAAGGTTGTATTGTACTTGAGAAAGAGAGGGGGGGGGGGGGGGAGATACTAGCCACTGACATTTCTACAGGCTAGACTTTCCTAGAGAGTATTGAGTCACCGTGTATCAGATGCTTTGATGATAGCTTATTGATCTTCTTATGTTACTTCTTCCTATTGAATAGATCTAACCAGTCATTTTGTTCTTATTAATTAGTATTGCTTGAGGAAGTCTGGATCTTCTGTTTTTTGATATCTTAAAATATACTACACACCTGAACAAAAAGTTAACAAAAAAATTAATCTCTTGCTTTGTTATCATCAAAACATTAAACTCTTGCTTTGTGATCTTGGTCGTGTCAAGCAACCAAACTACCTTAGATTGACTGTGTTATCCTTCATAATTAGAACTAGTCATTTATCATGTTGGGTTGAATTTCAGAAGAGCATCTTTAGGAATAGAAATGAGGCATGCATGCATGCATGACATTAGAGGCATGTACTATGGTCCTTAACATAACTTAGCATCAGCTGAAAGGAATAGAAATGAGGAATAAAAAACAAAAACTGAAAAAAGAAAGAGAGAAAGGAGAGGTCGAGAATGAGAAAGAGAGGAAGAATGAATGAGAACTCTAAAAGAAAGGGAAAGAAAAGCTTCAGCTTCTCAATCCCATTAGCCTTCACTTATCCTTCATACCACAACCTTCTACTACATCATCTTGTTTACACTCTTTTCAGTTTTCACCCAAAAGACATAAGCAAACAGACCCATAAAAATAGAACACAAACCCATTTCAAAACTGTCATTCACGTGGGAGTTGGAGCTGAAATCTAAATTGGGGGGCTTGAGTTTAGATAAAGGAAGGTCAGAATCTGTATAAGAAAACAAGATTAGAGGGAATGACATTTAAATTCGTGCAAATAGAGGTCTCAGAGTGAAGAGGGTTTTGCTGTCTTCTTCACAAACTATATGGGTTTCACTTGGTTCTCCACAAAATTCTGTTTTAGTTGTTTTCTTCATACAGAGTAAACTTGTTTTTATTGGATGAGTGTGCTCAACCAAGAGGAACTTTGATGCCAAATGAAGTCAATAAGTGTCGCAAAGAAGTAGGCTATAACTTGAAACAATATAAATAACTTTACAAGTAGTGTAAGAGATTTGTTAGAATAAATGTTGAGTTGAGATGAGTGACATGTAACAGCCTTCTTAACTAGAGTTTTGAGTTGAGAAGGTCACTTGAGTCATCCTTCTCAAGACAAGTTAAGAGGTAGAGTTATTTTCACAAATATGTTTTCACTAACCATAGAATTTTCTTGAGTAGTGGCTATGAAAACCTGTTCTTAATAGACACTCAAGAAGGCAAACTAGGCACATTATGAAATAAGAGAACTTAGGCTTCTCATCAAAAAAGTTTGTTATTCATCAAAACTACTAAAGAGATTTTGCCTCAACAAATATCTCTCTTTATTTAGTAGGTTACTCAAAAAAAAGCATGTTCAAATAAAATATGCATATGAAGAAAAATCTTTTAAACACGTAGTTTTATTGAATATTCTCTCTAGTAAGAGTTGATTAAAACTTTTATGTAAATCTGACATGGTTTTTCTAAACTCTGGCGGTATGACAATGGAGCAGGACATGATCGCAGGACATGATCTGATATAGGATTTGCAATATATTTTTATATGTTTTGAAAAAGAGGTAAAAATTATAGGATGATTTCGTATCACTCAGATACTAACACAAACACATTTTAAATGGCCTAATAGTTTGGCAACAACCTTAATTTAACATAAGGGGGTCTGAAGAGACGTTAAACACTTAGTTCTCACTAGGTAGTTAGCCAAAATAAGCGACTTTGTCTAAGTTGTTACCTAGAGAGGCCATAATACTTAGAGTGCCTAAAGAGGCCAAGAATAATACTCATTGAGTCTGGAGGAGATAGCGAATATTATTCTTGTTAAGTCTAGAGAGGTAGAAGCAAATAATACTCTTCATATTGGATTAAGTCCTTAAAGGTTTAAGGCAAAGTTACTCTTTAATGAGTGGACTAGGCGTAGCAATAGGTCCCGAACTAGGACAAATATAATCAAGAATTCTTCTTCTAACTCTCTCTCTCTCTCTCTCTCTTCTCCCCCCCCTCTCTCTCTCTCTCTCTCTCTCTCTCTCTCTCTCTCTCTCTCTCTCTCTCTCTCTCTCTCTCTCTCTCTCCCTCCCTCTCTCTGCTTTACTATTTTCCAATCAATGATAGTCAAATCATCTTAGTCAATGAACTTAACCTTAAGGCGTGTGTAGCATCGGCTATGGTCAAACAAAATCCCGTCATCGGTTATATTGCATAACCCCCATTTCTTAGGCCCTTTTTGGCTATTCGTCCATTGACACACTTCATTCATTACCGAACAAGTTAGGCCCTTTTTGGCTATTCGTTGAATATTACCTAAGAAGGATTATGCAAAAAAAAAATGAAAAATTCTTAAGTACCCTTGTTAATTAGTTGGGTACTGCACCTGAAAGACAAAATGTGATGGTTTTTTTTTTTGACCAAGTGGAAACCTGATGACTTTTTTTTGACCAACTGAAAAATACACTCACAACTGACATGTTGAGTGCAGCACCCAAATTTATGTTATGGGTACCTTAGTTGTCGCCCAAAAAAATATACACACACATATATATATATATATATATATATATATATATATATTAATAAATTATTGACACAATTGCAAACCAATATTATTTTTCTTTATGAAACATCCACAAGAGAGACATGAATTCAAATATAGTATGATGATAAGCACATAACCTTTTGGGGCTTTATTCTTATAAGTATAACATTCACATGTATCTCGATCTCCCCATACATATTTATTAATTAGTAAATATACTAAAAGAAACAAATAGTATCAGTACCATATACCTCATATTCAAGGACCAAAGAAAACCAATTATTGTTTCTGGAACGCAACATTGAACACCATCCAAAGCCAACCAACTATGATCTTATTCTTTTTGGAACACAATAGGGAGGGCACCACCATCCAATGCCAACAAAATTTTGCCATTGTCTCGCAGAACACCAACAGTGCCACATGGAAATTTACATGTGGGACAGACATCTGTAGGACACCATTGAATATTATAAACACCTGTAGTTTGAGTCTGTACAATCCTAAAGAAATTTCCATATGCTCCCACACCATCATCTCTTCCTGTGATAATGAACCTCCTTCCGCTTCTTGCATCTTTTTGACCCAACCTCCATTCTGTAGATTGCAGACAGCTTGAGGAAGCTTCAAATGTTATTTTCAAGTCCCTATTAGCCCTCACATCATCATCATCATCATCATGATGGACAGCAAAAGGGGTGAATCTCACAATCACGCCGTGTGGCAAGTCAGTGTTTTCAAGACCAACGTGTAAAGGACATGACCCGTTTGTGTTGATCAAAGTGGAACGTCCTCCATTGTCTGTTATAGCTGGCCTTATGAAGTATTCTTCATCCAACTCAACTGGGTCGCCACTCGTGTCTAGCACAAGTTGTGCTATTGATGTTGTGGCCATGAAAAGCCACACTGCAAGGATGGTGATATTTAGGGATCCACTAATTCTCATTGACATGGTTATTGTAATTATGTAAGTAAAACAATTGCTTCTGTTTTATGAGAGGATTTTCTAGTAGTGAATTAATTTTGGTGTTTCCAGACGACGTATTTATACAATATTGTATCTTCGCTATAATGTACGATGCTGTGGTTAATGAATAAGTGTCCAACCAAAGAAAGTTTCACATTGTTGGAATCGTCAGAACCAATGAAATTAAAAAGACAGGGAATGTTAAAATGTGTGTAAATGAATAAAAAATAAAACAATATTCTGTCCGTGCGTAAAATAAAATGCAAGAAACCAAAAAATGGTATCCGAAAGCTCACGATGAGTTTTCACAATCGCTTTTTGCGAGGCACACTAGGTATCTTTCATTACTGTGGTACAAAAAAAATGCATGAGACCAAAAAATGGTATCTCTCATTATTGTGGTACACTTTCACTTCACTTTAGCACAAGATGACAAGATGCATGAAAAAGTCTCAAATACGTAAGAACTATTAAGAAGAGTAGTTTATTTATTTATTTTGAAAAACATATTATAAACAGTGTTGGGGTTTTTTAAAAAAAAAATTATATTTATTTTGTATTTTTATTGTCGGTTATAGGTGATTTAGGTGATATATCCTTTAGGAGTGTGACCTCTTATATACTCTTTATTTTATCGTGTTATCTGGTAATATAGAACTTGTCACATTTGAGCTCCCCAACATCTCCGTCTCCGGTGTGAGTCTCGGCCCATATGGATGCAACCACTTATCAGGGTTTGTCCTGAGATTTTGAGTGACCTAGGCGAACTAATAAAATGGTGCTATTATAAATATTTGAAAATCATTCTCCTTGTATTTTTGTTGGAGTTAATAGCTAATTTGGTCTCTCAAATTTCATAAAACTTAAGTTTAGTTCATTACATTAACAATATTCCTAACCATGACATTTTCAAATCTTATTTGGTTTAGTCACCTCAAATTCTCAATGTTAATTTGATACATAACTTTTACAACTTATTATCAACTAAGTCCATGATGCCCATTTATTAAAGTTTGTGACTAAATTGATATTAATTAAGTTGTAAAAGTTAGAGCACAAACGTGGTGTAGACTCATTAGGAATATTATCAGGACAAAACTTAGGTACGGTTCCATAGGTGTGATTGGTGTTGTATTACAATCGCACCAAGACACGTGGATTAGGTGTAACAAAAAAATAAAAGATAATGAATAATATTAATAACAAATCCATGTGTCATTGTGGCTCCGTTTGACTGGCAAACAGGTAAGTACTGGACTGGCCAGAACAATACTGGACCGGACAGTACTAGACAACATCTATTTGGTGAACAATGAACTGCACAAATAAAAATTACTATAATTCCCGTTATAATGTTTAAAATGAGTTATATAACGTGTATTAAAATATAATTAAAAAACAATAATGATAAGTGTGCGAGGGAGAAGATGAGAGAGAGAGAGAGAGAGAGAGAGAGAGAGAGAGAGAGATGAGTGAGAGATATCATTAGAAGATATAAGAGAGGGTATAGGAGAGAGGTAGATAGAGGGAGAGAGAAAGAGAGCAATGAGGGAAAGAGATCATGATATTTTTTTTGAAAGGGGGAAATACTTGCATTAAAAAGGAAAATGTCATTACATTTGAAAGTAAAGTTACAGCGTGGAATTAAAGAGCATAATTGCTCAGGACAGGACCATACTTGGTCACCACAAGTCTTTGACAGTCCCCCCAAGTTGTGAGCATCAGTGCTAATGAGTTGGTCAGCTTGTATTTGGGTATTCTTTCTAGTGCTTGCTCTATTATACTCTGTAATAAAATCCAAGACTGAGAAACCAATTTGTTGGGGATTTGGCTTCTCATTTTTGAAAACAAATTGGTTTCTAGCATACCATACTTTCCAGATTATCACACAAAAAATTTGGGAAGCGATTGGATTAGAACTGGCCAGCCATTGCTGCAGCCAGGAGTACAGATTGGTGTTGGGTGGGATATGTATGCCTAGGGGTGATGCAAACAGAGCTAATTTTGTAATTGGGCAGTGCAAAATCATGTGGTCAGTGTTTTCAACTGCCAAATTTCATAAGGGGCAAATAGTATCAAGAAGAATACCTTTCTTACTTATGTTGCTTCTTGTTGGCAGAATGTTTTTGGCAAGTCTCCACAGGTAATCCTTTACTTTGTTGGGAAGATTTACTTTCCAGATCAGGCGCCACAGCCTCCCTTGATCAGGGTTGGAGGCACTAGGTTGATGTTTGTTCTTTGCTGCACCAGTGGCATGATATGCAGATCGCACTGAGTACTCACCATCCTTCTCCCAATGCCAAATAATCTTGTCCTCAGGCAGTCTCACAGATAGAGGTATGTTTAGGATCTATTTTACTTCATGGTTCGTGAAAGTATTGAAGACAATATCTCTCCTCCACTGCTTTGTGTTCTCATCAATCAGATCACTCACACACACAGGCTCCTCCAAATTTCTCCTAGGACTCAGCACTTTGAAATTGGATTACTCTGGCAGCCAATTATCCCCCCAAATGTTAACCCTCCTTCCATTTCCAATCTTCCACCTAGTTCCTTGGTTGATGATCTCTTTAGCACGGAGAATATACTCCTCCAAGCATAGCTTGGTTGGTATCCAGGTTTTGCCTCCAGGAAAGAGCTTCTCGGGTAATACCTGCTCTTAAAAATCTTCTCAGTTAGAGCTCCTTCATTGGACAAAAGCCTCCAGCAGTGCTTGCCTAAGAGGGCCATGTTGAAATCACTGAAACCACGAAATCCCATGCCCCCATTTTGCTTAGCTTTAGCCATCTTTTCCCAACTCATCCAGTGGATCTTCTTCTCAGAATCAGTTGATCCCCACCAAAACTTTGCAATCATAGCTTCAATGTCATGGCGAGTAGCCTCAGGAAATTTATAACAACTCATTATATAGTTTGGAATGTCCTGAGCAATAGCCTTGATGAGTGTTTCTTTTCCAGCTATTGAGAGAGCTTTCTCCTTCAATTCCTTAAGCTTTTTCCATATCCTGTCAGTCAGAAATGAGAATACAGCCTTCTTTGATCTCCCAAAAGTGACTGGAAGGCCCAGATACTTGGTGTGAGAATCCACAGTCGTTACACCCATCCTGTTACAGATAATATGTTTATCTCTATCTGGCACATTTTGACTGAATGATGATTCTGACTTCTCCATGTTTACCACCTGGCCTAATGCTCTCTGATAGGTAGCCAGGATATTGAGGATTGTTTCTGCCTCATTGGTGTTTGCCATAGTGAATACGAGGCTGTCATCAGCAAAGAAGAGGTATGATATTTGAGGAGCACCCCTTGCAATTTTAAGACAATGAATATTCCCATTCCTGACCTCCTGGTGAATAAGTCCAGACAGAACATCCGCACATAGGATGAAGAGGTAGGGTGACAGTGGATCACCCTGCCTGAGACCCCTTTCAGGAGAGAAGCTTTTGCTTGGTTGTCCATTTAAGAGAATTTGGTTAGTTACTGAAGAAATAATTATCATAATCAACTGGATCATATGCTCAGGGTATCCCATAGACCTTAGAACATTATCCACAAAACTCCATTCAATCCTATCGTATGCTTTGGACATATCAAGCTTCAGAGCCATCACCCATTTTTTCCCTTTCTTCTTTTTCTTAAGCCAGTGGAAGCACTCCATTGTAATTAGGGCATTGTCTATAATGAGTCCACTTTGAACGAAGGCACTCTATTCTTCATCAATCACATATGGGAAGGTGTGCTTGACTTATTGGCCGGAAACCCTTGGGAGAGATGGGATTTTTGCACATGGGTATAAGAAATATGAAAGTTCTATTTATATCATCCGAGGGTCTAGCATTGTTGAGAATGTCAAGAGCCAAATTTGTTACATCCCTACCTACCACATGCCAGTATTTTTGGTAGGAGAGAGCTGGGAGACCATCAGTGGAAGGAGAGAGGGAGAAGAGCAAAGCTTTGAGAAGAAAAGTGGAACCCTTCCTTTGACATTCCTTTCTCACACTTAAAACCTTCTTCAAAGCTCTTCACATTACAACTTTTATTTTCAAAACTCATCTCTCCATCGGCCACAAAAAATTGAAGTTGAAACTATTTCTCCCCCTCCCCCATTTTCGAAGTTGCATGTCAATGAATGGGGCTTTAGGAACTGAAGTTTAACTTGCATGTGCGATTGGGAGCTTGCTACTAGTAATCCTCCACCCACATTTCGATTTTGAGAGCTTAGGGAGAGGGTCTGAAGCAGGGATTCAAGGTTGGGAATTTGGGGAAGCTTGTGGTGAAGTTGGGACTTCGATTTTAGGTTGCTTGTGAGTTGAATTCAACATTTGAGGTGAGTTCTTCGCTTATGTTGTTTTCGTTTGATGTTTGTTTTGAGATTACTGCAATGCATGTGATTTTCCGGAAAATTTTGATGTTTGGAACTTAATTTCTAAGTTGGAAAGTTTTAATGTTTGTATTGACCATGAATGTTGATTGTGAAGCATGATTTTGCTAAGTTTTATGTTTAATCATAAGGTTTTTAATGTAATTGGAGATTAGTGAGGTCTTGGGGCATGATTGGTACCATTGGGAGACCCAAAATCCATTAAAAACGTGAAGGAAAATCTCTTTCTGCACATGACACACGGTCTGTGCGTCCCAGCGCACGACCCGTGCGCCTGCTTCTGTCACTGGGCACATGGTTCAATTTTAACACACCCGGTCCGTGCGCACAAAGCGCATGACCCGTGCGCCCAAGCGCTTTCAATATTTTTAAAACTTATTTTTCTCCATTCTTTGGGTACCAATTGCATTCCAAGTTTCTCCCTAACTCAAGTAACATTATTTACCATAGGATTAGACCCTAGTATGATTCGTTTATGATATGTTTGATTGTCGGAAACCTCTTTTCATGAGATGAGTAAAACGAACTATCTAGTACCATGTTTTTGTAACTTCCATGATGCCATGAGTTGAATCTTTATCATGTGATAAAGTTAAGAAATTAATTCAATGATAGTTTACGGTTTATAGATTGAGTTATACCGACATCATAAGCGAGTGAGAAAACCAACATATATCCAAGCATCGACGTCACCCTACTCTTGTTGGCCAATCATTGTTACCCCTTACAATCTTCCTCCTGAGATGTGCATGACTAAACCGTATATGTTTTTGACTTGTCGGATACCTAGTCCATCCAATCCAAAAGCTAACAATGATATCTTTTTGGAACCTCTGATTCATGATCTTAAGAGATTGGGGGGGGGGGGGGGTGGGGGGGTGTTTTGACATCTGATGCAACACGAAAGAATAATTTTATGATGAGAGCGGCATTGATGTGGACAATTAACGACTTTCCTGCTTATGGTATGTTGTCTGGATAGGGGACTCACAGTAAATTGGCATGCCCCCACTGCATGGAACACACAAAGGCGTTTACGCTAAAGTACGGGGGCAAGAGTTCTTGGTTTGACTCGCATCGTAGATTCTTACCGCAAGATCGTAAATTTAGAAAGAACAAGAAGGCCTTCAAGAAAGGGGTAGTTGAAACAGATTGACCACCGCCTTTGTTGACATCAGGTGAAATCTGGAGAAGATTTATGGATTTGCCACAAGCCACGGTGGTAGGGGAGCTCATCCGGCTGGATGGTTATGGACGGGTGAACAATTGGACAAAAAAAGCATATTTTGGAATCTCCCATATTGGAAAGATAATCTGTTGAGGCACAATCTCGATGTTATGCACATCGAGAAGAATTTATTTGACAACATATTTGTCACTGTGATGAATGACAATAATAAGGCTAGATTGGATTCTACTCTTTACTGTAGCAAACATCGATCCGATTTGAATTTGGTGGAAATGCCTAATGGGAAGATGTTAAAACCCAAAGCCAAATACTGTCTACCACCAGATGAAGTGAAAGATGTTTGTCGATGGTTGAAAGGATTGAGGATGCCAGATAGTTTTTCTTCTAACCTTGCAAGATGTGCCGATGTGAACACCGGGAAGATGTATGCGATGAAAATTCATGATTGTCATGTATTCATGGAGTGTTTGCTTCCAATTTCTTTTAATTCATTACCAAAGTGTGTTTTGGAACCTGTAACACCCTAAAATTATTTAATTAATTCATTTAATTAAGTAATTGGGGATTTAAATTAAATTATTTGATGTAATTTAATTAATTGAATTTATGTTAATATGCGTAGGAAGTATTAGAAAGTGGAGGTGCCAAACCAAATGGACTTGGGCCTAAGTGAGAAGCCCAAGCCCGTTATTCTTGTCATATGCGAAGGGTTAGTTTAGTTGGGGTCTAGGGTTGGTGGCTAATTCGCGAAATCAGAAGAGAAAACAAGAAAGAAAGAAAAGAGCGTGAGATAGAGAGAGAGGAAGGAGGCGGCCAAGAGAAGAAGGAGGAGAGGAATTCGAAGAGCAAAGAAGAGGGGATCTCCGTTGTTGCTGTGGATCTGTAGGTGACTGCATCCTAGGCATCGATTTCTTCTTGAAAAGGTTAGGGGAGCTCTATCACTCTATCTAATACATTCTATGATAGGTCCTAGATCTAAGGTTCATGCTAGATTTCGTGATGTTCTTGATGATTCTTTTGCGTTTCTTGATGTTCTTGAATGTTGACTTCCATATATGTTAATTATAATGTGTTTTGCGAATTCGATTTTTTGTGTGGTGTGATCTATGAAGTTGTCTTATGGGTGGTGATATGCGCATATGTTGAGAAATATGATGTTCATCTATGCATTGATTCGTTGGAAGTGAATTCGCATAGGGGTTGTGAGTGTCTTGGGCGCCTAGGGCGCCATGATAGTGTTAGTGAGGTTGTTTTGTTTAATTTGAGTTTTGATAAATTGAGTTTGGTAATTTTGAATGAGAAAAGTGTGTTTTTGTGTTTGCTGGAAAATTGGAGTTTTTATGCTTTAGAATTGTTAAGAAAAACCAATTTTTGTGTTAAAAAGGGTTGAACAGAAATTCTGGGCGTTGTTGCAGTTTCCTGGGCGCTGAGTGCCTGTCCTGGGCGCTGGGCGCCTGTGTTGTGTTGTGCTGCGCGTGGGGGCGCGCCTGGGCGCTAGGCGCCCGTGTCTGTGTTGTGCGTGCGTTGTTGCGCGCCTGGGCGCTGAGCGCCTGTGGCGCTGGGTTGTGTTGCGTTGTTGCGCGCCTGGGCGCTGAGCGCCTGTGGCGCTGGGTTGTGTTGCGTTGTTGCGCGCCTGGGCGCTGGGCGCCAGTGCCCGTGTTGCCTGGTTGCCTGGGCGCCTAAGGCGCCTGTTCCCTGGATGTTGCCTGATTTTTCCAAAATTGTTTTTATCATAACTTTTGACTCAGACGTCCGTTTTGAACGATTCAAAAAGTGTCGTGAAGCTTTTTACGTTGTCCATCTATGGGTCTAATTTTTAAAATGAAAAATTGTTATTTTCTGATTGTTTGTGGGCGCCCAAGTGGCTGTCCCCGGTGATCGTCCCAGTGACATTGAAAAATGACGTGGAACTCTTTAAAAACCCCTTTTGGTGTTTAAACAACAGTTTTAACACGGTAGTGTCAAAATGACTGTTTTGCCCCTAGTGGCCAAAGTTAATGGTAATGATGTGTAAATGACGAGGATGCCCTTGGTGGCTAGTCAAATGACTGTTTTGCCCCTAGTGGCCAAAGTTAATGATAATGATGTGTAAATGACGAGGATGCCCTTGGTGGTTAGTCAAATGACGTTTTTGCCCTCAGTGGCTAATGTTTGAGTTGAATGATGTTTATGTGTAAGTGACATTTGGGGCCTGAGTGGCTAAGTGATGTTAAGGCCTAAAAGGCTAAGTGACGTTATTTGCGTGTGAATTATGAAATGACAGGTGCTGTGCCTTTATTCGGCAAACCGGTAAGGGACGGGTCACATAGTTGACCATGAATTGAGTAATTGTGTATTTGTGTATTGTGAGTGGTGCATGTCATAGTGTCTCATGCCCATATGCATAAACCCAGTGATGTTTTGAGGCCTGAGTGGCTAAGTGATGATAAGGCCTGAGTGGCTAAGCGACGTTTTGTGAAAAGGTACCTTCATGCATATGCCCGCGAGTGGGTTGCATTTCATAAATCGATATGACATGGGATGAGTTATTGTAAATGATGTAAATGATGACTGTGATGTGGGTGTTTTGTGTATTGGATGCTGATTATTCTAGTGCGTAGCCCGTGATTAGTCCTTATCATATTTTCTATTATATAGACTGAAATGATGCTCACCCTTTCCTGTTTGAATGTTACCCCCGTGTTGGTAACGTGCAGGTGATTCCCAGTGAAGGTCTTAGCTTCACTTTTCTTTCGAGTCGAGTCGTCATGCTCTGATACGTAGCACTCAGGGGGGAAACGAACTCGGCATTTATTAATGATTTTTGATTATTATGTCCATGTGGACTATTTGGTTATGTTTTACTATTTTCCGCTGCGTAGATGGTTGTGTTAAGTGGAGTTTATAAGCGACGTTAAATGAGGCTTGAGATTTTTATGTTGAAGTGCCACGTGGATGAATGATCAATGAGTTAAACGGTTTTTGAAATTGATAAACGACGTTTTGTTTGAAGTATGTGTAACATTCCTTATGAACGAAATTTTCAAACTCTGATTTTTTTTATAAATAAAGTGGCGGGTAGAAAGGGGTGTTACATTAGTGGTATCAGAGCAGTTCGGTCTGTCCGGCCGGTAGTTGAGTCGTCGTGTTGAGTAACATTGAGTTTGTTACTCGTTTCTGAATTCTGTTTTCTGTTGCAGTGCTAGAATGGCCAGACGAGACGACGCTGCTCTTGCTGCTGCATTGCAAGCTATGGCTCAGGCGATGCAGGGTCAGCATAATGCTGGAGATAATGCTGGTTTTCGAAGTCTGACAACCTTCCAGAGGGAGAATCCGCCCACCTTTAAGGGCAAATATGATCCAGATGGTGCTATGGCTTGGCTGAAGGAGATCGAGAGGATTTTCAGGGTGATGAACTGTACTGTTGAGCAGAAGGTCCGCTTTGGTACCCATATGTTAGCCGAGGAGGTCGACGATCTGATGGATCAGTTAGTGAGTGCCCGTGTTTTCAGCAAAATTGATTTGAGGTCCGGATATCATCAGATTAAAGTAAAAGATGAAGATGTTCAGAAGACGGCGTTCAGGACAAGGTATGGACATTATGAGTATTCAGTGATGCCGTTCGGTGTGACCAATGCTCCTGGTGTATTTATGGAATATATGAACCGTATTTTCCATGATTACCTAGATCGGTTTGTGGTGATCTTCATAGATGATATTCTAGTTTATTCTAAGTCAGATGAAGAGCATGCTGAGCACCTGAAGTTAGTGTTGGAAGTTTTAAAGGAGAAAAAGCTGTACGCTAAGTTATCGAAGTGTGAGTTCTGGCTGAAAGAGGTGAGTTTCCTTGGGCACGTGATTTCTGGTAATGGTATTGCGGTTGATCCGGCAAAAGTAGAAGCAGTGTTGGAGTGGGAGTCTCCGAAGTCCGTAACAGAGATTAGAAGCTTTTTGGGTTTGGCTGGGTACTACAGGAGGTTCATCGAGGGTTTTTCCAAGTTGGCCCTTCCATTGACTCAGTTGACTTGCAAGGGTAAAGTTTTTGTTTGGGATGCTCGGTGCGAGGAAAGTTTTATGGAACTGAAAAAGAGATTGACGACGTCGCCTGTTTTGACGTTGCCTAATCCAGAGGAACCGTTCGTTGTGTATTGTGACGCTTCGAAGATGGGTCTCGGTGGTGTGTTGATGCAGGATGGGAAAGTCGTTGCGTATGCGTCGAGGCAATTGCGGATTCATGAGAAAAATTACCCTACGCATGATTTGGAATTGGCTGCTGTGGTATTTGTGCTCAAGATTTGGAGGCACTACCTTTATGGTTCGAGGTTCGAAGTGTTCAGTGATCATAAGAGTCTAAAGTATCTGTTCGATCAGAAAGAGTTGAATATGAGACAGCGTCGGTGGTTGGAGCTCTTGAAGGATTATGACTTTGGTTTGAATTATCATCCCGGCAAGGCTAATGTCGTGGCTGATGCTTTAAGCAGAAAGTCTTTGCATGTGTCGGCTATGATGGTGAAAGAATTAGAGTTAATTGAAGAATTCAGGGATTTGAGTTTGGTTTGTAAGATGACACCTCGCAGTGTCAAGCTGGGAATGTTAAAGATCGACAATGATTTCCTGGGCAGCATCAGAGAAGCTCAGAAGACAGATGTCAAGCTGGTGGATTTAATTAATGGGATCGGTAAATCTGAAGATGAAGATTTCAAATTAGATTCCAGTGGTGTGTTGAGGTTCCGGGGTAGGATCTGTGTTCCAGACGATGAAGAGATGAGAAAGGCAATTTTAGAGGAAGGTCATCGTAGCAAGTTGAGTATCCATCCTGGAGCGACGAAAATGTATCAAGATCTGAAAAAGATGTTCTGGTGGTATGGTATGAAGAGAGATGTGGCTCAGTTTGTGTATGCCTGTTTGACCTGTCAAAAGTCGAAGGTCGAGCACCAGAAGCCAGCAGGGTTAATGCAGCCGTTGGAAGTCCCAGAGTGGAAATGGGATAGCATAGCGATGGATTTTGTGACAGGGTTACCGAATACAGTTAAGGGTCATGACGCTATTTGGGTGATCATTGATAGGTTAACGAAGTCTGCGCATTTTATTCCTATTAATATCACTTATCCGGTGTCGAGATTGGCAGAGGTATATGTCAAAGAAATTGTGAGGCTGCACGGTGTTCCGAAGAGTATTGTGTCAGATAGGGATCCGAGGTTCACTTCCGAGTTTTGGAAGAGTTTGCAGAAAGAATTGGGTTCTAAGATAAAAATGAGTTCGGCGTATCATCCCCAGACCGACGGTCAGTCAGAGAGGACAATTCAGTCGTTAGAGGATTTGTTGAGGGCTTGTGTATTGGAACAGCGGGGTTCATGGGATTCCTACCTTGCGTTGATTGAGTTTACCTATAACAACAGTCACCATTCCAGTATCGGGATGGCACCGTTCGAAGCATTGTATGGTCGAAAGTGTAGGACACCGTTATGTTGGTATGAGTCGGGAGAGAGTGTAGTTTTGGGACCGGAGATTGTCCGGGAGACTACAGAGAAGATCAAGATGATCCGTGAGAAGATGAAGGCTTCGCAGAGTCGTCAGAAGAGTTATCATGACAAGCGGAGGAAGGATTTAGAGTTCCAGGAGGGTGAGCATGTGTTCTTGAGGGTTTCTCCTATTACCGGTGTTGGTCGAGCGTTGAAATCGAAGAAGCTCACTCCTCGATTTGTTGGTCCTTATCAGATTTCTGAAAGAATCGGAAATGTGGCTTATAGAGTGGCTTTACCGCCAAACCTTTCGAACTTGCATGACGTGTTTCACGTGTCACAACTTCGGAAGTATGTTTCGGATCCATCTCATGTGATCCATATGGACGAGGTAGAGGTGCGGGATAATCTCACTGTGGAGACGATGCTCGTACGGATTGAGGATCATGAAGTGAAGGCGCTTAGAGGCAAAGAGATTGCATTAGTGAAAGTGGTCTGGCTAGGAGCTGCCGGCGAGAGTATGACTTGGGAGCTAGAGAGCAAGATGCGAGAATCCTACCCAGAGTTGTTTGATCAGGTAAATTTCGAGGACGAAATATTCTAAGTGGGGGAGAGTTGTAACACCCTAAAATTATTTAATTAATTCATTTAATTAAGTAATTGGGGATTTAAATTAAATTATTTGATGTAATTTAATTAATTGAATTTATGTTAATATGCGTAGGAAGTATTAGAAAGTGGAGGTGCCAAACCAAATGGACTTGGGCCTAAGTGAGAAGCCCAAGCCCGTTATTCTTGTCATATGCGAAGGGTTAGTTTAGTTGGGGTCTAGGGTTGGTGGCTAATTCGCGAAATCAGAAGAGAAAACAAGAAAGAAAGAAAAGAGCGTGAGATAGAGAGAGAGAGGAAGGAGGCGGCCAAGAGAAGAAGGAGGAGAGGAATTCGAAGAGCAAAGAAGAGGGGATCTCCGTTGTTGCTGTGGATCTGTAGGTGACTGCCTCCTAGGCATCGATTTCTTCTTGAAAAGGTTAGGGGAGCTCTATCACTCTATCTAATACATTCTATGATAGGTCCTAGATCTAAGGTTCATGCTAGATTTTGTGATGTTCTTGATGATTCTTTTGCGTTTCTTGATGTTCTTGAATGTTGACTTCCATATATGTTAATTATAATGTGTTTTGCGAATTCGATTTTTTGTGTGGTGTGATCTATGAAGTTGTCTTATGGGTGGTGATATGCGCATATGTTGAGAAATATGATGTTCATCTATGCATTGATTCGTTGGAAGTGAATTCGCATAGGGGTTGTGAGTGTCTTGGGCGCCTAGGGCACCATGATAGTGTTAGTGAGGTTGTTTTGTTTAATTTGAGTTTTGATAAATTGAGTTTGGTAATTTTGAATGAGAAAAGTGTGTTTTTGTGTTTGCTGGAAAATTGGAGTTTTTATGCTTTAGAATTGTTAAGAAAAACCAATTTTTGTGTTAAAAAGGGTTGAACAGAAATTCTGGGCGTTGTTGCAGTTTCCTGGGCGCTGAGTGCCTGTCCTGGGCGCTGGGCGCCTGTGTTGTGTTGTGCTGCGCGTGGGGGCGCGCCTGGGCGCTAGGCGCCCGTGTCTGTGTTGTGCGTGCGTTGTTGCGCGCCTGGGCGCTGAGCGCCTGTGGCGCTGGGTTGTGTTGCGTTGTTGCGCGCCTGGGCGCTGAGCGCCTGTGGCGCTGGGTTGTGTTGCGTTGTTGCGCGCCTGGGCGCTGGGCGCCAGTGCCCGTGTTGCCTGGTTGCCTGGGCGCCTAAGGCGCCTGTTCCCTGGATGTTGCCTGATTTTTCCAAAATTGTTTTTATCATAACTTTTGACTCAGACGTCCGTTTTGAACGATTCAAAAAGTGTCGTGAAGCTTTTTACGTTGTCCATCTATGGGTCTAATTTTTAAAATGAAAAATTGTTATTTTCTGATTGTTTGTGGGCGCCCAAGTGGCTGTCCCCGGTGATCGTCCCAGTGACATTGAAAAATGACGTGGAACTCTTTAAAAACCCCTTTTGGTGTTTAAACAACAGTTTTAACACGGTAGTGTCAAAATGACTGTTTTGCCCCTAGTGGCCAAAGTTAATGGTAATGATGTGTAAATGACGAGGATGCCCTTGGTGGCTAGTCAAATGACTGTTTTGCCCCTAGTGGCCAAAGTTAATGATAATGATGTGTAAATGACGAGGATGCCCTTGGTGGTTAGTCAAATGACGTTTTTGCCCTCAGTGGCTAATGTTTGAGTTGAATGATGTTTATGTGTAAGTGACATTTGGGGCCTGAGTGGCTAAGTGATGTTAAGGCCTAAAAGGCTAAGTGACGTTATTTGCGTGTGAATTATGAAATGACAGGTGCTGTGCCTTTATTCGGCAAACCGGTAAGGGACGGGTCACATAGTTGACCATGAATTGAGTAATTGTGTATTTGTGTATTGTGAGTGGTGCATGTCATAGTGTCTCATGCCCATATGCATAAACCCAGTGATGTTTTGAGGCCTGAGTGGCTAAGTGATGATAAGGCCTGAGTGGCTAAGCGACGTTTTGTGAAAAGGTACCTTCATGCATATGCCCGCGAGTGGGTTGCATTTCATAAATCGATATGACATGGGATGAGTTATTGTAAATGATGTAAATGATGACTGTGATGTGGGTGTTTTGTGTATTGGATGCTGATTATTCTAGTGCGTAGCCCGTGATTAGTCCTTATCATATTTTCTATTATATAGACTGAAATGATGCTCACCCTTTCCTGTTTGAATGTTACCCCCGTGTTGGTAACGTGCAGGTGATTCCCAGTGAAGGTTTTAGCTTCACTTTTCTTTCGAGTCGAGTCGTCATGCTCTGATACGTAGCACTCAGGGGGGAAACGAACTCGGCATTTATTAATGATTTTTGATTATTATGTCCATGTGGACTATTTGGTTATGTTTTACTATTTTCCGCTGCGTAGATGGTTGTGTTAAGTGGAGTTTATAAGCGACGTTAAATGAGGCTTGAGATTTTTATGTTGAAGTGCCACGTGGATGAATGATCAATGAGTTAAACGGTTTTTGAAATTGATAAACGACGTTTTGTTTGAAGTATGTGTAACATTCCTTATGAACGAAATTTTCAAACTCTGATTTTTTTTATAAATAAAGTGACGGGTAGAAAGGGGTGTTACAGAACCACTTACTGAAGTGGGTCAAAATATGTGCTCTTCAACATTGAGAATGGATGATCTTATTAAGATGGAGCAGAATATTCCTTTCATTATCTGTAAGTTGGAGAGAATATTTCCTCCCGGTTTCTTTGATTCCATGGAGCATCTACCGGTTCACCTTGCTTATGAAGCAAGGCTTGGTGGACCAGTTCATTATAGCTGGATGTATCCATTTCAGAGGTAATTATCTATTTCAACATTTTATTAAAGTTATCTTAATTAGTATGATTATTAGTTTAATGAAGTGTTTTTCGTTCATATGTAGATTAATGGGTGATTATAAACGATTAGTGAAGAATAAAGCTAGAGGTTGAAGGATCGATCTGCACAGCTTACCTACACTGTGAAACAATTTATTTTTGTTCACATTATTTCAACAACTTTATGTTGTCAACAAATAATAGATACGAAATGGAGGTTGAAGAAGGATTGAGATTAGCTGCAGTCAGCTATCTCACTCTCTCTCCTCTCCCTTGTTTTTTATTTGAAAAAATTAAGGATCAAGATTTAAAGTTGAATGATCCACTGGTGAATGTGTGTGATGACTGCAGTGGATCGCGGTCCATTGAAGAAGAAAGACACCCGCTCACGTTTTCTGTGTTTAGCAAACCTGGACGCCCCTCGGGAAAGAAGTCAACCAACTACTTATCAGATAAAGAGCATAAATCAGCACATGTTCATGTCTTGATCAAATGCATTGAAGTTAAACCATACTTGAGTAAGTATGCTCCAATTCAGTTTTTAATCTATACACCTTTAGAGTATGAAGTTAAATCAGGTTTTGATCAACTTTCAATCTAAAGAGTATAAATAATTCCTTTTCAGTGCATTCTTATGAATTGAGGGTATAGGCGCTGAAGAATCTTCTATTCGTATACATGAAAGTTTTCCATCCTGGTTTAAGGTTAGAGTAAGTAAATAAAACTAATGTTTTAATGTCACACGTTTAAAGTAGATATGAGACATGACTTATTTTTTTTCCATATGTGGTTACTTAGGTTTATGAAGCGGAACCAACTCCCCAAATCCGACACTTGAGGAACATAGCCGATGGTCCTTTTCTTGAGGTGACCGAGTGGCACACGTACCTAGTTAATGGTTAAAAATTTGACACACAATCATGAAGCGAGGGAAAAAACAATTAATAGTGGGGTATATGTTAAAGGGGAAACAGGAGGAGGTGAAAATGACTACTACGGTGTGATCGAACACATATATGAACTTGAATACCCACGGTTAGAGGAACGAAATTGAATCCAAAATGTAATACTGTGAACATTTGAATGGATGAAAGGTATAAACTTTATGATCCGTTTATCATGGCAGAAAATGTGAGGCAGGTGTATTATGTTCCATATCCATCAACTCAGAGAGGATGGTGTGTTGCAATTAAGACAAAACCACGGGGTCGCATTGATGTAGAGGATGAGGTTCCTTATCAGGTGGATGAAATTTCGGGAGTAGATGAGGTAATTGAATTTGAACCGATTGACTCCTTATGTGATGATCGGCTCCAAGTTGAAGAAGTTGAAGCAGTATTAGAAGTTAATGAAGATGAAGAACAGAATGAAGATGAAGAAGATGAAGAAGAGAATGAATATGAAGAAGATGAAGAAGAGAATGAAGATGAATAATTTTATTAATCTTATGTTGTAGTTAAATTTATTAGAGTCATTATTGTTCTTGTGTTTTTTTTATGTTGACTCCTTATGTTGTCTTTAAATTTATTAGAATCATTAATATATCATTAAGGTTGTTAGTATCACATATTCTGCACTTGATTTCTTCCGGGACATTCCGGTACTACATTACTGTGTCGAAGTAATCGAGAAGGCGATCCGGGTCGCCGGTGCCAGCATACATTTTCAAGTCCTCAAGGGGCTTCTCCAGGTGCCTCGGGACCGGAAAGTAGTCTATCTTGCTGTTGAATGGCCCTTTACGCCTGGTCGACTTTTCCCTGGGCGAGGACCGGCGATAATCGTATTTGTCTGGAGACCTCCATGAACGAGGGCGATGTCGTTCATGCATCGGGAATTGTTCCCGGCTTCTAGAACGTCGCCTAGGTGATGAGGAAGCCAAATATGAGCTTTGCTAGGAAGACTCTTCAGGATGGTAGGTGTCATCATGAGTCCGGCTTGGGGGAGTCCGAGGTGGGGCGGTGATGGTGCCTCCTCCAAGCAGGAGACCGGTGGAACCTGCGGCCAAGATCCTTCCGCCTAGGAGAGTTACGCTGGGGGGAACTCCGATCCGAAATGTTGCTATCATACCCCAATTTTGTCCGGCTTAGGTCAAAACCCTAATTTTCCACAAAAAAATATAAATAAATAAATTGAAGAATGAAGAGCATCATGCATTGCATTTTGGCTCCTAGAAGTCATTCCAAGGTCTTTAAAATCATTTTTAGGGTTGGAATGCACTTTTTAGGCAAATTAGGGTTTTAGGGTCAAAAAGGGCATTTTGGTCATTTTTCGCAAAAAGATGATTTTTTCGCCAAAAATGCACATCCACAAAAAGTACATTTTTATTCTATCAAGGATAATTTTTGTACAATTTTTTTGAAAGAAAACCCTAGTCAAAATAATTAAAAATGTATTTTTCCATTTTTAGTGCATAGAAAAATAAAAAAGGGACCATTAAATATTCCCCAATTCTTAAGTGACAATTTTTATTGTCATGGGTGACTAGAGAGAATATTTTATGCTGCCCAAAAACATGTAACACATTTTCAATAGTTGCATTTCCATTATTTCCCATGCCCAAAAATTCAAAAAAAAAAACTCAAAAAATGGGAAGTGTCCTCAATAAGACAAAAGACCAAAAAAACAAGTTTTTTTTTTCTCTCTTCCTCCCCCCACCTACGAATTCTCTCTCTCTCTCTCCAATTTCTTCCACACTCTTCCATTATACCCTCTTTGGTAAATTACTCCACTCACTTACACTAACCTATTCATAAGAGAACCCAAAATTCCCTCTTTGGTAACAATTCTCCCCCAAAATGCCCTTAACCCTACTTCACATAAAATATCTCTTCCAAAATAAGAAATTCATTTTTTTCTTTTCTTTTTTTTTCCCCCTAAATTTCGCCCCCCACTCTCTCACTCTCACATTTTGTGTTTTCTCTCCATTCTCAATCCTTGTGATGAGTGATCTCAACCCTCCATTCAAAATCAAAGCTCAATCCTAGAGCACATCAAAATCACAAAGACTAAACTACCCTTAGACCTAATTTCATCCTATAAATACTCCCTCATTCCCACACCTAAGGTCACTCTCTTTTTGCTTCTCATAAGCCTCTCATTCTCCTACACAAAACCCTAGCACACCTCCTCTCCCTCTCCTCATCAAAAATCAACCACCAAATCCTCCATTTCTTGTTAGATCACCATCTTTCCTTCCATTCTCTTCAAGGTTGCATCATCAAATTGCTAAGATCTAGTAATTTTTGAGCTTATTATCTCCTTCTTCACCTCCTTGTGGTTTTGAGGTAATCCTTGAAGCTTTGCACCTCACATTTAATTTTCTTGCATAATCTCTCCTCTACTCCAAACTCCTTCTTGATTGTTGTTTGCTTTGAGAATCCATTTCAAACATTTTGACAAAGACTTAGGGAGCTTTGGGTGTTTAGATGGGTCCTTGGCCTTGAAGGAGTTATTCTTCTACTTGAATAATTTCCCTTGCATCTTTACATATTTTGCACTAGATTTCATAAATAAAGTTGTTGTTTATAGGCTTTAGTATTTCGCATATCATAAAAAAATTAGGGTTGATATGATTTTGTTGTGCTTCCTTGCTTAATCATATAAATCCTTGCAAAAAATAGATCTATGTTGCTAAGTGTTGATTTTGGTGTTTTCTTTATTAAATAAAATGTGGATCTATGTTTCCTTTGGTTCACACGCTTATAGATCTAAAAATATTTCCAAGTTGATTTTGTTGTTGTTCTTTGTTTAGTGATGTTTAATCTTGTTATTAGTATTTTATTTTTGTGTTAAATGTTACTTTTGTTGTTTGATGATTTAGCAATATGATTCCCACTAGTGCCTAGTGCACCTTGACCTAAGTGGTGAAGATTACTAGAAATGACTCAATTTAGTTTATGTGTCCATTCATTCTTGTGTCTTATTTTGCTTGTTGTAAATTGTTGATGATAGGCAAGTTGATTCCCACTAGTGCCTAGTGCACTTTGCTCAAAGTGGGAGGATTGCTCTAGGTGATTCACCTTATTTGTGTGTTTAGTTAATCTTTGCATTTTGGTTTGCTTATTGTTCATTGTTGATGATAGGCAAGTTGATTCTCACTAGTGCTAGTGCACTTTGCTCAAAGTGAGAGGATTGCTCTATATGATTCAACTTGGTTTTAGTGTTTATTTACTTTTTACCTTTTTACTTTACCATTCATTAACTTTTTACCAAAATATAAAAATATTTTACTACTTTGGTTTTAACCACTCACTTACTTTTTACTTTACCATTCATTAACTTTTTACCAAAACATAAAAATATTTTACTACTTTGGTTTTAACCACTCACTTACTTTTTACTTTACCATTCATTAACTTTTTACCAAAACATAAAAATATTTTACTACTTTGGTTTTAACCACTCACTTACTTTTTACTTTACCATTCATTAACTTTTTACTAAAACATAAAAAGATTTTACCACTTCCCATTTACCTCATGCATTTTTACTTTACGATCTCATTAAATAATTACCATTCACTTCATGCATTTTTACTTTACCATCTCATTAAATAATTACCATTTACTTCATGCATTTTTACTTTACTTTTCACTAACTTCTTACTTAAATTTTACAACTTATCAACTTGCAAAAATACCCAAAACATTTTCACATTCATGCATCTTCATTCATACCTAGTTTATGTGACACTCTCATGCATCCTCATATGCTTATATCTCTTGCATCCTCTTATGCATCCTTGTATGCCATCCATTCATAAATAAAGTGCTATGCATCCATTCCTTGTACACTCATGCACTTACACGCTTACCTAATCATGCATCCTTGCTTACATATTCAATCATTCAACTTAGAATACTCTATGTTTACAATCAATTGTATTCACTTGTTCTTGATGCCATGTAAATGTCTTGACTTGATTGTGTGCCCTCCTCTCCACTTGTATGACCTCCTAATGGAGACGTAAGTCTACATGCATGTTGTAGCATAGAGCCATTAGGGTAAATACAATCCATCTTGCCCACACACAATTACTTTGAGAACTTTGTTTTGCATCTTTAATAATTGAATCCTTTGATTGTATGGACATGTTTAATCTTGGTTAATGAATGATATGTTCATGTTTGCCTGAGTATTATTCATTCATTTGCATTTGGTTATGGATTTAGAATTGACTTGAAATGTTCTACTTCTTTTCTAAAACCCATTTCCTAAAATCATTTCAAAAACAAAAAGAAACTTTTACTTTCAAAACAAAAATAAATCAATCGTCATTAAACACCAATCGCGCCGTTGCCGATTAGGTCGTTAATGATGATGTTGTTTTCAAAAAGAGTTAGTAGCGAGACCATTCTAACCGTTGTTGTTCGGTCTTCGCAAAAGCTCTATCCCATTTTCGAAAACTTATTCATTTCCCAAAAATAAGTCAATTGTCATTAAACACCAATCGCGCTGTTGCCGATTAGGTCGTTAATGATGATGTTGTTTTCAAAAGGAGTTAGTAGCGAGACCATTCTAACAGTTGTTGTTCGGTCTTCGCGAAAGCTCAATCCTTTTTCAAAACCCAAAATCCGAGAACTACGTAGCTTTGATCCCTCTTCCAGTGAGGGTACGTAGGAGCGGGGTCCTGTCCCGTCAAGGACGCTCTTAAAAAATCTTTGTTTTGTCTTGATTTTCAAAGATACCAAAAATATCCCTTTCCCCCTCGTTTTCAATAAAACAAACTCCTAAAGAAAAGAAAAGAAGTAGAATAAACCGCTTTCAAACTCAAACTTTTGTCCAAACCACACATCAAGTTAATGGTTCCCTTTCGGTAGAAAGGAGGTGCGGGGTGCTAATACCTTCCCCGTACCTAACCGACCCCCGAACCTACATCTCTAGTTTTCAAAAGACCATCCGCCTTGATTAAAAGACCTTTTTTCAATGTTTTGGTCTTAAAATTAAAATATTGGTGGCGGCTCCAAACTTTTTCCACGTTGTCAAACGAAAAGTCCCAAACCGGATTTTTCGGGCGCAACAGCTGGCGACTCCACTGGGGACATTTTTTTAAAAAAGGATGAGGGTCAAGCCTAGTTAACTTGATGTGTGGTTTAAAATTAATTGAGTTGAAAGCTTTGTTTTACTTCTTTTATATTTGTTCACAATGCCATGTTCATGCATCCCTCAAATCCCATGTCCCCTATTCTCTGCTCCCTTTCTTAAGGTAAAAACATGCATTTCCTCCCATTCTATTATGATCCCTTCTTCTCCGCTCCCTTTCTTGAGGTAAGCAGTGCATATGACTGTTGCTGAAACCTAGGTTGGATTATTGGTATTGTGATATTGAACCCTAGGGTAGACGACATGTTATTGCTTGCTTCTGTCTGGACTGTTCTGGGTTTTCTTTTGCAGGTGGGGTATATGTGGGTAGTTTTAGGCGGTATGCCCTTGCTGCACACACTCACACCTTATGCTTACTATGCTTTGAGAGGGGCCTAAAACCCAAGGTCTGACAAAACTTAGGAGAGTGGAAACGAGTAGTGACTGGCAATTGGACTGTTGTCCTTCCGACTCTCACGAAAGTTTCAGCCAGAGTATGCTCTTTCATGATGCCTCACACCAGATGGCGTCCCATCGTTGTGGGTGCTATTGTGAAAGAGAATTAGCTCTGGTAACCCGGTGAGGAAGTGACTAGAACCCGCATGGGAGGAACATTTGAGTTGTCCTAGAACTTAGGTCCCCACCTTCGTAGGACACAAGGGGCATACCAAATTCTGTGTTGCATGGTAATATAGACATGTTTTCAAAAAAGAGTAGGAGGTTTTTCAAATAAAAAATAGAGAAAGAGCTGCCGTTGTAGCCTTTCTTCTGCCGGTCCGTACGAAGTGACATATGGCCCACTCTTTTCAAAAAAAAGGAGAGAAAGAGTTGCCGTTGTAGCCTTTCTCTTACTTGGTCCATATGAAACCACGTACGGCCCGCATTTTTCAAAATAAAAAAAAGTAGGAGGTGTTGCGCCCCGAAAAATCCGGTTTGGACTTCTCGATATACAACGTGGAAAAAGTTGTGGAGCCGCCACCAATATTTTAATTTAAAGACCAAAACATTGAAAAAAGGTCTTTTTTACAAGGCGGGTGGTCTTTCGAAAACTAGAGATGTAGGTTCGGGGGTCGGTTAGGTACGGGGAAGGTATTAGCACCCCGCACCTCCTTTCTACCGAAAGGGAACCATTAACTTTGATGTGTGGCTTAGAAAAAAGTTGACTTGAAATGATTTTTGTTCTACTTCTTTTCTTTTATTTCGTGTGAGAAACAGTTTTGTTGAGAAGAAATATTTTTGGTATCTTTGAAAAGCGGAACAAAACAAAGATTTTTTGAAAGAGTGCTTGACGGGTCAGGACCCGCTCCTACGTACCCTCTCTGGAAGAGGGATCAAAGCTACGTACGTTCTAGGGAACAAAGGTTTTTTAAAAGGGTGCTTGACGGGTTACGACCCGCTCCTACGTACCCTCTCTGGAAGAGGGATCAAAGCTACGTAGTTCTAGGCTTTCGGTTTTGAAAATGTTTTTGTGTTTTATCTTATTTAATTTTTTGGGTTTTTTTTGAAATAGGACTCAAGTCTTCACGAATACCAAACAAGCAACGGCTTCGAGTGGCGTTCATTACTAACTCGAAAGAAAAGAGTCGAAACCGGTAATCAAACAAGCAAAGGCTTCGAGTGACTACAAGTAACAACAATTTATTATCTTTTTTTTGAAATCATTTTTTTGAAAAAAGGTGAGCCTTGGTGATGATTGCGTTGTTTTTGAAGTTGGAATTTATTTATTTTTAGTTAAGGTGTGGGAACTTTCATGATAGCCAAACAAGCAAAGGCTTCGAGTGACTACCACTAATGACTCCTCATTAGCGATCAAACAAGCAAAGGCTTCGAGTGATGACTAATGATTTATTTAAGAGAAAAAAAAATGCCCTAGGGTTTTTGTTTGGAAAACATTTGACTCTTGATTTGAAACAAGTTGAGAAAAAGAATTTGATTTGGAAAAGGGGTTTTGGAAAACAAGTAGGACATTTCAATCAACATACCAATCCCTAGCCAATATACAAATCACTTAATTACAGTTCATGCAAGCATTACAAATCTAAGAGACAAGCAATATGCATAAATATGTAATAGTCAAAACTAATTACAAATTGCCATAAGAAATGGTCACACAAAGGTGAAACATTAATCAATTGCAAAAGGGTAATTCGTTGAATCATTTAAGGATCAACAATAAAAGCACAAGAGTTAAGTTCCTTTTGGTAATCTTTGACACTTATTAACAGTGCACAAAGGCATAAATGTCTAGTCATTTTACCAAATTTTAATGCTAAGATATGTGCAAGAGTTGAATCCCTTATAAGTAATCCTCAACATTTAGAATAGTGCTTGTAAACACATGTTGATTCCTCTTACCAATCATCAACAAATTAATGATCTAAACAAACAACACATTTGCGAGGCTCAAAATGACCAAAATAAATTGTTCACAAGTTATCCTAAACCATTAGCAAGCAAAGAATCATAAATTCACACCTTGTTCATTTGAAGACTTAAAGAGAGTTGAATCACTTGAAGTAATCCTCATCACTTAAAGAATGGTGCCTAAAGCACAAGTGAGAGTCATCTTACACATCATCAACATTTGAAACAAATATGGTAAACCAAATTTACAAGGACAAATAACATTATAACATCAAAGGTGGTTGAATCCTCTTGAACAATCCTCATCACTTAGCAAATAGTGCTCAAAGCACGAGTGAGAGTCATTTTGTCAATCATCAACAAAAACTTGCAAGCAAATTACATTAAAACAACTTGAGAAAACATTTTTAAGCACAAAGGCAAGCCAAAGAACCAAAAGGCAACAAAAACCCTATTTATTTTAGAAACTTGCGAAACATACATATGAATGGAAAATTATTTTTGCAAGTTTTAACATGATTCCAAGCATAATAACACAACAATCAAACATCAATGGCTAGATCAAGTATTATTAGGCAAGGATGAACAAGAAAATTATATTACACATACATTCCACATAACTTGCGAACCAAAATAGCCATAGATTCACAATTTTATTTCACCAAATGCAAAAACATCACAAGAACAACACATAATCAACACATAGTCACAAGAACAATTTATTTGGTGGGTGAGATGCCAACTCTCACCCACCACAGCCCCTAATCTACATTTAAATGATATTATGAGATGCAAATATAAGTTGAAAAAGGATTTTGATGCAAGAAAGTGGATGAAAATGCAAAGGGTTTTAGGTTATACCTTAGTTCCAAGCTAAACAAGAGTAGAAATGAGAATCAAGAGTAACCAATCACCAACACTCCTCAAAAATCACCAACAACAACCACGCAACCTTGAAGGATCAGCCCCTTTGATGATATAAATGTGGAATCAAAGATGAAAGGAAGAGGATATATGAATATGGAGTGAGTTTGAGGTGATTTAGTGGATGGAAGTTGAAAAGAAAATGGAGGAGGAGGGATGAGGGGCTACGGCTAAGAGGAGGAGGGAGGAGAGGAGTTGGTGTGCTAGGGTTTTTGAATGGAGAGTGAGGCCAAGAACTTGTGTGGGCTGATCATATGAAGATATATATAGTGCTCACTTATCATTAAGGGCTTCTAGGTCAATTTATCTCCCTTGTGCTCTAGGATTGCATCTAAATTTTGAACCAAGGGTCAAGATCAAATGTCACATGGATTAGGGGAAATTAGAAAGCACAAAGTGAGGAGAGAGAGGGCTGAGGGGCGCAGCATAAGGGGGGTGGTGAAGGATAAGTTCAATTACAAAATTGTATTTTTCCATGAAGCTTATTACACAAGTGCCATTTTAATTCAAATGAAAGGTGAGGATTGCATTTAACACTTGAATGGAAGGCCATGATTTAAACACAATTTGCAACCAATAAAATAAATCAAAATTGAAGGAAAATGGGCTGTATATGCGCAGCCAAGGAGAGAGTGTGAGTGGAATTGCAACTTGTACTATTGTACTACACTTGACCTTTCAAAATTCAAAGAGATATTCCTTATTCCCTTCTAGATAATTCTTCTAAATTCATACCATTTTGGGTCATGTCCCATGATTCAATGATTGGGCTCTGAATTTTATGATCTCACCAATCCCAAAATTGATTTGTTGACCCCACTCCAAAGGAAATGACCATTTTACCCTTTTGTTCAAAAACCGAATTTCATGCCAAAAATATTCCCATGATGCACAAAAAATACACAACTCCACTCACTTGGACTCACATAAATTCCTCAAGAGATGCATAATGGTTTTTACCGAGAAATTATTTATTTTAGTGAAATGACCAAAATGCCCTTTTGGTCCCAAAAACCCTGATTTTGCTCCAAACTTCATTTCCACTCTAACAATGATCCTGAGACCCTTTGGATGACTCTAAAACTCTAGAAATGCATGCATGATGAGAAAATAAGTCTTTTTGGCGAAATTACCAAAATACCCTTTGAACTAGGAAAAACCCTAGAAACCCTAGAAATGCCCTAAGGTGCTCTAAAATGCCATGCAATGCTTTTCTAACCCTAAATTGCATTATGAAACTTCTAAAATGCAAGCATGATGCCTTTCCTAACCTCTAGGATGAATGTCAAGGCTTGATTTATTTATTTTTATTGAAAATTAGGGTTTTGCCCTAAGCCGGACAAAATTGAGGTATGACAGCTGCCCCTCTTTATTTGGATTTTGACAAGAAATATGAATTGTGCGGGACATATTTCGAGGCAAAATAGAAATAAAGAATTCAGAAATTATACCGATTTTGTCTGCTTAGGGAGACCCGAATTTTCCTCTTTTCCTTTTTTATATATTTTTTTTTAATAGATGGGCTTGAGAACAAACGGGGAATGATTAACACTTGGTGCATTAACCGAGAGAGAAAATGATGGACCACTCGGGATCTGAAGGAGCACTAAGGCTCTGAAGGACCACTTAGGGTCTGAAGGAGCACTAAGGCTCTGAAGGACCACTCAGGGTCTGAAGGAGCACTAAGGCTCTGAAGGACCACTCCGGGTCTGAAGGAGCACTAAGGCTCTGAAGGACCACTCAGGGTCTGGAAGGCTGCCTAGGCCTTAATTGAAGGACCATCGTGGTCTGAAGGAGCGCTACTAGCTATGGTACTAGTAAAACGGTCTGAGGGGGGCCTTTGCATTCGAGCGGCCATGATGGGTCAAGATCAGATCCGGAACTGATATGTTGACCATGAAGGACGTCCGCTGTGTCTTAGGCTGACACAACTAGTCTGAAGGACCACTTGGGGTCTGAAGGACTTACCTGCAGCTCGAATACGAGGTGAAGTCTGCTTTTGAAGGGACACTTGGGTCCTGAAGGGATTCACGAATCCTGTTGGTTGATTGATTGAAATGACCAATGCCGCCGCACTGGATTGAGGTACCTGCATACGTCAGTTGATGCAAGGAATAGTGTATGGAGTATGAGTGCATGTTATGCAAAGGCATGTTATGCAGATGCATGCAATGCTATGATTTTGGTGTAATGATGAATGTGATGAAATGCTATTCCCGATTCTTCATCTCTTTGATTTTTCTCTGGTCAGCTTTCTTTTTTCTGACTGTTTGTTTTTCTTTGTTTTTTCATTTTTTTTGATCAGCTTTCTTTTTTCTGATCGTTTGTTTTTCCTTTTGCTCTTTTTTGAATGATTTTACTTGATCAACTTTCTTTTTTCTGATCGTCCGTTTTTTTTTTGTTTGCTCTTTTGCTCTTTTGGCTTATTTTCTTTTGCTGGTCCGCCCAACCTGTGAGACTGAGGGACTGATTAGAATTGCGGTGGCATATGAGCTGGGCACCAATTGCTTTGCAATTTGCCATCTGAAATGGTCTATGAGTGCAATTATTCTTTTGTGAGCTTAATTTTCTCAGCTACTTCCTTCTCTTGACTTTTAAGAATTTCGCAATGATTGTGATGTTCTATGATTTATGCACATGTTTTACAGGTCAATGTTATCATCATCATAAAACACTTAGTTGAGCAGAAAAAGCAGAGAAATAGAAGAACAAACAGATATGAGAAAGACTGAATTTTATTGATATGGAAACCGGTCGCACAAGAAGTTACGCCGATTATTCAATACATTTGAAGATTTAAACTACAAAAAGACACGAAAAAGAGAGAGGCTGATTTCTGACTGTCCGTCTCTATGGAACAGTGCCAACATTTATGTCTTCGACTTTGATCATCCTTTCATCCAAGTCTTCAGGAGAATTGTACGCCTTTCTTCACTTTCCTTGCCCAAGCTTTCTGACCCTAATTTTTGCCTGGATCGCCCTTTGCGGGTTTTCAATCCACCGGGTCGCTCTGATTTTGCCTAGGTCGCCCTTTGCGGGTTTTCAACCTAGCGAGCTAATTCTTACTTGGCTTGTCTTTCTCTTTTTTCATCTATTTCTTTTAGGCATAATACTTCTTCACTTGATCAGAATTGACTGGGTTCTTTAAATCTTCTCCATCCATATTCGTGAGTATCAGCGCTCCTCCAGAAAAGGCTTTCTTGACTACATAGGGGCCATCATAAGTGGGTGTCCACTTCCCTCGAGGATCAGTCTGGATGGGCAAGATCTTCTTAAGCACTAGGTCTCCCTCATTGAACTCACGGCATCAGACTTTCTTGTCAAAAGCTGTTCTCATCCTTTGCTGGTATAGCTGCCCATGACACAAGGCTGTGATTCTCTTTTCCTCAATGAGATTTAGCTGATCCAGACGTGCCCGTACCCACTCTGCTTCTTCCAGCTTAGCTTCCATGATTACTCGCAGAGAAGGTATCTCAACCTCGATAGGAAGGACTGCTTCTGTCCCATATACCAGAGAGAAAGGAGTTGCCCCAGTTGAGGTACGCACTGAAGTACGGTAGCCATGCAGAGCAAAGGGAAGCATTTCATGCCAATCCTTGTATGTGACCACCATTTTCTGAACTATCTTCTTGATGTTCTTGTTAGCTGCTTCGACTGCCCCATTCATCTTGGGTCGATAGGGAGAGGAATTATGATGCTGGATCTTGAACTCTGCACACAGATCCTTCATCATTTTGCTATTCAGGTTACTGCCATTATCAGTGATGATCTTGTCAGGAAGACCATAACGGCAGATCAGATCTTTCTTCACAAATTTAGCAACCACTGAACTGGTCACACTAGAGTATGAAGCAGCTTCAACCCATTTCGTGAAATAGTCAATGGTAACCAAGATAAAGCGATGCCCGTTTGATGCTTTGGGTTCAATGGGACCAATAACATCCATTCCCCACATTGAAAACGGCCAGGATGCAGTCAAAATATTTAATCTGGCAGGCGGCACATGGATATGATCAGCATAAATTTGACATTTGTGGCACTTTCGGACAAAACTGTAGCAGTCACCCTCCATCTGCAGCCAGTAATAGCCTGCCCTTAAAATCTGTCTAGCCATAGTATGCGCACTAGAATGAGTTCCGAATGAGCCCTCATGTACCTCTCTCATGATTCTTTTAGCTTCTTCTTTGGCAACACACCTTAAGAGGACTGAGTCATAATTCCTTTTGTAGAGAACCTCACCACTGAGGAAGAAATTACTTGACAATCGCCGAAGAGTTCTCTTGTCATTCTCAGATGCCCCAGGAGGGTATTCTCTGCTGATAATGTACTGCTTGATGTCATGATACCAAGGCTTGTCATCAGGCTCTTCATCTATGGCCGTACAGTAATGATGCGCTGGGAGATCCCGATGTTGGATTCTGATATGAGCTAGGTTTTTGTCGCAGCTGACATTGAACATTGATGACAGAGTTGCCAAAGCATCGGCCAGTTGATTTTCATCTCTAGGGATGTGCTGGAAAGTAATTGCGTCGAAAGACTCCATCAATTCTCGCACATAATCACAATATGGAATCAACTTGGGATCTCTGGTCTCCCAATCGCCTCTTACTTGATGAATAACCAGGGCTGAATCCCCATACACATCGAGCCTTTTAACTTTCCACTCTAAGGCTGCTTGGATCCCCAAGATGCATGCTTCATATTCTGCGATGTTGTTAGTAACATAGAAGCTTAATCTGGCAGTGACTGGAACAAAACGGTTATCTGGGGATATTAACACAGCCCCAGCTCCGTGTCCCCACACATTGGATGCGCCGTCAAATATCATCCTCCACCTTTCATCTTCTGGAGACTTCCCTTCATCAAATAGTGCCATGATGTCTTCATCGGGAAAATCATACTGCACTGACTGGTAATCTTGAATTGGCTGGCATGCTAAGTACTCAGCCAGTGCACTGCCCTTGATCGCTTTCCGCGTGACATACAAGATATCGTATTCTGACAACAACATCTGCCAACGAGCAATCCGTCCTGTGAGTGCTGGCTTTTCGAAAATGTATTTGATTGGATCCATTTTAGACACCAACCAAGTTGTATGGCTCAACATGTACTGCCTTAAATGACGAGCAGCCCATGTCAAAGCACAACAAGTCTTTTCCAGCATTGAATACCTCGTCTCACAGTCGGTGAATTTCTTACTCAAGTAGTATATGGCATGCTCTTTCTTTCCAGATTCATCATGCTGCCCCAGCACACACCCCATTGAATTGCCTAGCACAGTTAGATACAAGATAAGTGGTCTCCCAGCCACTGGCGGCATCAAGATTGGTGGATTCTGAAGGTACTCTTTGATTCTTTCAAAAGCTCTCTGACAATCACCATTCCACTCCAGTTTTTGGTTCTTGCATAACAACTTAAAGAGAGGCTCGCAAGTGGCAGTCAATTGGGATATAAACCTCGAGATATAATTCAATCTCCCAAGGAAACCCCGGACCTCTTTTTCAGTCTTTGGTGCTGGCATTTCAAGGATTGCTTTGACTTTATCTGGATCAACTTCTATCCCTTTCTGGCTGACGATAAACCCCAATAATTTTCCGGATCTCACACCAAAGGTACATTTGGCTGGGTTTAACCTAAGTTTGAACTTCCGTAGCCGTTCGAAGAGTTTTCGCAGATTAACAATGTGCTCCTCATCAATCTTGGATTTCGCAATCATATCATCTACGTACACCTCAATTTCTTTGTGCATCATGTCGTGGAATAATGTCACCATCGCTCTCTGATAAGTTGCACCGGCATTCTTGAGCCCAAAAGGCATTACCTTGTAGCAGAATGTTCCCCAGAGTGTTATAAAGGTGGTTTTCTCCATATCTTCTGGAGCCATTTTGATCTGATTGTACCCTGAATATCCATCCATGAAGGAGAATAAAGAATGTTGGGCTGTACTGTCTACCAGAATATCAATGTGAGGTAGAGGGAAGTCATCCTTGGGACTAGCTCTGTTCAAATCCCTATAATCAACACACATCCTGACCTTGCCATCCTTTTTCGGGACAGGGACGATATTTGCTACCCATTGAGGATACTTAGCCACTGCCAGAAATCCCGCATCAAACTGCTTTTTTACCTCATCTCTGATCTTCATTGACATCTCGGGCTTCATCCTTCTCAATTTCTGCTTGACTGGTGGACACTCTGGCTTCACGGGCAATCGGTGCTCAACAATATCGGTATCTAACCCTGGCATATCCTTGTATGACCATGCAAAGACATCAACGTATTCACGCAAGAGTTGGATCAGCTTTTTGCGTTCACCATCCCCCATGGCAGTACCGACTTTAACTTCTTTTTTATCCTCTCCCGTACCCAGATTGATTAACTCAACCGACTCTTCATGAGGCTGAATGATCTTTTCTTCCTGTTCTAGTAGTCTTATTAGTTCCGGAGGAGTTTCCCAGTTTTCCTCAACGCCCCCTTCAGTTTGGTTAATTGGATGATCAAAATCATAATATGACTTATTGGCACTGTTATTTCCAGAAACAATTACTTTCGATCTGCGTACGTATAAGCAGAGAGTAGAATGAAAAGCGGAACAAACAAAATAAAGTGAAAAGAAGGAGAAAATAAATGCAGACAAAGAAATTTTATTGATAGAATTCAAAACAAGTGTTTTTATTGATGGTGATGTCACTGAACATAAAAACATGCATGCCCTAACAAACTATCCTGAAGCCTTGGGCAGAGCTAAAGGAATGCATCACAAATCATTACTTTGAATTAAAAGTGATGGGCAAGTCTACAGCTTCCCAATTCTTGAACTTTTCATCAGCATGACAACGGCGGACCAAGCTGACACCACCTTCTTCATTCTTTGAACCATCCTCAATGGCGGTAATTTGATCTGGGTTTAGCAACCCTGCACTCTTAAAGCTTTGGCGAATGTCACAGATATGAATCCCTTTTGGCTCCGGGTTCCAACCTCTCAGCTTGGCCAACCTCACTCCTCTTCTTTCTTCAGCCACCTTCTTCTTTTCAGCTTCGGTTGGGCAGTATCCCAAACCAAAACGATCTTTGTTCTCTTTCAACTGAATAGGAGCACGAATTCTTTGTCCTTCTTTTCCCAATCCGCGTCCTAACTGATATCCCTGGGCCATCATAATCTTGGCAACCATTTCTTCATCTTTTGACAGCTTCATCACGGGTGATGGCAATTTACCCCCCTCGAACACGGCATTGGCAATCTCAAGGGATTGAAAAGAAGTCTCCAGCGACTCTTCAGCTGCTTCTACATAGCGGAAGGGAGAAGGCTTGTTAACTAGCATCTCTTCCTCTCCAAACACCACCGCAATCTTATCATCCACTGCAAATTTGACCCTCTGATTCAAAGAGGAAGGGATAGCCCCGGCCGTATGAATCCATGGCCTCCCAAGTAAACAGCTGTAAGATGAAGAGATGTCCATGATTTGAAAATTCACGTAAAAGGTCTCTGGCCCAATCTGGATAGGAAACTCCACCTCTCCTATTACTTCCTTCTTTGATCCATCGAATGCCCTTACCAGTGTCGAACTAGGCTTCATGAAGGAGCAGTCCACATCCAACTTGTTCAAAGTGGACTTTGGCATAACATTCAGAGAGGAGCCATTATCAATCAGCACCCGGGCTAACACAAAGTCCCCACATTTGACAGAGATGTGGAGGGCTAGATTGTGTTTTCTCCCTTCTGGGGGAAGTTCATCATCAGTAAAGGTTACGTGGTTTGCAGCCATAATATTCCCAACCACCTCATCAAATTGACCCACAGAAATGTTTTGAGCAACGTGAGCCCCGTTCAGCACTTTCATCAGGGCCGCTCTATGTGCTTCTGAGCTCAACAGCAATGACATCATAGAGATCTTCGCAGGAGTCTGGCTCATCTGATCCGCTATTTTATAATCACTTTGTCTTACAATTTTCAAGAACTCATCCTTTTCTTGCTCTGCCACCTTTTCTTTCTGGGCATTCTCCACTTCTTTGTCTTTCCCCTTTCGTACCATGTCTTCAACCACTTTAGATGACTCAGCCTGGGTGACCTTGGGGACATACATGCGGCCGCTTCTAGTCATCCCACTTGCCCCAGTGATGTTGGTAACAACAGAAGCACTTGAAGAATTTTCCACTAGAGGCAAGTTGCTGTATTTCCATGGTACTGCACTGTTTTTCTCGTAAGGGAAGGGAGCAGGCACCTCAATAATCAGCGGCTGAGATCTAGCTTGAGCTGGCTTCGGATTGTATGGTATCTCAATTGGTTTTCTGGTCCCTTTGCCATCATTGAACTGTAGCATGAGCACATTTTCTTCTTTCTCAACCACCTCCAGCCGAACCACATAGCGGTCCATCAAATCTTGTAAAACAACCTTAAAATCCTCACAAGCACCTGCACACACAGGGTTAGCGCATACACAGCCCTTCTTGATAACACCACAACGGCACAGCTCAGCATGTATATTTTCCAGAGGAGTCTGGATACACTTAACATCTCTTATCATTGTCTGTCCCACAGAATCCTCTACTGCATTAGCGGATGGTGTCCCATGTCCCGGTAGGGGGTTTGTAGTTGTGCTTGGACTGTTCGGCTTGAAAGAGATCCAGTTGGCATCAATCAAATCCTGGACTACATATTTGAAAGCCTTGCAGTCTTCCACTGTGTGACCGACCCCTCCACTATGAAAGCTACAGGTAGCATCAGCATTGTATCCCCTAGGGAAGGGAGGTTGCATAGGCTTCATGGGGCGGGTATTGACCAAATTCTTTGAGACAAGGTGATTGAACAACTCAGTATAGGTCATTGGAATCGGATCAAAATTAGCACGTCTCTTCTCTTGATAGTTCTGGGCTCTGTAGCCTGAATTAGTTTGCTGTGGCTGAGCTGGAATGGATAATGGCATTGTTTGCGGTGGAGAATTGAAAGACGGGCTTCTCCCTCCAGTAATAACATTGGTCTCCCCTTCTTTCTTCTTGGGGAAATTGGAAAAGAGCTTCTTTTGTCCACTAGAGCTACCAAAACCACCAGCAATCTTTCCGCTACGCAATCCGTGCTCTAATCGTTCCCCAATGACAACCATATCCGAGAAACTGGATGAAACGCTCCCCACCAACCTATCATAATATAGCGCTGGAAGAGTTTCCATAAACATATACACCATCTCCTTTTCAGTCAATGGCGGTTTCACCTGAGCAGCTATGCTCCTCCACTTTTGGGCATATTCTTTGAACGATTCTCTATCTCCTTTACTCATGTGCTGTAATTGAGACCGGTCGGGAGCCAGGTCCATGTTATACTGATATTGTTTCAGAAACGCTTCAGAGAGATCTTTCCAACTGTGAATGTCGGAGGATTGCAGCTGCATATACCAATCTAACGATGCCCCAGTCAGACTGTTCTGAAAATAGTGAATGAGCACCTTGTCATCATGAGCATAAGCGGCCATCTTTCTAACGTACATCGTCAGATGGCTAGATGGACACCCGGTGCCGCGATATTTATCGAAGTCAGGGGCTTTGAATTTAGGGGGAATGACAACATCTGGGACAAGGAACAACTCTCGGGCATCCCTGGCTCTAGTACCCGATCCTTCCACAGCCCTTAAACGCTCTTCTAGCAAGTGATACCGATCCCCACGCTGAGTGCTCTCAAACAAATGACCTTGTGGATAGTTCCCCGAACTGTGATAATAACCCCCATACTGAGCGGGGTTCCCCATATGATGGACAGCATTCTGAGGGTTCACGACAACTCCCGGAGTAGGAGTAGGTGAACTTCTTGGCAACACAATACCAGGACTAGGAGTATGAATTTGTGGTCCCATAGCAGATCCATTAGGTATAGTCATGACAGGTTGACCCGACCCCAAAGGAATAGCTTCAGCAACGGACGGCCTATAACCCATTGGCATTCCCCAAGGATATATCTGCGCATTCAGATGACCTTGTCCACTCGCCCCTGGAGAATGGGCAAAGTGACTGACCCCTTGTCCATGAGTAGTCGTAACTTCAGCGGACACCGGAGGAGAAACGAAAGTAACAACCCCTTCAGGATTTACAACAGCGGTGGCCCCAGCAGCGGCCCCACCCCTCAGATTCTGTAGCATACTCATTACTTCGACCATCTGCGCTTCCATAGCCTCAACTTTAGCCTTCAAGGCCTGATTTTCCTGAGCCAGTTGCTCAGGGTTAAGAATCTCCACACCCAACTCTTCTTGACTCAGGTGGTCCTCATCTCCGAGATGCTGATTGCTAGCCATCAATCTTGCTTGTAGACGGGTGAAATAGCGATGCAGACGAACCAGCTTGCCCTTTTTTCTGTTTGAAACCATTTTTTATTAAATGAAGAAATGAATTAATGAATGCAGTGCATGAGATGCGGATGGATATTAGTTTTATGCCGTGAATCCCGAGGTGTTCTATCTTGTCACAAGCGCATAAACTTTGTTTTTGATCGAGGAATCGAAATAGCAAGTCGACATACTTCATTGGTTGAGAGTTCAAAGCTTTCATTAAAAAAAAACAGTACAATATTCATAATGAACAAGACACAAGAGTACAATATTCTGAATACAATACTCGAAGTGCATGGTCAAAAATAAAAAGTACAAACAAACGACTCAAATACAGATGGCTTTGAACTCTCCAACTCGCTTCCTCTTCTTGCTGACGTTTGCGCCTGGAGATTGCTCCTTGAACTCTGTGATCAAAGCTCGGCAGTACTTCACGAATTTGTATACTTCGGGTGGAGTATTGAAGAAGTGCATCTCGGCTTCGGCTATCCTGAGACTCTTGGGGATCCCTACCATGGCCTGACTAGCCAGCCCTGACAGCTTTGAGAATTTGCCTTTCCACCATTGGATTTCATCTTTGAGTTCCTTGATGATCTCCTGATCTTCAATTCTTCCAAGCAAATCTAGGTAGCGCCGCTCCCAATATTGGCTCTCCACTCGAACCTGCCTGTATGCACCTTCTAGATGGTAGAGGTCTCTTTTCAGCCCATCAGACATTCCCCTTTCAACTTTCAAAGCCTGCTGATATTCTTTGAGCATTTCCTCAATAGTATTTCTTTCTTGCCCGAGGATTCTCAGCTGACCCCTCAATTCTCCCACTAGATGAGATTCTTGACTTGACTCCATAGCCTTTGCTTTCCAACCTTGAGCCTCTTCAAGTATCTTTCTTGTTTTTTGTTTGTATTTTTGGAGTTCTTCTCTGGCTTCTTTCAGACGTTTCAGTGCTTCCATCCTACTTTGTTTTTCTTCCTTGAATTGCCTAACATTCTTTTCCATAGCACTCCTCCTGACTATGCTTTCTTCTTCTAGCCTCTCTTTTTCCAAGGCCATCTCCTCTATCCTAGCCTGCAATGCCTTCTTTTCATCTTCCACTTTGGCTAGAGCGGATTTGACTTCATTCCATTCTTCATGAGTAGGGGTATAGGGTTCTGGTATTTCTTCCCCGGCGGAAAGTGCCCCTTGACTCAGTGATTTCGTAGTTTGCAGCTTCTCCTTAAGCCATTGGTTGAAAGTAACATCACTGATCTTCTTTGACAGCTCTTCAACCCCTTTTCTCACCACAGACCCCCATGATTGTTGAACTTTTCTGAGCAAATCATCGCATCTCGGCATCCCTTTGTAGAGGTAAACATGGGATAGCATATCTTCAGAGGGTGAATTCCTCATTGGGTAACCGAGCTGTCTTATGGTCAGTGAAGGATTGTAGTTAATACACCCCTGCGTCCCCATGAGAGGCACATTTTGAAAAGTTCCACAGCTGAATATCACCATCGGTCTGTCATCCCAACAAGCAGGTGTATACCACTGGATCTGGAGATCATTGAGGCTTCTTAGGAACTCTACCCACTCTAGAGAGGTTCTGACCTCCACGTCACAGCTCAGGGCGTAAGAAATCAATTCCTTAACCTTCGTTTGGTTTTGGATCACATGGGTGATGAGCCAGGCGTAGAGAACATGAGAAGGAAGGCATATCTTCTTTTTGTTGAAATGACCGTAACGAGTGAGAGCATGATAAGTGTTGGCAAGAACAGCAGGCACAGGATTGATAGGATTCTTGGTGTCCTTAAAGGCCAAGAATGCACCAATTGCATCTTCATCAACATATCTTTCCAGCTGAGGGAAGAGAATAACCCCGAATATAGTGAGAGCGAGCACTAACTTGAATAAACCCCAATTCTCGGCTAAAGCATAGGACTGCAGCAGGCCTTCAAAGAATTCTTGTGGATACCCGACTATACCATTTCTTTCTAACTTTTGCGGCTTCAGCTTGTCTATACCGACCCTAAGCAACGTTGCAAGCTTCTCATCAGTATAGTATTGTCCTGGGAATTGGTATGGCTTGACATGAGATTTGGAGAGTCCCAACAGCTGTTCATACTCTTCTAATGTAGGTGATAGCTGAAAATTCTTGAAGAAGAAACACCTCACATTGGAATCATAGAACTGACTCAAAGCCACAAGGGCATCCTCTTGAACCTTCAACTGCAAGAGCCTACGGATATTCCCATATGCTTGATCAAAGGAAATTACTTCAGCTGGGCCCATAAGAGCTGCACACTTCCTCAAACTATCAACATCGATCTTCTTCATAAACGGGAAGCGAGATGTAGACGAAGTCTTGCTACTTGATTCCATTCTGATACGCCTATGACAAGACAGCGCATCATTCGGTGATTCCCGGCAAGCAAATGCATATGAGATGCTAAATGGATGCGAATAAATGAATGCGGTATGATGCAATTATGATATGAATGATGCGTATGGAAAAAATAAAGGCGATGCATATGGACGGAAGTTCAAATATTGAGGAGCCACGCTACGTGCCGCCTCACGCACTGGTTTATTTGATGAAGGGAAATATATCATTATTTTTTGAAAATGAGGACCGTACGTTATTTCATATGGACCGGTATGAGAGAGGCTACAGCGGTAACTCTTTCTCTTCTTTTTTTTTTTGAAAATGAAACGGGCCATATGTCAATTTCGTACGGACTGGCGAAGGAAAGGGCTACAATGGAAACCCTTTCCCTCCTTTTCTTTTTTATTTATTTATTATTTTTTTTGGAAAGACATGTCTAAACTACAATGCAACATACAATCCGTATGCCCTCGTGTCTTACCAAGGTGGGAATCCTAAGTTCTAGGGCAACTCCAAAGGTTCCTCCCATGTAGCTCTAATTCACACCCTCACAATGGCTACCAGAGCTATAGAATCCTCAAGCCGACACCACAAATGTAGAATACTACCAAGTGTGGGGCGTCATAAGAAAGCGTACTCTGGTTGAGACTTTCATGAGTATCAGACAGACAAAGGTCTCGAATGACAGTCACTAATCGCCTCCACTCCCCTAAGTGTTTGTTGGATCCGGGTATAGGAGCCCACTCATAGCACACAAATCATAAGGTGTGAAAGTGTGTGATTGAGGACATACTTCCTAAAATCTACCCATCCCCACCTGCAAGGAAAACCAGCACAGCCAGACAGAAGCAAGAAATAATAAGTCGTCTACCCTAGGGTTTAATATCATTTCAAAACAAAATAAACTAACCTAAGGTATCAACAACAAACATATAGCTTACCTCAAGAAAGGGAGCGAAGAAGAAGGGATCATAAGGGCATAAGTATATGATGCATGAGATTACCTTGTAGAAAGGGAGCAGAGAGTAGGGGACATGGGAATTTAGGAATGCATGATAAGAGAAAAGAAGAAAAGGAAGAAAAGGAAAAGATAGAACAAAGTTTTCAAGTTAAACACTTTAAACCACACATCAAGTTAACTAGGCTTGACCCTCGCCTTTTTAAAAAAGGGTCCCCAGTGAAGTCGCCAGCTGTTGCGCCCCGAAAAATCCGGTTTGGACTTCTCGATGTACAACATGGAAAAAGGTAATAAACAAGGGTCCCCAGTGATTTAAAAAAGGGTCCCCAGTGAAGTCGCCACCAATATTTTAATTTAAAGACCAAAACATTGAAAAAAGGTCTTTTTTACAAGGCGGGTGGTCTTTCGAAAACTAGAGATGTAGGTTCGGGGGTCGGTTAGGTACGGGGAAGGTATTAGCACCCCCGCACCTCCTTTCTACCGAAAGGGAACCATTAACTTTGATGTGTGGCTTAGAAAAAAGTTGACTTGAAATGATTTTTGTTCTACTTCTTTTCTTTTATTTCGTGTGAGAAACGGTTTTGTTGAGAAGAAATATTTTTGGTATCTTTGAAAAGCGGAACAAAACAAAGATTTTTTGAAAGAGTGCTTGACGGGTCACGACCCGCTCCTACGTACCCTCTCTGGAAGAGGGATCAAAGCTACGTAGTTCTAGGGAACAAAGGTTTTTTAAAAGGGTGCTTGACGGGTTACGACCCGCTCTTACGTACCCTCTCTGGAAGAGGGATCAAAGCTACGTAGTTCTAGGCCTTCGGTTTTGAAAATGTTTTTGTGTTTTATCTTATTTAATTTTTTTGGGTTTTTTTTGAAATAGGACTCAAGTCTTCACGAATACCAAACAAGCAACGGCTTCCAGTGGCGTTCATTACTAACTCGAAAGAAAAGAGTCGAAACCGGTAATCAAACAAGCAAAGGCTTCGAGTGACTACAAGTAACAACAATTTATTATCTTTTTTTTGAAATCATTTTTTTGAAAAAAGGTGAGCCTTGGTGATGATTGCGTTGTTTTTGAAGTTGGAATTTATTTATTTTTAGTTAAGGTGTGGGAACTTTCATGATAGCCAAACAAGCAAAGGCTTCGAGTGATGACTAATGATTTATTTAAGAGAAAAAAAAAATGCCCTAGGGTTTTTGTTTGGAAAACATTTGACTCTTGATTTGAAACAAGTTAAGAAAAAGAATTTGATTTGGAAAAGGGGTTTTGGAAAACAAGTAGGACATTTCAATCAACATACCAATCCCTAGCCAATATACAAATCACTTAATTACAATTCATGCAAGCATTACAAATCTAAGAGACAAGCAATATGCATAAATATGTAATAGTCAAAACTAATTACAAATTGCCATAAGAAATGGTCACACAAAGGTGAAACATTAATCAATTGCAAAAGGGTAATTCGTTGAATCATTTAAGGATCAACAATAAAAGCACAAGAGTTAAGTTCCTTTTGGTAATCTTTGACACTTATTAACAATGCACAAAGGCATAAATGTCTAGTCATTTTACCAAATTTTAATGCTAAGATATGTGCAAGAGTTGAATCCCTTATAAGTAATCCTCAACATTTAGAATAGTGCTTGTAAACACATGTTGATTCCTCTTACCAATCATCAACAAATTAATGATCTAAACAAACAACACATTTGCGAGGCTCAAAATGACCAAAATAAATTGTTCACAAGTTATCCTAAACCATTAGCAAGCAAAGAATCATAAATTCACACCTTGTTCATTTGAAGACTTAAAGAGAGTTGAATCACTTGAAGTAATCCTCATCACTTAAAGAATGGTGCCTAAAGCACAAGTGAGAGTCATCTTACACATCATCAACATTTGAAACAAATATGGTAAACCAAATTTACAAGGACAAATAACATTATAACATCAAAGGTGGTTGAATCCTCTTGAACAATCCTCATCACTTAGCAAATAGTGCTCAAAGCACGAGTGAGAGTCATTTTGTCAATCATCAACAAAAACTTGCAAGCAAATTTCATTAAAACAACTTGAGAAAACATTTTTAAGCACAAAGGCAAGCCAAAGAACCAAAAGGCAACAAAAACCCTATTTATTTTAGAAACTTGCGAAACATCACTACAAAAAAATTAGTCATTAGCGAGGGACAGTTCCCTCGCAAAATGACCTGATTCCCTCACTAATGGTTATTTGCGAGGGACTTAGCGAGGGACTGGTTCCCTCGCTAATTCCCTCCTCGCAAATGGGATTAGCGAGGGAAGTTGGATCCCTCGCTAATTAGCGAGGGACTATGCCGTCGCTAGTTCCCTCGCTAATGACTGCATCTTTTCAGGTGATGGGACTCAGTTGCAGGGGTTGGTAAATGCGCAGGAATTAGCGACGGCTTTTTCCCTCGCTAATTCCCTCGCTAATGACTGCAGTTTTCAAAAAAAAAATGACACGTATCCAGTGCTGAATGGTTTGTTTTTTTTTATATATATTAATTAATGAATATTATATTATATTATTAATTTTGTGGTGATGTGTGGTGGTGGTGGTGGTGGTGGCGTGGTGGTGGTGTGGTGGTGGTGGTGGCGTGGTGGTGGTGATGGGTGGTTTAGAGTAGAGAGAAGGAGAAGAGTAAGGGAGAAAGAGAGAGAGGAGTGAGAGTGGTGGTGGTGGCGTGGTGGTGGTGTGGTGGTGGCGTGGTGGTGGTGGTGATGGGTGGTTTAGAGTAGAGAGAGAAGGAGAAGAGTAAGAGAGAGAGAGGGAGAAAGAGAGAAGAGTGAGAGTGGTGGTGGTGGGGTGGTGGGGTGGTGGGTTGGTGGTGGTGAAGAGTAAGAGAGAGTGAGTGAGAGTGGTAGGAGGTATGTGGTGGTGGTGGTGGTGGAAGAGTGAAGAGAGAAGAAGAGTGTGAGAGGAGGTGGTGATGATGGTGGTGGTGGTGGTGTTGGAAGAGTGAAGAGAGAAGAAGGGTGTGAGAGGAAGTGGAAGGGGGAAGAGGAAGGGAAGAGGAATGGTGAAGAGTGAGTGAGTGAGAAAGAAGAGTGAAGGTGTAAACGGATATAAAGGAAAAAAGAAAAAAATTTGTGAGGGAATTAGCGAGGGAACTGTCTCATCATCTGAAAAGTTAACGTTAGCGAGGGAATTAGCGAGGGAACTGTCCCTCGCTAATTTCTGCACATTTACCAACCCCTGCGCTGAGTCCCATCATCTGAAAAGCAAAATTTAGCGAGGGAATTAGCGAGGGCAGTCATTAGCGAGGGACAGTTCCCTCGCTAATTCCCTCGCTAATGACAAAAAAATTGACAGCTCTATGCCCTCGCTAATTCCCTCGCTAATGACTGTTTTTGCGAGGGACAACAAGTCCCTCGCTAATGTCCGTCGCTAATTAGTGTTTTTTTTGTAGTGCATACATATGAATGGAAAATTATTTTTGCAAGTTTTAACATGATTCCAAGCATAATAACACAACAATCAAACATCAATGGCTAGATCAAGTATTATTAGGCAAGGATGAACAAGAAAATCATATTACACATACATTCCACATAACTTGCGAACCAAAATAGCCATAGATTCACAATTTTATTTCACCAAATGCAAAAACATCACAAGAACAACACATAATCAACACATAGTCACAAGAACAATTTATTTGGTGGGTGAGATGCCAACTCTCACCCACCACAGCCCCTAATCTACATTTAAATGATATTATGAGATGCAAATATAAGTTGAAAAAGGATTTTGATGCAAGAAAGTGGATGAAAATGCAAAGGGTTTTAGGTTATACCTTAGTTCCAAGCTAAACAAGAGTAGAAATGAGAATCAAGAGTAACCAATCACCAACACTCCTCAAAAATCACCAACAACAACCATGCAACCTTGAAGGATCAGCCCCTTTGATGATATAAATGTGGAATCAAAGATGAAAGGAAGAGGATATATGAATATGGAGTGAGTTTGAGGTGATTTAGTGGATGGAAGTTGAAAAGAAAATGGAGGAGGAGGGATGAGGGGCTACGGCTAAGAGGAGGAGGGAGGAGAGGAGTTGGTGTGCTAGGGTTTTTGAATGGAGAGTGAGGCCAAGAACTTGTGTGGGCTGATCATATGAAGATATATATAGTGCTCACTTATCATTAAGGGCTTCTAGGTCAATTTATCTCCCTTGTGCTCTAGGATTGCATCTAAATTTTGAACCAAGGGTCAAGATCAAATGTCACATGGATTAGGGGCAATTAGAAAGCACAAAGTGAGGAGAGAGAGGGATGAGGGGCGCAGCATAAGGGGGGTGGTGAAGGATAAGTTCAATTACAAAATTGTATTTTTCCATGAAGCTTATTACACAAGTGCCATTTTAATTCAAATGAAAGGTGAGGATTGCATTTAACACTTGAATGGAAGGCCATGATTTAAACACAATTTGCAACCAATAAAATAAATCAAAATTGAAGGAAAATGGGCTGTATATGCGCAGCCAAGGAGAGAGTGTGAGTGGAATTGCAACTTGTACTATTGTACTACACTTGACCTTTCAAAATTCAAAGAGATATTCCTTATTCCCTTCTAAATAATTCTTCTAAATTCATACCATTTTGGGTCATGTCCCATGATTCAATGATTGGGCTCTGAATTTTATGATCTCACCAATCCCAAAATTGATTTGTTGACCCCACTCCAAAGGAAATGACCATTTTACCCTTTTGTTCAAAAACCGAATTTCATGCCAAAAATATTCCCATGATGCACAAAAAATACACAACTCCACTCACTTGGACTCACATAAATTCCTCAAGAGATGCATAATGGTTTTTACCGAGAAATTATTTATTTTAGTGAAATGACCAAAATGCCCTTTTGGTCCCAAAAACCCTGATTTTGCTCCAAACTTCATCTCCACTCTAACAATGATCCTGAGACCCTTTGGATGACTCTAAAACTCTAGAAATGCATGCATGATGAGAAAATAAGTCTTTTTGGCGAAATTACCAAAATACCCTTTGAACTAGGAAAAACCCTAGAAACCCTAGAAATGCCCTAAGGTGCTCTAAAATGCCATGCAATGCTTTTCTAACCCTAAATTGCATTATGAAACTTCTAAAATGCAAGCATGATGCCTTTCCTAACCTCTAGGATGAATGTCAAGGCTTGATTTATTTATTTTTATTGAAAATTAGGGTTTTGCCCTAAGCCGGACAAAATTGAGGTATGACAGGAGGTTTTTCAAATAAAAAAATAGAGAAAGAGCTGCCGTTGTAGCCTTTCTTCTGCCGGTCTGTACGAAGTGACATATGGCCCACTCTTTTCAAAAAAAAAGGAGAGAAAGAGTTGTCGTTGTAGCCTTTCTCTTACTTGGTCCATATGAAACCACGTACGGCCCGCATTTTTCAAAAAAAAAAAAGAAAAAAACTTGAACTAACTCCAATAAAGGTTTTGCCCTAATCTGCATACGCATAAAACATCATCATCATTTTGCATGCATCCTCGCATTGCATTCAACATAAGCTTTTACAGCTCATGCATGCATCCTTGCATTTCATCAAAGTTTGTTTGCCGATAATCCCAAAGTGACAAAGAATCTTGCTATAGGTACAGTATGGAATCAAGAAGTGAGACAGTGCACCCCCCGAGATATCCGGTTGTAAGTAAGGTTGATGTTACCAGTCTGAAAAAATGTGCTGACCTGTTGGGACCTATCGAAAGAGGATCATTATGACTTCGGGATCAGATGCTTTCTTTTCAGAAATTCCAATTGACTCCCACGTTGGAAGAATACCATCAGATTTTGGGTTTCCCTCGGACAGAAGCCGTTCCCTACCGATATCAAGAGCAATACTACACGGACGAGAAATTTGCCGCCCCGTTGCAAATAAAGGTAGAAGACCTGAGACTCCAGAAGCAGAAGAAGAACCAGGTGATGGGTTTCCCACAGAGTTATCTCGAGAGTCTGATGGATGTGCATGCCAAAAATAAAAACTGGGTGGTCTTCAAGCAAATCTTGGCACTGACAATCTTCGGAGTTGTCCTCTTTCCATAGATTGAGAGATTCATAGATGTGACTATCGTTGGCATCTTCCTAGCTTCCCAGAATGAGAAGAATCCGATCAATCCAATCCCGGCTATTCTTGCTGACACTTATTCAGCTTTCACTCATCACTGCGAACTGAAAAGAAAGAAAATCTCTTGCTCCTCTCACTTATTGTATGCCTGGCTTCTGATTCATGTCTACACTAATCCAGTACGGGTAGAGAAGTTGATTGATTATGCTATCACCTGCGAAGTGCGAGTTATGAACATTCAGGAATGGATCCAGTTTCTAGGGTGCCTAGATGAGCACTTGATTCGTTGGTATCTCCCATCTTGCTGGGAAGATAGGCCTGAGATAGTTTTCCGCTGTGAGACAATTAGGATACCCTATGAGAAGTGCGCCTACTGAAGAGATGGTATCCTCGTTTTACATCCATGAGGGAGGGCAACAAGATGCCAGTTTGATGAGAAAAGTTTTGCAAGCTTGGGGTATGGTGACTCGCTATGGAAAAGCAGAGATCTCTCAGAAAACCAAGGGAATCACTTTTGCTCGGTGGCTTGAGGAGAGGATTCAGAGTGTCCAGCTGCCATATCAGAAGGTATTGCAAAATGAGAGAGAGATGATAAGCTCTAGTACCCCGGTTGTTGAAGAACTAGGGGATGTCAAGTTAGCCCTGATGAAAGCAGAGGAGGAAAAGAAATCCCTGCAAGCTGAGATAGAGAAGTTAACTCAGAGCAACCAGAGATTAAAAGAAGATAATGTTTCCAAATCTGCTATTATTGAGGAGTTGGACAAGAAACTCAAAGAAGAAGAGAAAGAAAAGGTAGAAGCTCAAAAGTATTGGCAAGCGGCCAAAGAGGAAGTCAAGAGACAGAAAGCAAAAGGGAAGGGGGCAATTGAAGAAGTCAGTCAATGGAGGGATCTGTATGAAAAGACAAAGATGGAAGAGAGGACTACGAGGAGTCAGCTCGCCAAGTCAAAAAGAGAGTCCCGCTTGCTACAAGCCGAGTGGGAGAGCAAATTGAGCAGTGTGGTGCAAGAAAGAGATTCAGTGGAAATCCTCCTCAAAGAGTATAAGCAAGCTCTAGGATACGAGCGAGAGATTTCTGACGAATTGAAAAGAAACCTTCGGCACATCAGCGATGCATACAGGCAGGTGAAAGATGAAAGTCGGTATTGGTAGCGCCGCTTTGTTGAACTCCTTAGCAGAATTGAAGAACAGGCAATAATCATGGAGCTGAAAGATGAAATTCAGCATTGGAAGGTTAGATTCTCTGAGCTTGCAGAGTTGGCCAGCCAAGCTCTCTCGGGTGTGCCTAAGAAGCTAGGAAAGGCCGAGTGTGAGATGTCTCCTTTCAACACTCCGCCAGCAGTCTACAAATTTGTGGAATTCTGCAGGGCCGTGGTTGAAGAAGTCAGGGAGAAAACTAGGAGAGTCCCCACAGGCAGCAAGAGGAAGAGAACTGAAGTTTTCAAGGCTCTATGTAGTTGAGCTTTTGTTTGTAATTTCCGTTTTATTGTACTTTCTCTTCCCAGAAAGACCTTTATTTCCATTTTGAGTATTTTACTTTTTGAAATGGAAGACTTGGAGTCCTCATTTGAATGTATGGGGCGTAATTGTTTCATTTGTTGATTCCACTCTTGTTATGTTCTAAACAAATCAAAATTCAATGTTAAATCTATGGCAAGATATGACACGTTGGGGTTCACGGCAAGACAAACTAAAACTAACACTCATCTGCATTGCACGCATTGCATTCATTAATTTATTCCCTCACTTAATAAAAATGTTCTGCCAACAGAAGCAAGAGGCAAGCTGGTTCGCTGCCACCGATACTTCACCCGATTACAAGCAAGGCTGATGGCTGATCCTCAAGGGCATCTAGAGATTGAAACTGAAAGTAATCCAGAACATGAAGATTTGGGCGTGCAAATTCTGAATCCTGAGCAGCTGGCTCAGGAGAACCAAGTGCTTAAGAATAAGGTTGGGGCAATGGAGGCCCAGATGCATGAGATGATGGTCATGCTGCAAAGTTTAAAGAGTGGGACAGCTGCTGAAGGTGCTACCGTCGTGGGTCCAGATGGTGTCACTTCTTTCGTTCCTCCTCCAATATCAGCCACAGTTCCTCCGGGATCCGGGGTCAGTCCTCCCGTCTTTGCTTCAGGAATGAATGGGCCGAATCAATACACTTCACAAGGATATCCTTGGGGTATGCCTGCTGGGTACATGCCGCGAAATGTTGGACCTATCCCCGTCAATAAGGTTGCGCCTAATCAGGTCACTGCCGCCGTGTCCGGGGGAGCTGCCGGAGGACCGCAGATCCAAGTTCCTAGTCCTCATGCTGTGCTCAGTCCTACTCCAGGGCTTGCAGCACACCCTCACAATGTTCCTCCGCCTGGAGGGTATTATTACAGTATGGGGAGTCACCCCCAAGGACATATGTTTAAGGGATCACAGCCAAGTGACCCGATTCGTGCACTTGAAGAAAGAGTAAAGGCAATGGAGGGTGTTGGTGTCAGAGCCAAGGAAGCTCGTGAGCTGTGCTTAGTCCCAGATTTGGTTCTGCCACCAAAGTTCAAAGCTCCCGAAGTGGACAAATACAGAGGAACAGGCTGTCCGGAGAGCCATGTTACGATGTTTGTCCGAAAAATGGGTCCTTACGCCAATGATGACAAACTGCTGATTTACTGCTTTCAAAACAGTTTGGCTGGAGCGCCTCTAGATTGGTACATGAAACTGCAATCCTCTGAAATTCGTTGTTGGAAAGATTTGTGCGAAGCATTCATGAGACAATATAAGTATAACATGGACATGGCTCCAGACAGGTCGCAATTGCAACACATGAGTAAGGGCGAAAGGGAGACTTTCAAAGAATATGCCCAGAAATGGCGAAGCCTAGCCGCCCAGGTCCAACCTCCTTTGACTGAAAAAGAAATGGTGTACACGTTCTTGGAAACTCTGCCAGCAATTTACTATGACCGGCTGATTACAAGTGTTTAAACTAGCTTCTCCGATATGATAGTCTTCGGGGAAAGACTTGAGCATGGTCTCCAAAGTGGGAAGATTTCGAATCACCTCAGTAATGCAGGAAGCTCTAGTGGTTCAAGCAATCAGAAGAAGCCTCACTCCCATTTCCCGAGGAAGAAGGAAGGGGAAACAAATGTAATCTCAGGAGGAAGTTCATCCTTTGGTACCCCTCCACCACGAACTGTTCCATTTTCTGCTCTTGTGCCATCCCAGCAAGGCAGTGACAGTCACAGGGCTCAGGGTTATCAGTACAAGAAGCGGACCAGTTTTGATCCAATACCAATGACATACACTGAATTGTTTGATCATTTGACTTCCAAGAACTTGATCAACACCCGGCCAATGAAGGCCCTGCAGCCACCATTTCCCAGAGGTTACAACGCTAATGCTACCTGCAGTTTCCACGAAAACGCGGTCGGTCATACTGTGGAGGAATGTAAAGCCTTCAAGCATGTGGTGCAAGACCTAGTAGATGCTGGATGGATCTCATTCAAGCAGAGAAGCCCGAATACAACAACTAATCCATTGCCAGGTCATCAGAGGCCAGCTACCAATGCTATAGAAAGTTCCGTTGGGCAATTGGTAAAGGATGTGCAGAAGATCAAGACCCTGTTGGGTGTTATCTACTCTGAGTTATGCCATGTTGGGGTGGTTAAGAAGGGGTGTTGCCATGAAGAGGGGTGTGCTGACTCCACGTGCATGGGGAATTGTGAAAGCTTTGAGATGATCCTGCAGGACCTGATGGATCGGCGTGTGGTCCAGATAGGAACCCATGATGTTGCTGTCATCAAGGATGGTTTTGAGTCTGAAGAGGGTGGTGCAAGTTTGGTTCGACGCTGCGGTGCCAGTGAAAAATTAAAGAATTGGAAGGCTGCTGATCTTCCTGTGACTTTTAATTTAAAGTAATCATTTGTAATGCAACCCTGTGGCTCTGCCCAAGGCCATAGGACAAGTTGTTAGGGGCGAGCATGTTTTTATTTTCAGAATCATCATCATTAATAAAAACGTTGTTTTTGAATTTCAATCAATAAAAATCAATCCTTTTCATTTCATGTATCTTTTCCTCGCTTTATTATTGTTTGCTTGCTTGTCTCGCCTTTCATTCTGCTTTTTTGCTTCGGCAAAATGCAGATCCACAGCAATTGTCTCCCAAAATAACAGTGCCAACAGTCCATATTTTGACTTTGATCACCCTATTAATCAAGCTGGGGGGGATGTTGAGGAAGACTGGGAAGCTCCTCCAGAACTCATGAGGTTAATGAAACAGGAAGAAAGGGTAATTCAGCCACACGGAGAATCTACTGAAGTGATCAACTTGGGTACAGCTGAGAGCAAGAAAGAGGTCAAAGTGGGTACCGCCATGAATGGCGAGGATCGCATGAAGTTGGTTCAGCTGTTGCACGATTATATGGATGTGTTTGCATGGTCCTACCAAGATATGCCTGGGTTGGATACTGACATTGTGATGCATAAGTTGCCAGTCAAACCTGAATGCACGCCTGTGAAGCAGAAACTTAAAAGGATGAAGCCTGAGATGTCCCTAAAGATTAGGGATGAGGTAAAAAAGCAGTTTGACGCCGGATTCCTAGCGGTGGCCAAATACCCACAGTGGGTTGCCAATATTGTCCCGGTTCCGAAGAAGGACGAGAAGGTCAGAATGTGCGTTGACTACCGAGATCTGAATCGTGCTAGTCCTAAAGACGATTTTCCTTTGCCCCACATTGATGTCTTAGTGGATAGTACAGCTCAACACTCGTTATTCTCCTTCATGGATGGATATTCGGGATATAATCAGATCAAGATGGACCCCGAAGATATGGAAAAGACAACCTTCATAACGCTTTGGGGAACGTTCTGTTACAAGGTCATGCCATTCGGGTTAAAGAACGCTGGTGCAACCTACCAAAGGGCCATGGTCACGCTGTTTCACGACATGATGCATAAGGAGATTGAGGTTTATGTGGATGACATGATCGCAAAATCTAAAACCGACGAGGAGCATATTGTCAATCTGCAGAAGCTCTTTGAACGGTTGAGGAAATATAAACTCAAGTTAAACCCGGCCAAGTGCACGTTTGGGGTGAGATCAGGGAAGTTGTTAGGCTTCATTGTCAGCCAGAAGGGAATCGAGGTGGATCCAGACAAAGTAAAAGCCATCCTCGAGATGCCGGTGCCCAAAACAGAGAAAGAAGTCCGTGGTTTCCTCGGAAGGTTGAATTACATATCCCAATTCATCTTCCAGTTGACTGCTACTTGTGAGCCGATCTTCAAACTGCTGTGCAAAAATCAAGAGTTGAAGTGGAATGACCAGTGTCAAGCTGCCTTTGAGAAAATCAAGGTGTACTTGCAGAATCCACCAGTCTTAATGCCACCTGTGTCAGGCAGGCCTCTCATCTTATACCTTATAGTGCTAGATAATTCAATGGGCTGTGTGTTGGGGCAGCATGATGAATCCGGGAAAAAGGAGCATGCCATATACTATCTTAGCAAAAATTTCACCGATTGTGAGACAAGATATTCTATGCTGGAAAAGACTTGTTGTGCTCTAGTTTGGGCTGCTCACCGTTTAAGGCAGTACATGCTGAGTCACACCACTTGGTTGGTGTCAAAAATGGATCCAATCAAGTACATATTTGAGAAGCCAGCTCTTACAGGACGAATTGCCCGTTGGCAGATGCAATTATCAGAATACGATATCCTGTATGTCACACAAAAAGCAGTTAAAGGTAGTGCACTTGCTGAGTATTTGGCATGTCAGCCGATTCCAGACTACCAACCAATGCAGCATGATTTTCCTGGTGAAGATATCATGGCACTGCTTGATGAGGGGAAGTCCCAAGAAAGTGAAAGGTGGAGAATGATCTTCGACGGTGCGTCAAATGTATGGGGGCATGGGGAAGGTGCTGTGTTAATATCTCCTGACAATCGCTTCGTTCCTGTCACTGCAAGGTTGAGCTTCTATGTCACAAACAACATAGCAGAGTATGAAGCGTGCATCTTGGGTATTCAAGCAGCCCTAGAATGGAAAGTTAAAAGGCTAGATGTGTATGGAGATTCAGCCCTGGTTATTCATCAAGTAAGAGGCAATTGGGAGACCAGAGATCCCAAACTGATTCCTTATTGTGTTTATGTGCAAGAGTTGATGGAGTCTTTTGACGAAATCACTTTCAAACACATCCCTCGAAGCGAAAACTAGCTGGCTGATGCATTGGCAATTTTATCATCCATGTTCAATATCAATTGTGATAAAAGCTTGACTCATGTCACAATTCAGCACCGGAATCTACCTGCGCATCACTACTGCACAGCCATAGATGAAGAGCCGGATGACAAGCCTTGGTATCATGATATCAAACAGTACATCATCAGCAGAGAATACCCTCCTGGGGCATCTGAAAATGACAAGAGAACTCTTCGGTGACTGTCAAGGAACTTCTTCCTCAGCGGTGAGGCTCTCTACAAAAGGAATTATGACATGGTCCTCTTAAGATGTGTTCCTAAAGAAGAAGCTGAAAGAATCATGAAAGATGTACACGAGGGCTCATTCGGAACTCATTCCAGTGCGCATACTATGGCTAGACAGATTTTAAGGGCGGGCTATTACTGGTTGCAGATGGAAGGTGACTGCTACAGCTTTGTCCGAAAGTGCCACAAGTGCCAAATCTACGCTGACCACATTCATGTGCCGCCTGCCAAATTGAATGTTCTGACTGCATCCTGGCCGCTTTCAATGTGGGGAATGGATGTCATCGGTCCCATTGAACCCAAAGCATCAAATGGGCATCGCTTCATCTTGGTCGCCATTGACTATTTCACGAAGTGGGTTGAAGCTGCCTCATACTCCAGTGTAACCAGTTCAGTGGTTGCCAAATTTGTGAAGAAGGATCTGATTTGCCGTTATGGTCTTCCTAACATGATCATCACTGATAATGGCAGCAATCTAAATAGCAAAATGATGAAGGACCTGTGCGCAGAGTTCAAAATTCAGCATCATAATTCTTCCCCCTATCGGCTCAAGATGAATGGAGCAGTGGAGGCAGCTAACAAGAACATCAAAAAGATTGTGCAAAAAATGGTGGTCACATACAAGGATTGGCATGAAATGCTTCCCTTTGCTTTGCATGGCTATTGTACTTCAATGCGTACCTCAACTGGGGCAATTCCTTTCTCTCTGGTATACGGGTCAGAGGCGGTCCTCCCAATCGAGGTTGAGATACCATCCCTACGGGTACTCATGGAAGCTAAACTGGAAGAAGCAGAGTGGGTGCAGGCTCGTCTGGATCAGCTAAACCTCATTGAGGAAAAAAGAATTGCAGCTTTGTGTCATGGGCAGCTGTACCAACAGAGAATGAGAACAGCTTTTGACAAGAAAGTCCGGCACCGTGAATTCAAGCAGGGAGATTTGGTGCTTAAGAAGATCTTGCCCATCCAAACTGATCCCCGAGGGAAATGGACACCCACTTATGGCGGCCCGTATGTGGTCAAGAAAGCCTTTTCTGGAGGAGCACTGATACTCACGAGCATGGACGGAGAGGATTTAAGGAACCCAGTCAATTCCGATCAAGTGAAGAAGTATTATGCCTGAAAGAAATAGACAAAAAAAGAGAAAGACAAGCCAAGTAAGAGTTAGCTCGCTAGGTTGAAAACCCGAAAGGGCGGCCTAGGCAAAATCAGAGCGACCCGGTGGATTGAAAACCCGCAAAGGGCGATCCAGGCAAAAATTAGGGTCAGAAAACTTGGGCATGAAAAGTAAAGAAAGGCATACAACTCCTCTGAAGACTTGGATGAGGGAATGATCAAGGTCAAGGACATAAATGTTTAGCACTGTTCCACAGAGACGGACAGTCAGAATTTAACTTCTCTCTTTTTTCGTGTCTTTTTATAGTTTAAACTTTCAAGTGTAATAAACAATCGGCGTAACTTCTTGTGCGACCGGTTTCCACATTAATAAAGTTCAACTTTCTCATATCTGTTCACTCTTTTATTTTCTGCTTTTTTCTGCTCAAAATAAACGTTTTATAATGATGGTGATGATGACCTGTAAAACATGTGCATAAATCATGGAGCATTACAATTATTGCAAAATCCCTAAAGGCCGCGGAAAAAAGCAATTCCCCAAAACCAGTTAATCATGCAAGAGAAAGCGATTGCACTCACGATTGCTTCAAACGGCGAAGTCAAAACCAACATGCACTCGGCCCATGAGCCCCGCAATTCCAATGGGTTCCTCAGTCTCGTGCCATGAGTGTCGCGGGTTGGCTGAACCAGCAAAAAAAAAATAAGCCAAAAGAGCAAAAGAGCAAAAGAAAAAAACAAACGATCAGACAAAAGAAAGCTGATCAAAGAATGAAAAGCCAAGAAAAAAAACAAACGATCAGAAAAAAGAAAGCTGATCAAAGAATGAAGAGCAAAAGAAAAAACAAACAGTCAGAAAAAAGAAAGCTGACAAAAGAAACGAAGAATCAAGAATAGCATCCCATTGCATTCATCATTCCACTAAATCATCACACCGCATGCACTCACATGACATGCATTCGCATAACGAACTTTGCATAGCATGCATTCATATTCCATGCACAATGTCTTGCATCTACTAGCATGTGCAGGTGTCCTGGATCAGTGCAATGGCATTGATCATCAATCAGAGCAAGCTGAAGAAAGGTCCGCTAACCTGAGCAGACATCCTGGATCAGTGCAATGGCATTGATCATCAATCAGAGCAAGCTGAAGAAAGGTCCGCTAGCCTGAGCAGGCATCCTGGATCAGTGCAATGGTATTGATCATCAATCAAGAGAAAGCTGAAAAAAAAGTCCGCTAACCTGAGCAGGCATCCTGGATCGGTGTGGAAGCATTAACCGACTAAAGGAAACCAATTGGATTTTGGAATCCCCTCTGGACCCACGTGTCCCCAGCAAGATTGACTTCACCTTGTATTTGAGCTGCAGGTAAGTCCCCCTGACCTCAATAGGTCCAGTCGAAAAGGATAGCTGTGTTGGCCTAACACATGGCGCAGTCCTAGGGAAATATCGAGATCTAGACTTGATATAGTACCCTCCCTTGGTCGCTTGCAATACCACCCCTTTGGAGCCCACGTGCTCCCAGGCCCAAGTGCAAGCGGATCATTCGCGATTCGTTAAAAGGCTTTAGGCAGCCTCCGTCGCCGGCTTAGCGAGGGCCGGCACCCTTTTTGCTTCCCTTTTTATTGCTTTTCGCTAGCTTATTGAGGGTTGGCACCATTTAGTTTCCTGCTTACTGAGAGTTGTCGAATCATCTATTGCATTCACCTCGGGCTAACACCCAATAAAAATAGAAAAAGAAAAAAAGAGGAAAATTCGGGTTTCCCTACGTAGACAAAATCGGTATAATTTCTGAATTCTTTATCTTCATTGTGCCTTGGAATATGTTTCGGCCAATTCATATTCCTCGTTAAAATTCAGATAAAGAGGGGCAGCTGTCATACCCCAATTTTGTCCGGCTTAGGTCAAAACCCTAATTTTCCACAAAAAAATATATATAAATAAATTGAAGAATGAAGAGCATCATGCATTGCATTTTGGGTCCTAGAAGTCATTCCAAGGTCTTTAAAATCATTTTTAGGGTTGGAATGCACTTTTTAGGCAAATTAGGGTTTTAGGGTCAAAAAGGGCATTTTGGTCATTTTTCGCAAAAAGATGATTTTATCGCCAAAAATGCACATCCACAAAAAGTACATTTTTATTCTATCAAGGATAATTTTTGTACAATTTTTTAGAAAGAAAACCCTAGTCAAAATAATTAAAAATGTATTTTTCCATTTTTAGTGCATAGAAAAATAAAAAAGGGACCATTAAATATTCCTCAATTCTTAAGTGACAATTTTTATTGTCATGGGTGACTAGAGATAATAGTTTATGGTGCCCAAAAACATGTAACACATTTTCAATAGTTGCATTCCCATTATTTCCCATGCCCAAAAATTCAAAAAAAAAAAACTCAAAAAAGGGGAAGTGTCCTCAATAAGACAAAAGACCAAAAAAACAAGTTTTTTTTTCTCTCTTCCTCCCCCCACTTACGAATTCTCTCTCTCTCTCTCCAATTTCTTCCACACTCTTCCATTATACACTCTTTGGTAAATTACTCCACTCACTTACACTAACCTATTCATAAGAGAACCCAAAATTCCCTCTTTGGTAACAATTCTCCCCCAAAATGCCCTTAACCCTACTTCACATAAAATATCTCTTCCAAAATAAGAAATTCATTTTTTTCTTTTCTTTTTTTTCCCCCTAAATTTCGCCCCCCACTCTCTCACTCTCACATTTTGTGTTTTCTCTCCATCCTCAATCCTTGTGATGAGTGATCTCAACCCTCCATTCAAAATCAAAGCTCAATCCTAGAGCACATCAAAATCACAAAGACTAAACTACTCTTAGACCTAATTTCATCCTATAAACACTCCCTCATTCCCACACCTAAGGTCACTCTCTTTTTGCTTCTCATAAGCCTCTCATTCTCCTACACAAAACCCTAGCACACCTCCTCTCCCTCTCCTCACCAAAACCGTAGCCCCTCCTCCCCTCTTCCATATATTTTCTTCAAAAATCAACCACCAAATCCTCCATTTCTTGTTAGATCACCATCTTTCCTTCCATTCTCTTCAAGGTTGCATCATCAAATTGCTAAGATCTAGTAATTTTTGAGCTTATTATCTCCTTCTTCACCTCCTTGTGGTTTTGAGGTAATCCTTGAAGCTTTGCACCTCACATTTAATTTTCTTGCATAATCTCTCCTCTACTCCAAACTCCTTCTTGATTGTTGTTTGCTTTGAGAATCCATTTCAAACATTTTGACAAAGACTTAGGGAGCTTTGGGTGTTTGAGATGGGTCCTTGGCCTTGAAGGAGTTATTCTTCTACTTGAATAATTTCCCTTGCATCTTTACATATTTTCACTACAACATTTTTTGTCTCTAGCAACACATCCTTTGACAGCATGCAAAAAATGTTGCTTAAATCATATCAGACAACATTTGGGAACTGTTGCCTCTAAATCAATGTTTTTTAGCACACTCTTTTGGCAACACTGAATAAAGGTTCCTTAAATTCTATATGACTACATTTTAATAATTTTATGAAATGAGAGTAGAGTTGCAAAATATTTTTGGTACTTTTAGCTACAAAGTTACATGTTAAAATTGTTCCTTATATACCATGTACAACACTTAAAAATTGTTGTCTATATAAAAGACAACAGTTATAAAATGTTGTTTTGTTAATGTTTAGGGAACAGTTATGACCTGTACTTAAATGTAGCAACATTCTCTAAATGTTGCGTTAGGTGTGGACGATAAATGTTGCCTCTTCGTAACCTATAGGTAACATTTTTCGAGAATGTTGCCAGAAAGTGCAAAAGAATGTTGCCATAGACAATAGGTAACACTGGCTTAGTCTACACCTGGAAAATGTTGCCTATACTTTCGGGCAACATATTTTATAGTTTTGGCAACAATTTTTAAATGTTGTTAAAGACCAAAAATGTTGTAGTGTTTGCACTAGATTTCATAAATAAAGTTGTTGTTTATAGGCTTTAGTATTTCGCATATCATAAAAAAATTAGGGTTGATATGATTTTGTTGTGCTTCTTTGCTTAATCATATAAATCCTTGCAAAAAATAGATCTATGTTGCTTAGTGTTGATTTTGGTGTTTTCTTTATTAAATAAAATGTGGATCTATGTTTCCTTTGGTTCACACGCTTATAGATCTAAAAATATTTCCAAGTTGATTTTGTTGTTGTTCTTTGTTTAGTGATGTTTAATCTTGTTATTAGTATTTTATTTTTGTGTTAAATGTTACTTTTGTTGTTTGATGATTTAGCAATATGATTCCCACTAGTGCCTAGTGCACCTTGACCTAAGTGGTGAAGATTACTAGAAATGACTCAATTTAGTTTATGTGTCCATTCATTCTTGTGTCTTATTTTGCTTGTTGTAAATTGTTGATGATAGGCAAGTTGATTCCCACTAGTGCCTAGTGCACTTTGCTCAAAGTGGGAGGATTGCTCTAGGTGATTCAACTTATTTGTGTGTTTAGTTAATCTTTGCATTTTGGTTTGCTTATTGTTCATTGTTGATGATAGGCAAGTTGATTCTCACTAGTGCCTAGTGCACTTTGCTCAAAGTGAGAGGATTGCTCTATATGATTCAACTTGGTTTTAGTGTTTATTTACTTTTTACCTTTTTACTTTACCATTCATTAACTTTTTACCAAAACATAAAAATGTTTTACTACTTTGGTTTTAACCACTCACTTACTTTTTACTTTACCATTCATTAACTTTTTACCAAAACATAAAAATATTTTACTACTTTGGTTTTAACCACTCACTTACTTTTTACTTTACCATTCATTAGCTTTTTACCAAAACATAAAAATATTTTACTACTTTGGTTTTAACCACTCACTTACTTTTTACTTTACCATTCATTAACTTTTTACTAAAACATAAAAAGATTTTACCACTTCCCATTTACCTCATGCATTTTTACTTTACGATCTCATTAAATAATTACCATTCACTTCATGCATTTTTACTTTACCATCTCATTAAATAATTACCATTTACTTCATGCATTTTTACTTTACTTTTCACTAACTTCTTACTTAAATTTTACAACTTATCAACTTGCAAAAATACCCAAAACATTTTCACATTCATGCATCTTCATTCATACCTAGTTTATGTGACACTCTCATGCATCCTCATATGCTTATATCTCTTGCATCCTCTTATGCATCCTTGTATGCCATCCATTCATAAATAAAGTGCTATGCATCCATTCCTTGTACACTCATGCACTTACACGCTTACCTAATCATGCATCCTTGCTTACATATTCAATCATTCAACTTAGAATACTCTATGTTTACAATCAATTGTATTCACTTGTTCTTAATGCCATGTAAATGTCTTGACTTGATTGTGTGCCCTCCTCTCCACTTGTATGACCTCCTAATGGAGACGTAAGTCTACATGCATGTTGTAGCATAGAGCCATTAGGGTAAATACAATCCATCTTGCCCACACACAATTACTTTGAGAACTTTGTTTTGCATCTTTAATAATTGAATCCTTTGATTGTATGGACATGTTTAATCTTGGTTAATGAATGATATGTTCATGTTTGCCTGAGTATTATTCATTCATTTGCATTTGGTTATGGATTTAGAATTGACTTGAAATGTTCTACTTCTTTTCTAAAACCCATTTCCTAAAATCATTTCAAAAACAAAAATAAATCAATCGTCATTAAACACCAATCGCGCCGTTGCCGATTAGGTCGTTAATGATGATGTTGTTTTCAAAAAGAGTTAGTAGCGAGACCATTCTAACCGTTGTTGTTCGGTCTTCGCAAAAGCTCTATCCCATTTTCGAAAACTTATTCATTTCCCAAAAATAAGTCAATTGTCATTAAACACCAATCGCGCCGTTGCCGATTAGGTCGTTAATGATGATGTTGTTTTCAAAAGGAGTTAGTAGCGAGACCATTCTAACCGTTGTTGTTCGGTCTTCGCGAAAGCTCAATCCTTTTTCAAAACCCAAAATCCGAGAACTACGTAGCTTTGATCCCTCTTCCAGTGAGGGTACGTAGGAGCGGGGTCCTGTCCCGTCAAGCACGCTCTTAAAAAATCTTTGTTTTGTCTTGATTTTCAAAGATACCAAAAATATCCCTTTCCCCTCGTTTTCAATAAAACAAACTCCTAAAGAAAAGAAAAGAAGTAGAATAAACCGCTTTCAAACTCAAACTTTTGTCCAAACCACACATCAAGTTAATGGTTCCCTTTCAGTAGAAAGGAGGTGCGGGGTGCTAATACCTTCCCCGTACCTAACCGACCCCCGAACCTACATCTCTAGTTTTCAAAAGACCATCCGCCTTGATTAAAAGACCTTTTTTTCAATGTTTTGGTCTTAAAATTAAAATATTGGTGGCGGCTCCAAACTTTTTCCACGTTGTCAAACGAAAAGTCCCAAACCGGATTTTTCGGGCGCAACAGTTACGAGCCTGGATTTTAGCAATTTTTGCTTCCAACTCAAAATCGTTGGCTTCGCTGCTCGTCGGTCTCGGCTGGCCAATTTAGGAAATGAACGAACTGTTGGACAGCATCAACAGGTACCGGGACCGACGGAGGGGGAAGGGGAAGTCGGACTTGTGCCGAGCTTCCAGGAATCAACGCCTGTGTCGAGTTGCGAACATGTACCGAGCTGAGGGGAAGCGAGACTGCCACTCCTTCTAGAGTCATCTGCTGTCGGACTGGTCCCTCGATAGCACTCTGGATTCGAGGCATCGTTGTAGGTCGTAACTGTGGAGCTATTGTTGATCAAGGAAAGGGGGAGAGGAACTAGAGTACGAGATCGTCCCACAGTGGTTGCCAATGATCTGTACCTTATCTCGGAATTTGTGGACGATTCTAGATAGTTTGTACACTACAAGAATAATAGGATTTTCCGGCCAGGACTTTTCGGCGGATTTCAGACATTACCGGCGGATAACTGGGACTTTCCGGCGGAGTTTGTTCCTCCTGTAATTTTCCGGCAGATTTAAGGGGATTTTCGGCGGATTTATTTGGTCAAAATATATTTTTTTTAAAAGGAAATCCGCCGGAAACGGGATTACCGGCGGATTTATTAAAAAATTCGGAAAATAAAAAATTATTTAAATCCGCCGAAAATTCAACTCAATCCGTCGAAAAAGTCCGACCCCGACCAAATTCGCCGGAAATGGTACTACCGGCGGATTTTTTTGAAAACCGTATTTTTAAAGTTTAATTAAATCCGCCGGAAAGTGTATCGGATCCGCCGGAAAGTCCAAGAATTTGAAAATCCGTCAGAAACGTCATTACTGGCGGATTTTTTGAAAATTACGATAAAATTTAAATTTTGAAAATCCGCCGGAAAGGTACTCAAATCCGCTGAAAAATTTTTTTAATCCGCCGGAAAGTTGTTTTAGCGGCGGGTTTGTCGGTGTATTTGTTGCACCCCTCTTCCTCTATATATAACTTCTTCAAATTTCTTCTCCACATTTCTTCTTCACACCCAAATTCTCTTCTTGAAATTTCTCTGTTCCTTTCTACAAATTCTCTTCTTCTCTCTACTAAATATCTTCCTCTCTTTGGCAAATTTCTTCAATCTAAGGTATGTTTCTAGCATGAGTTAATAGTTTTAGTTTATTAATTATTTTATAATATGAGTTAGTTACTAATTGTGGTGTTGTTTATTTAGGTATTGTTTGAGTTTGGTTTCGTCTTTTTTCCTCTTTGTTTGAGTTGGGGATTCGCATCAAGTCAGGGCCTTCTCTTCACTGCGGTTAGTTATCAAAGTCATTAGTTGGTATAAAACCTTATTTGATTTTATTAGTTTGAATTTCTTTATTAAGTAAATATCAAATATTATAATATATTAATATTAATATTATAATATATTAGTTTATAAAAAATAAAGTAATTAATATATCAATATATATCAAAAAGTAATATTTAATAGTTTATTTCATTTACTTTGTTAAAAAATAAAGTCAATGTAATTAATAGATCCGAAATATAATAATATATTAGTTAAAAACTAAAGTCAATGTAATTATTAATTTCTATTGTTTGTAATTTTTAGATAAATACGAAATATTATTAATTTCTGTTGATGTTAACTAATATATCAATATATATCAAAAAGTAATATTTGATAGTTTATTTCATTTAATTTGTAGTGTAGTACATAGATCCTGAAATTATGGATCGTAGTTGGATGTATGATCGATTGTTTCTTGGAAGATCTGGTTTAAAGCGACGTTATGTAGAAGGAGTAGAAGAGTTTATTTTTTGTGCTAAGCATCATGAAGAATTTACGCGACAAGGCGGAATTAGATGCCCGTGCTTGAAATGTTCATTTCGATTTATAAAAAATGAAGAAGAAGTTAGAGTTCATTTGTACAATAATGGGTTTAGGCCAAATTATTGGATATGGAGTCGTCACGGGGAAGTAGGAGCAGGGGTAGCTGCAGTTCCTGGGGTTAATATTCCAGTTGAAGTAGTAGCTCCCACATCAAGTAGTTATCCAGCGACTACGACATCTGGACGCCAAATTATACAACCGTTAGATGTTTATCAGGGAATGATATCTGACATTGTTGGAGTAAATTTAGATTTTGAAGAACCAGAATATGATGCTGAAGAAGTTCGAAATGAGGAAGCTCAAAGGTTTTACATGTATTTGAGTGAGACAAATAAACCATTATTTGAAGGATCTAAAGACTCAAAATTATCAATGTGTGTTCGGTTGTTGGGTATTAAGTCCCAATTTAATGATGCTGAGTTGTGCATGGAATATATGACCAAAATGATGTTGGATGCAACCCCCCATTAGAGGGCTTTTGCCGCAGAGTTATTATGATGCTGAAAGACTGGTATCGAAGCTTGGCTTAAAATCTAAAAGAAATGATTGTTGTGTGTCTGGTTGCATGCTCTATTATAACAATGAGTTTGGTATAAATGATGGAGAGTTGTCGAAATGCAAGTTGTGTGGAGAGCCACGCTATCGTGTCAGTAGGAAAGGGATGAGCAGAGGAAAACCGGTTCCACGAAAAGCAATGTTCTATCTGCCGCTTATACCAAGGCTACAGAGGATGTTTACTTCAATGGAGACCGCGGGTAAAATGACGTGGCACCATCAAAAAAGAAATAATTCTGGTGAATTACGTCACCCATCTGATGGTGAAGCTTGGAAGCATTTTGATCATGTTCATCCAGATTTTGCCAGTGATCCACACAATGTTCGGCTTGGTTTTTGCTCTGATGGTTTCACACCATATATTCAAGCCTCGGCAACACCGTATTCATGTTGGCCAGTTATTGTTACCCTATACAACCTTCCTCCAGAAATGTGTATGTCTAAACCATACATGTTTTTAAATTCTATTATTCCAGGGCCAAGCAATCCAACAGCTGGTATTGACATATATTTGCAACCTTTGATTGATGACCTAAAAAGGTTGTGGAATGGTGTTTTAACTTATGATGCAGCACGCAAACAAAATTTTGTGATGAGGGCGGCTTTGATGGGGACCATTAATGACTTCCCTGCCTATGGAATGTTGTCTGGATGGGGGACACATGGTAAGATGGCGTGTCCGATTTGCATGGTTGACACAAAGGCTTTTACTCTTAAATACGGAGGAAAAACTTCATGGTTTGACTCGCACCGTAGGTTCTTACCTATGGATCACCCATTTAGAAAGCAGAAATATGCGTTCATCAAGGGAAATGTTGAAACAGCTGGACCTCCTCGTAGGTTGACACCAGAGGAAGTTTGGAATAGTGTTAGGGATATCCCTCCTGTAGAAGTCTGGCGGGTGTTGTTTCTCGTCCAGATGGATATGGACAATGGCACAATTGGACAAAAAAAAAGTATTTTTTGGGAACTTCCCTATTGGAAAGATAATCTATTGAGACACAATCTCGATGTAATGCATATAGAGAAGAATTTTTTTGACAACATAGTTAACACTGTCATGAACGTGAAAGGCAAAACGAAAGACAATGAGAAAGTTAGGAAGGATATAGATCATTACTGTAGATGAAAGGATTTGTTGTTGGTTGAGCAAGGTACTAGGACTATGAAACCCAAAACCAATTATACTTTATCTACCGAACAAGCGAAAGCAGTTTATCAGTGGATAAAAGAGTTGAAAATGCCAGACGGTTATTCTTCCAATTTATCAAGATGTGCGGATGTGGATAATGGGAGATTTCATGGGATGAAGAGCCATGATTGTCTGATATGTTCCTCAATCTTCTGATTTGTTGCCTTTTATATAACTTATATAATTTGGTGTAATAAAATTCATCTTTTTTTAATGTAATACAGGTTTCTTTCTTCGAAGGCTACAGCTACCGCCATCACAAAAACAATTAAGGAGAATTTCACCGGCAGCTGGAAGAATGGGACGGCGGTTCGAAACGATAAAGAGGCAATTGCGAGGATGTTAAGATCATTCTTCGTAAGTTGTTCTACGAAATAATTAATTTGGTGTATTATCTTATTGACTTGATTAATTAATTTGTCTTATTAACAACATTATTGTAAATTTCTTAAATAGGAAAAATGTACATGGTTACCAGAGCAGCAAAAAGAATTTGAGAGAGTGTTCCATAAGAGATGTTCCCATCGCTATTCTGAATTACTGTGGGATGCGCGCAATAAGAATGTGAAGCCATCTTATATAGGAGACTCAACTTGGGCTTGGTTCAGAGGGTATTGGGAGACACCAGAATTTAAGAATTATTGTGAGAAAGCCAAGAAGAATCGTGCTTCTGAAAAAGGTGGCTGCATACACACAGGGGGGAGTGTTAATACTGCAACCCATCACAGGCGTTTGGTAAATTTATTACTTTATTAATTCATTAATTAATTATTTATAATTAACTAGTCATTTTCATGTGTATTAATTAATAACACTATATGTATTTATATATGAGGCGATGCATCAAATGACAATCACTTTGCCTGAGTTGCATCGCTACCTTCATATGCGAGAGGACACTGAGGAGTTTGCTACAGATCGGGCGAGGAATATTCAGGTAAAACTACTTTTACAATTATATATTAATGTTTATTATTTATATTTATCTTTATATATATATATATTGTTTTTATTATATTATATATTATTATTAATAATTAGTTATTTACTTCTTTGTTGGGTTATTTTTTTCAGGAGAGCTTCCAGGATGGGCTGGCTGAGTACCATGAGTCACAGCAGAGCAGTGGGACGGATATCGATCCTGTGGAGGAGGCTAGAGTAGCTCGTGATATTTGGGAGAGAGCAGTTGGTCCCCAAAAGAGTAATCGTATGGTAGGATCTGGTGGTATTGGACCGGCTGCTTTCAGAACAAGCATTATTCCCAGTCTATCTTCACATTCTGGATCAGAGAGTACCGGTCGCTCTTTTGTTCCTACTTCTTGTGAGTTGAATGTTGTGATGCAATTGACCGAGGAACCTAGCGAGGCCCATCGTCAGTTTGCCGAGCGGCAGGAGCTAAATGAACGGGAAGTGCAGGCGCTTCGGGAGAAAGCTAAGATAGCTGAGGAGCGCATGGAGGAGCAAGCTAGGATAGCTGCGGAGCAGGTTAGGATAAATGAGGAGCTCTTTCAGCTATTGCAGGATCAGCTGATGTCTCAGCACTCGAGGCAATCATCAGCACATATGCCATCCTACCTGCCGCAGCAGCATTTAAGCGGTGCATTTCAGCAGTGGCCTCAGCCCCAGTACTCCCAGTAGTATGCACGCCAGTATTCCCAGCAGTATCCACCGCAGCAGGTTAAGCACTGCCAGCAGCAGCCCTACCAGCCATACCAGCACCCCCAACAGCAGTCACCCCACCAGCCATACTAGCCATACCAGCACCCCCAGCAGCAGTCACCCCAGCAGCCCAACTCAAACATCGATCTTAATATCGATGCGATTAGTGTTTTCTTGTATTAGATGATACCTATTATCATGGTGATGAGTCAGACTAGCAGCCACCCCAATAGCTTTGGATTGTTTTATTTTGTTGTATGGATATTTAAAATTATTTTGTTGTATGGTTGTTTAAAATTAATTACTATAATCTATTAATTAATAAATTAATTAATAATTAAATTAATTATTAATTTTCATTTATAATTTTTATTTTTTTAATTAGTAAATTAATTAATTATTAACTTTTATTTTTTTATCAATAATTTAAGTTTTTAATAAAATAATATTAATTTTTAAATAAAATGAAAATTAATTTCCGACGGATTTCAAGGTTTTCCGACGGTTTTTTACTTTTTAAAAAAAAATGGCGGATTTAACGGGTTTTCCGGCGGTTTTTTATTTTTTTTTTTAAAAAAAGGTTTTTTCCGGATGATTTAACGGGATTTCCTGCGGATTTTTTTAAAAAAAAAAAAAAATTTTCCGGCGGATTTCACAGGATTTCCTGCTGATTTTTCAATGGGATTTCCGGCGGATTTTGCCCGCCGAAAAAACCAAATTTTCTTGTAGTGGTAGTGAAGTCGGTTATATGTAAACGTTGGGAAGACACTCTGACGCTCAAGTCAGCGAGTGAAGTCGGTTACGAGTAAACGTTGGGAAGTGTGCATACCTTGGGAAGTGTTTGACCTAATCAAGCAGAGCCGTCCGATCTAGGATTTAGATCGTGGTCGTCCATTCATGGATTCAGTCGCTGGCTTTTGGCCTCAGCGAATTGGCCCAATCCATAACAGAAAATAAATTTTTGTGGCCCCAAGAAAATGAGGCTCTGGGCGGTCGCCTCTCTCGCCCATACTGAGGGCCACCACTTAGTATGAGAGTTTTGGTTATTGCTATTGAGTCAAACACCAACAGTCTCTCATACCACTTGTTGGATTTTATATATCTATTTTGTATTTTTATTTTGACTGATAAGAGACTTAGACCTTATTTAATTTGCTCCCAAAACCTTAAGGTGATCTAAGTTGTGGTTATGGCCTCTTATATACTCTTTATTTTATTGATTGCTATGCGATCAGACTTCTCAAACTTGAGATACCCAACAAACATTTCATACTAAATTATTAAAAAATATAGTAGAGGTAGAAGAGTCGTACATTCGCTAGGGATTCTAGTTGGAAGAGAAAAATGTAGTGGTTATCATATAGGGGTGTAATTAAAATCAACAATAGAGTCACACCATCAATGAGCTTTGGGCCAGCGAAAGTAGGGATGATCATGGAGGCATGACCCGCCCGAACCCGCCCAAACCAGTACCACAAAATCACTCGCAATCGGTTTCACTCGGGTTGTCAGTTTCGCTCGGAAGGACGCGCGGGTTTTCACGGTTTTGCACGGACGGGTGCGGTGACACTGCAAACCCACCCGCCCGAGCGCAGGTATATTAAGCGCTGCGCAGTGCAGCTCTCTCCCAAAATGCGCACTGCGTAGTTTCTCCTCTCCCACTCTCAGTTTCTCTCGCTCTCACCTCTCTCTCGGATCTCTCTACCACTCTTAACTCTAATCTCTCAGTTCATCTCGCTCTCGCCTACAGATCTGAGTTCATCTCGCTCTCGCCTCTCACCTACAGCTCTTGCTCTCTCAGTTCATCTCACGCTCGCCTCATCTCGCTCTCTCGCTCCCTCAGTTCATCTCGCTCTCAGTTCATCTCGCCTACAAGGGTCTGTTGCAAAACCAGATCTGAGTTTTGGGTGGGGGGTTGGTGTCTGTTGCAAAACCAGATCTGAGTTTTGTTTTGGTCAGATCAGATGTGAATTTGGCAGGAAGAGAAGGAAGTTATGTTTCCAACCCGCCTGAACCCACCCGTATAGCCCGCACCCGTTTCTACCCGAACCCGGTCAAAACCGAACCCAACAGTGGGCGGACACGGGCCTCATTTTGTGTCTGTCAGTTTTGCCCATTTTGGCCCAAAACCCGCCCGAACCCGCCCGGTGATCATCCCTAAGCGAAAGGGACTAGTATTCTTCAACAGAGAAAATGAATTTTTGAATCACCCTAGGAAAGATATGCTCATTTACTATCAGGAAGTGTCTCAAACAATATTACTTCCATAATATTAGTGATGAATAAAAAGTGTCTCTAATTTTCTTTTTCTCTCTTCTTTATCTCTTTTCTCTTACATCATGTTTTATGATTGAGCACAACAAAAGCTGTTGATTGAAAATGAGAAAGGTCATCTAATGAATTGAACTTTACTCCCAGAAGTGAAAAAGTTTATATGAAAGGTTAAAATGAAGTGCATTAGTATTAATGGTTATGGCTTTTCTTGTCTCTATTTATGGTGTAGTGACTCATGCATTATAGAAAATTTAACTTATTTTCCTATTTATGTTTGGAATTCATATAAAAATGTTGCAAGAGAAAAAAGAATAAGAATTGATTGTATGACTAAAGAGCTAGACACTCTTATGCTCTTATTTTCCATAGAAACTTTTTACCATCTTTTTGTAATTTCATATATTATCATAATAATATAGCACAAATGAAATTACAAGGATCATACCTATTGCAATTGTGTGTCTCGAAATCTTTATGTATAAATGGTACCTTTTTTTTGTTAAACTATTATGTGTAGTTTATATAGTTTTGTTTTTTGAAGAAAATTGTGTGTCTCCAATATTTTGTATATATGTGGTAATATTTGTGATACACATACTTAGTAGTTTTATATTTTATTATTTGAATGGTCAAAGTTTAATACATTACTTTTGTTTAAATAAATTTGAGCGCTGCCAAAATTTTGCTATAGTAAATCAAACTTAAAGTTTAGTAGTTGATATAGTTTCACTATTTAGAATACGTTTGGCAAGATTATCCTAAAGTGGCAGTAATGTCTCATATTGATATTTTTGAATGACTAAATTATTATTCAATATAATGATTTTTTATGTTATTTGTTTCTAATGCATGCTAGACATTCTAAGTTTTTATAGTGTAACTAAGATTCTATCTGTACGTTTTATATTAAATTGTGTCATTGTGTAGTTATGACCAGAAGTCATATGATAGCATGTGTACTCGTTACCAACTTGCAACTAGAAGTTTGCAAAATGTAATTGAAGGCTCCAGATGAGCTAGTTTTTTGTTTATTACCTTGAGAACAAATTTTTTACACTTTTTATTATGTTTATTAAGTTTTAAGGATATTCATCCAAATGAGTATCATATTGAAACCAGAAATGAAGGAGGTGTTGGATATCTTTATATAACGAGGCATACTTTGGATAAAATAAATGTAGTGGAAAAACTATCCACTTTTTTCTCTAGGTTGTACTACACTTATATAAGTTTACAAATTACATAAAATCTGTTGTTTGGCATGAACGGTTGGGCCATCCCGAGTCTATGATTATCCGAAAACAATTGAAAATTTATGTAGTCATCAATTGAAGAACCAAATGATTCTTCAATCTAATAAGATTATCTTGCGTGTTATACTCTTGATATGAGGCGTGTTGAAATAGTTTGATATTATGATTTTTAAAATATAAATATAGATACAAATTAAGTGATATTGTTTTCCATGTTTTATTATTTTTTATATAAAAATCGTATTCGATCGAAAACCACTCGTGCTATCTTTGCTTCTTCTTCCTATCCACTTGTTTATTGTGCTCTCACTGAGTCTTGGGGACTCACCCTATCATTTCTTTACTTTTTTTTCCAGATTTGCAGATATCAGAGTAGATTATCTTTGGGATCTTCAATTCACCCCGGGACTTATTGCTTTTTTTTTGGGTAGGCCTATGACTTCAGTAGGAAGCAGCGGTAGGAATAGGAACTTTTGTTTCTAGACTGGTCTATGGTCTGTTAGTAATTTTGTAAATATTATGTAGCTGATTTATTTTTGAAACCTACTGGCAAGACTGTAATTATATGCTGAAGGCTTTGGTTGCTCTATTCTGGATATATAGTTCACAATTATGTAGGTTTCTTTTGAGCATGAAATGTTTGATCACAAAATTAAAGCAAAAAGTAGAGAAGAGTTCATTCATGTAACATCCTCAAAAATAATTAATCGAATTATTTGGAAGTTGACCCAAATTAATTATTTTTAGTACTTGATTGGTGTATTTGTCGAGTGCTAAAGTTAATTAATTATTTTTCCCCATGAGGAATCCGAATTTCAAAGGGTTTTGAGAGGGATTTCGAATTTAGTGTTGATTCGATTGGTTAATCTTGATTAGGAGCGAGCTAGAAGCGGATTGAACGCGGTTGGAAGCTCAATTTGAAGTTTGAAGCGGATTGGTGATATAGGGTTTCGTTTGGAGATTTTGAGGTTTCGGTGATTTCGACCCGGTATCAGCTCTCGCTTCAAGGGTGAGTTTTACTCACGTTTAGGATGTGTTCGTGTTGAAATAATTTTTACGTTGATTGTTGTCGAGAGATTTTGAGTCAAAACCGCTATTTGGAAAATATGTCGTTTTTGATAAAATTCGTTTCTATTGAATTTATTATTGATTTGATTGATTGTGTAGTATTGGTTGGGTCTGTTTTGTTGGTTGTTTGATTTGTTTTCGATCGGAACGAGAATCGGAATTGAGCGGAATAGCGGATTTCGCGAAAATCGCAAAATCTGCACTAGACAGGAACCCATCGCATCGCGACCCGCAGGGCATCGCGTCGCGACCAAGTGTGTTTTTGCAACGCAAATGTTTCTGACGCTTCTCGCGTCGCGACGGTTTCCAGTTCGCGTCGCGACGGTTTGCAGATTTTCAGCAACCGTATACTGATTTTGTTTTGGCGATAACTTTTGATCAGGGAACCCGATTGAGGTGTTCTAAGATGCGTTTGAAAGCTTATTCAGAGGCCTAACTGAATATTCTATTTTTAAGGCAAAAAGAACTGTTTTTGGAGATGAAAAATGTGTTGAAAGGTGATGAATTAGTATGCGAGAGTGAATGTGGATTTAAATTGTAATGTGAATCAAATGTTCAATTGATCGTCTGAGGTAATGAACCCTGAGTTGTTTGTAGATATATTTATTATATCGAGTTGGGTGACGACCCATGTTAACATACTAAGGCGGGGTAGTCATGCACTCTTACCTTAGGCTCTGTGCCATTAGGTATATACTATTGGTAAGGGGGTTCACCGGGGATATAGCAGAGTAATGCAGTCGGTGTTATGTTAAAAGTTTATTGTGCGATACACCGGGGTTTAGCAGTCATGCAGTCGGTGCCGTACTTTGTTTGTTGTGCGATACACCGGGGTTTAGCAGTCATGCAGTCGGTGCCGTACTTTTTTGTTGTGCAATTCACTAGGGTTTAGCAGTAATGCAGTCGGTGTCGTGCAGAGTTATAACACGTTCATCGGGGTTTAGCAGTAATGCAGTTGGTGTCGTGTTAAGTTAAAACAAATCCATAATTTGAGCAAGAGAGTTAGTAGAGGTCTCGGTAGAACTCACTGAGATTGTATCTCATTGTTTATATGTTGTTGTTTTACAGAGAAACAGGGAAGGAAAGGACCACAGAGGCACGAGTAGGTTGAGCTCGGACTGGTTGCTGATGACTTAGCTTTATGCTTAAGTTTACATTTCCTTTTTGTTGTATATGTATCGCAATACTATGACTTTAGTGAAATGTCATTTTGTTTCCGCTTTCTTGTATGATACTGAGCACAATAGTTCGCTGAAAGTATGGTCTCAGAACCTTTTATGGTCTTATGTGTATTAAGACTGCTTGGTTGTTGTCCAGTGGAAACTATGTTGCAGTGTTCAGTATTTATGCAGGAATTTTATATCTCTGATGTGTTAATAATGTGCACTTGGGCATTTTTAGTCAATAAAAATACTGGGGTGTTACAGTTGGTATCAGAGCGGTTCGACCTAGTCGGACTTAGCTATTAGGGTCTTTGCTTTCTTCAGTCGTGATTTTCTTAGTATGCTATTAGACATTGAGCTTGATCAATTTAATACTTTGTGCATATTTCGCAGAATCATGGCCAGAAGAGGTAGTGGCGTCCCTCCTCCTACTGATCCACATTTCGACTGGATGCAAAATGTGATTGAGAACAAACAGAAAATGATGCAGGATATGATGCTCATGCATCAGCAACAACTGACACAGCAGCAAAATGCTCAGCAGCAACAAGTTCATGAGCCACAAGTGAATCCAAGAAGGGTCTTCACAGAATTCTTGAAGATGAAACCCTCCGAATTTAGAGGCGGGCCTGATGTCATGAAAGCACAACATTGACTGGATGACATTAAAAAGATTTTTCTAACAATGCAAGTGACAGATGAAGATAAGCTGAGATTGGAATCCCATATGTTGAAGGGAGAGGCCAATAACTGGTGGATGAATGATAGAGCCATGATGGAGACCATGGGAACTCCCCCGACTTGGGAGAACTTCAGGAGAACCTTTTTGGAGCAATTCTTCCCAATGCTATGAGGTTTGATAAAGAGAATGAATTTTTGGCTCTCGCACAAGGAGGTTTGACCGTGGGCCAATACACGGCTAAGTTTGAAGAGTTGTATCAATTCTTCGGTTTGGCTGGATATGCTCCCAACGACCGATGGAAAACTGACAGGTACAAGTATGGGCTGAGAGAAGATATTGCTCAAAGCCTAAGTTCTTTTCCGAGAAGCAATTACGCGGCCATGGTACAACAAGCCTATATTGCCGAAAGTGATTTGGCAAGATTGTATGCAAGCAGAAGGGCATTCCATCAGAATAAGAGGAACACAAGGTCATCTAGCTCTCAGATGGGTCCCAGGCATGACACAGGAAAGGGGAGCAATTATAAGGGGAAACAGGTGCAAACGGCCGACCCAACGAGGTTTAAAAATTGTCATAAGTGCGGAAGGTATCACCGTGGTGAGTGTCCATCAAGATCTAATCGGTGTTATGTCTGCAACGAAGAGGGCCACTATGCAAATGAGTGCCCAACAAAGAAAAGTTTCCAAGGAGCACCAAATGCTCCAAAGCAGGGGCGAATCAACACTCTGGATGCTCAGACCATCACACATAATGATAACTTACTGAGGGGTACGGGATCTCTTTTCAATAACTCAGTCAATATATTATATGATTCCAGTGCAACCAATTGTTTTATAGCACAAGCATGTGTAGATCGGTTGGGATTAGCATTGTCTGAGCTATCCGAGCCGATAACCATTTTAACTGCTGCCAAGGGTCGGGTCCAGACCCAATCATTGTGTGAAAATTGTCTACTTGTCATAGGGGACAGAAATTTTGTTGTGAAATTTATTTGCTTGCCTATGAGAAGTATGGACATTGTTCTGGGTATGGATTGGATGGCTGCAAATCAAGTAACAATCAACTGTGACGATCGAACCATCAGCTTCGCTTCCGAATCTGTGGGATTGACACAGGCAAATTCCGAAGCAGTTATCTCTTTCACCCCAGCGAGGTAATCATTATTCCAAGGTGCGGAAGCTTACATTATTATGTTGTCTGCATCCACTGAAACGGGTTTAGATTTGTCATCTGTACAGGTGGTGAATGAATTTCTGGATGTTTTTCCGGAAGAAGTTTCTTCTGTACCTCCTGACCAAGAGGTAGAGTTTTCAATAGAGTTGGTGCCTGGCACAGGATCAATATCTGTTGCTCCTTATAGAATGTCTCCTTTAGAATTAAAGGAATTGAAGTCTCAACTTGAAGAGTTGATGTCAAAGAGGTTCATTCGACCGAGTGCTTCTCCGTGGGGTGCTCCGGTGTTGCTAGTCAAAAAGAAGGACGGTAGCATGAGGTTGTGTATTAATTAGCGACAAATCAATAAGGTGACGATCAAGAATAAGTATCCATTGCCAAGGATAGACGATTTGCTTGACCAACTTCGAGGTGCCGTGGTATTTTCAAAAATTGATCTGAGGTCGGCTATCATCAAATAAAGGTAAGAGCCATAGATATTCCGAAGACAGCTTTCCGTACTAGGTATGGACATTACGAGTTCGTAGTGATACCCTTCGGTTTGATTAATGCTCCGGCAGTATTCATGGATTACATGAACCGAGTTTTCCACACGTACCTGGATCAGTTTGTAGTAGTTTTTATTGACGATATCTTGGTTTACTCTAAGACCATTGAGGACCATGTTCAACATCTCCGCATTGTTCTGAATGTACTCCGAGAAAAGAAGTTGTACGCGAAACCTTCGAAGTGTGATTTCTGGATGCCAGAGGTAAGGTTTTTGGGACATGTGATTTCCCAAACGGGAGTTGCGGTAGATCCCAGTAAGGTGGAAGCGGTGTTGAACTGGGAACGACCAACGTCAGTCACTGAAATAAGAAGTTTCTTGGGTCTATCCGGTTACTACAGGAGGTTTATTCAAGGATTCTCACAATTGGTTCTTCCACTTACCCGGTTAACTCGTAAGGGCCAACCGTTTACATGGGATGCCGATTGTGAGGAATGTTTTCAAGAATTGAAGGTTAGGTTGACTTCTGCTCCAATCCTAATTCTTCCAGATCCATCTTTGGAATTTCAAATTTACAGCGATGCTTCTGGGAAGGGTTTAGGATGTGTTCTCATGCAAAATCAGCAAGTGGTAGCCTATGCGTCCAGACAGTTGAAGATTCATGAGGAGAACTACCCAACCCGTGATTTGGAGTTGGCAGCTATTGTGTATGCGCTGAAGATTTGGAGACATTACCTCTATGGGTCTCGTTTCGAGGTCTTTAGTGATCACAAGAGTTTGAAATATCTTTTTGATCAGAAGGAGTTGAATAACAGACAGAGAAGATGGGTGGAGTTTTTGAAGGATTATGACTTCGAACTGAAGTATCATCCGGGAAAGGCTAATGTTGTAGCCGACGCACTAAGTAGGAAATCCATTCACATGGCAGGGTTAATGATGCACGAAATGGAATTGTTGGAGTCTTTTAGAGACTTAAATCTGAATGCAAAGCCATGGAGGAACCGGTTAGTGTTGAGCCATATCAGGATCTCTAGTTCCTTAAGAGAATCTATTCGAGTAGCACAGGAAGTTGATGTGAAGCTACAATCACAAAAAGTGTTGCCAGATTTTACCGAGGATAGTGATGGAATTATTTGTTTCAACGGTAGGATCTGTGTGCCCTATGATGAAGGTATTAAAAAGCAAGTGCTAGAGGAAGCACACCGAAGTCTATTTTCTGTACATCCTGGGTCCACCAAGATGTATATAGATTTAAAGCAGATGTACTGGTGGCATGGAATGAAGTTAGAGATTGCTGAATTTGTGTCACAATGCTTAACTTGTCAAAAGGTTAAGATAGAACATCAAAAGCCTGCTGGTCTGTTACGGCCACTAGACGTGCCAGTGTGGAAATGGGAAGACATTTCCATGGATTTTGTTATGGCGTTGCCAAGGTCTCAAGCCGGTAACGACTCCATTTGGGTAGTCGTCGATCGGTTAACTAAATCAGCTCATTTTATTCCAGTTCGTTCGAGCAGTAAGGTATCCAAATTAGCTGAGGTGTATTTGAAGAACATAGTGAGGTTACATGGGGTTCCTACCAGTATTGTGTCGGATCGAGATCCGAAGTTTACTTCTAGATGTTGGAAAGCTCTGAATGAAGCATTGGGAACTAAAGTACTTCTTAGTACCGCTTATCACCCGCAGACAGATGGTCAGACCGAGAGAACTATCCAAACTCTAGAAGATATGCTTCGGGCTTCTGTGCTCGATAACAGAAAGAAGTGGGAGAATCACCTTCCATTGGTGGAATTCGCTTACAACAACAGTTATCATTCCAGTATCGGGATGGCACCTTTTGAAGCTTTGTATGGGAGGAAATGTAGAACTCCATTGTGTTGGTGGGAAGTCGGTGAGAACCGATTGTTAGGACCGGAGATGATTCATGAAACTACTGAAAAGATCTGACAGATCAGGAAGAGAATGAAAGCTTCTCAGAGTAGGCAAAAGAGTTATGCCGACAAAAGAAGAAGGCCGTTAGAGTTTGAATCGAGCGATCATGTGTTTTTGAGATTATCACCGACGATTGGTACGGGTAGGGCATTACAGGTGAAGAAACTCAGTCCTCGGTATATTGGACCTTTCCAAATTATCGAGCGGGTTGGGGCACTGGCATACCGTATTGCTTTGCCTCCACCATTGTCAAATCTACATGATGTATTCCATGTGTCTCAGTTACGGAAGTACATTCCCGATCCAAGTCAACCGTTAGACTTTGAGACGGTTGACCTTCGACCGGACTTGTCTTTCCAACCTCATCCAAATTACAACATGGAACGTGGCGAGAGGACACTGCGGACGAAGTCAATTCCCATAGTCAAGGTGGTTTGGGATGGTTTTTCCGCTGATGAAGCTACGTGGGAGTTGAAGGATGATATGCGGACTCGTTATCTGTAACACCCCTTTCTACCCGTCAATTTGTTTATAAAAATCAGAGTTTGAAAAGAAATCTCGTTCACAGGAAATGTTACACGTACTCAAATCAAACGTCGCTTATCCAACTTTAAAAAAAACGTTTAACTCAAATTAATACGTCCACGTAGCACATCACAATATCAAAAACTCAAACCTCATGGTTAACGTCGCTTATAAAACTTCTCATAACACAAACAACTACGCAGCGGAAATTTGTAAAACATAACCAAATAGTCCACATGGACAAAATAAACAAAAATCATTAATAAAGGCCGAGTTCATTATCCCCCCTGAGTGCTACGTATCAGAGCATGACGACTCGACTCGAAAAGTGAAGCTAATACCTTCACTGGGAATCACCTGCACGTTACCAACACGAGGGCAACATTCAAACAGGAAAGGGTGAGCATCATTTCAGTCTATATAATAGAAAACATGATAAGCACTAATCACAGGCTACGCAATAGAATAATCAGCATCCAATACACAAAACATCCACAACACAGTCATCATTCACATCGTGTACAAACTCATCTCATGTCGTATAGATTTATGAAATGCAACCCACTCGCGGGTATATGCATGAAGGTACCTTTTCACAAAACGTCGCTTAGCCACTCAGGCCTCATCATCACTTAGCCACTCAGGCCTCAAAACATCACTGGGTTTTATGCATATGGGCATGAGACTCTATGACATGCACCACTCACTTCACAAAATCACACAATTACTCAGATCATAGTCAACAATGTGACCCATCACTTACCTGTTTGCTCGCACGGAGCACAGCACCTGCCAAACTCATAATCATCACACAACATCACTAGGCCACTTAGACCTTAACCTCACTTAGCCACTCAGGCCCCAATTGACACTTACACATAAACATCATCTAACTCAAACATTAGCCACTGAGGGCAAAACAGTCATTTGACTAGCCACCAAGGGCATCCTCGTCATTTACACATCATTATCATTAACTTTGGCCACTAGGGGCAAAACAGTCATTTGACTAGCCACCAAGGGCATCCTCGTCATTTACACATCATTATCATTAACTTTGGCCACTAGGGGCAAAACAGTCATTTGACTAGCCACCAAGGGCATCCTCGTCATTTACACATCATTATCATTAACTTTGGCCACTAGGGGCAAAAGAGTCATTCTGACACTACCGTGTTTAAAACTGTTGTTTATACACCAAAAGGGATTTTAAAAGAGTTCCACGTCATTTTTCAATGTCACTGGGACGGTCACCGGGGACAGCCACTTGGGCGCCCACAAACAGTCAGAAATTAATAATTTTCCATTTTAAAAATTGAACACACAAATGGACAGCGGAAAAAGCTTCACGACACTTTTTGAATCGTTCGAAACGGACGTCGGAGTCAAAAGTTATAATAAAAAGAAGTTTGGGAAAAATTAGACGTCGTTCTGAAAATTGGCGCCTTAGGCGCCCAGGCAACACAGGCATCCGGCGCCCAGGCGCGCACAACACAAGGCAACACAGCGCCACAGGCGCCCAGCGCCCAGGCGCGCGCCACACTCACACACGCACGCAACAGCGCCACAGGCGCTCAGCGCCCAGGCGCGCACAACGCACACACAACACGCAACACGGGCGCCAGCGCCCAGGCGCGCCCCCACGCGCAACAACAACACAGAACAGGCGCCCAGCGCCCAGCATAGGCGCCCAGCGCCCAGAACCAGCAGCAACATCCAGAATTTTTACCAAAACACTTTTTAATACTGAAAATTGTTTTCTTAACAATTCTAAATCATAAAACCTCAACATTTTCCCAGCAACTAAACATACACATTTTTCAATCAATTTCTCAAAAACTCAATAGGCATTATATCCCCTATCCCCTTGGCGCCCTAGGCGCCTATACACCATCCATCCAATTTCGCAACAACACAAGTAATTCCAACACAACAATTTCAGTTTCAAGGCCATAATTCGAATGTCACAATTTACCAACACAACGCATACATGTCAAGAATTTCAATCTCACGATCACTCCCACTTCGCATACACACATACATATGATGGCCATTACTAACGAAGCATCAAGAAAGCATCAAGAATCATGCATACATTAATTTCGCATACATCTAAATATGAAATCCAACATCAACAATGCATCAAGAACTCTATTCTAATCCTAGATCTAGAACCCATCATATAAACTATTAGATAGAGTGATAGAGCTCCCCTAACCTCGAAATTGAAGAACGGAGGCTCCGGAGATAATCACGTACAGGATCACAGCAACAAGGTCACGTTCTTGCTCGTTCTTGGTTGCAACCTCTCTCCTCTTCCTCTTCTCTCCTACGGCGCTTCTCCTAGCTCTCTCTCTAACTCACGCTCTTCTTTCTTTCTTTTGGTTTTCGCAAACACTAGCAAAACCCTACCCCCTATGCGTTACTCCACTTCGCATATGATAAGAATGGTGGGCTTGGGCTTCTCACTTAGGCCCAAGTCCATTAGGGTTGGCACCTCCATTTCCTAATGCTTCCTACGCAATTGGCACAAATTCTAATTAATTGAGTTACATCAAATAATTTAATTTAAATCCCCAATTATTTAATTAAATGAATTAATTAAATAATTTTAGGGTGTTACAACTCTCCCCTACTTAGAATATTTCGTCCTCGAAATTTACCTGGTCAAACAACTCTGGGTAGGACTCTCGCATCTTGCTCTCTAGCTCCCAAGTCATACTCTCACCGGCAGCTCCTAGCCAGACCACTTTCACTAATGCAATCTCTTTGCCTCTAAGCGCCTTCACTTCACGATCCTCAATCCTCACGGGCATCGTCTCCACAGTGAGATTATCCCGCACCTCTACATCGTCCACTTGGATCACATGAGATGGATCCGAAACATACTTCCGAAGTTGCGACACGTGAAACACGTCGTGCAAGTTCGAAAGATTTGGCGGTAAAGCCACTCGATAAGCCACATTTCCAATTCTCTCGGATATCTGATAAGGACCAACAAATCGAGGAGTGAGCTTCTTCGATTTCAACGCTCGACCAACACCGGTAATAGGAGAAACCCTCAAGAACACATGCTCACCCTCCTGAAACTCTAAATCCTTCCTCCGCTTGTCATGATAACTCTTCTGACGACTCTGCGAAGCCTTCATCTTCTCACGGATCATCTTGATCTTCTCTGTAGTCTCCCGGACAATCTCCGGTCCCAACACCACACTTTCCCCCGAATCATACCAACATAATGGCGTCCTACACTTTCGACCATACAATGCTTCAAACGGTGCCATCCCGATACTGGAATGGTGACTGTTGTTATAGGTAAACTCAATCAACGCAAGATATGAATCCCAAGAACCCCGCTGTTCCAATACACAAGCCCTCAACAAATCCTCTAACGACTGAATTGTTCTCTCTGACTGACCATCGGTCTGGGGATGATACGCCGAACTCATTTTTAACTTAGAACCCAATTCTTTCTGTAAACTCTTCCAAAACTCGGAAGTGAACCTCGGATCCCTATCTGACACAATACTCTTCGGAACACCGTGCAGCCTCACAATCTCCTTGACATATACCTCTGCTAACCTCGACACCGGATAAGTGATATTAATAGGAATAAAGTGAGCAGACTTCGTTAACCTATCAATGATCACCCAAATAGCGTCATGACCTTTAGCTGTATTCGGTAACCCCGTCACAAAATCCATTGCTATGCTATCCCATTTCCACTCTGGAATTTCCAACGGTTGCATTAGCCCTGCAGGCTTCTGATGCTCTACCTTAGATTTCTGACAGGTCAAACAGGCATACACAAATTGCGCCACATCTCTCTTCATACCATACCACCAAAATATCTTTTTCAGATCCTGATACATCTTCGTTGCTCCAGGATGGATACTCAACTTGCTACGATGACCTTCCTCTAAAATTGCCTTTCTCATCTCTTCATCGTCAGGAACACAGATCCTCCCCCGGAACCTCAACACACCTCTGGAATCTAATTTGAAATCTTCATCTTCAGATTGGCCAACCCCATTAATTAAATCCACTAACTTAACATCTGACTTCTGAGCCTCTCTGATGCTGCCCAGGAATTCATTGTCGATCTTTAGCATTCCCAGCTTGACACTGCGAGGTGTCATCTTACAAACCAAACTCAAATCTCTGAATTCTTCAATTAACTCTAATTCCTTCACCATCATAGCCGACATATGCAAGGACTTTCTGCTTAAAGCATCAGCCACGACGTTAGCTTTGCCGGGATGATAATTCAAACCGAAGTCATAATCCTTCAAGAGTTCCAACCACCGACGCTGTCTCATATTCAACTCTTTTTGATCGAACAGATATTTTAGACTCTTATGATCACTGAACACTTCGAACCTTGAACCATAAAGGTAGTGCCTCCAAATCTTGAGCACAAAAACCACAGCAGCCAACTCTAAATCGTGCGTAGGGTAATTTTTCTCATGAATCCGCAATTGCCTCGACGCATACGCAACGACCTTTCTATCCTGCATCAACACACCACCGAGACCCATCTTCGATGCGTCACAATACACAACGAACGGTTCCTCTGGATTAGGCAACGTCAAAACAGGCGACGTCGTCAACCTCTTTTTCAGTTCCATAAAACTTTCCTCGCATCGAGCATCCCAAACAAAAACTTTACCCTTGCAAGTCAACTGAGTCAATGGGAGGGCCAACTTGGAAAAACCCTCGATGAACCTCCTGTAGTACCCGGCCAAACCCAAAAAGCTTCTAATCTCTGTTACGGACTTCGGGGACTCCCACTCCAACACTGCTTCTACTTTTGCCGGATCAACCGCAATACCATTACCAGAAATCACGTGCCCAAGGAAACTCACCTCTTTCAGCCAGAACTCACACTTCGATAACTTGGCGTACAACTTTTTCTCTTTTAAAACTTCCAACACTGACTTCAGATGCTCAGCATGCTCTTCATCTGACTTAGAATAAACTAGAATATCATCTATGAAGATTACCACAAACCGATCTAGGTATTCATGGAAAATACGGTTCATATATTCCATAAATACACCAGGAGCATTGGTCACACCGAACGGCATCACTGAATACTCATAATGCCCATACCTCGTTCTGAACGCCGTTTTCTGAACATCCTCATCCTTTACTTTAATCTGATGATATCCGGACCTCAAATCAATTTTGCTGAAAACACGAGCACCTACTAATTGATCCATCAGATCGTCGATTCTCGGAAGCGGATACTTATTCTTGATAGTTACCTTATTCAACTGACGATAGTCCACACATAACCTCATGCTCCCATCTTTCTTCTTCACTAACAATACCGGAGCTCCCCACGGTGATACACTCGGTCTTACAAACTTTTTCTCAAGCAATTCTTCAAGTTGCGTCTTCAACTCAGACAATTCCGACGCCGACATTCTGTACGGTGCCATAGACACAGGCCTCGTACCAGGTACAAGATCGATCGAAAATTCAACTTCTCTTTCCGGTGGCACACCCGGGATTTCATCAGGAAATACTTCAGGAAATTCGCGTACTACCTTCAGCTCTTCAATAACAGCCTGACTCTCAGCAGACAACGAAGCCATCAACGCAAATAACTGAACTCCTTCTTTCTTCAATTTCTTCAACTGGTCAGCAGACACTAAAACCGAACTTTCTTCACCGAAACTAACCGACTTGCTACGACAGTTGATATGAACGTGATTATTCTCTAACCAGTCCATGCCTAAGATTACATCCAGACCTCTCAACGGCAAACAGACAAAATTCACAATAAAGTCCCTGCCGAAGATCGACACGGGACACTGAGAACACACCTGGGACGTAATCACCGACCCCTTCGCAGGAGTATCGACAACCATATCCCCACACATAGCAGATAAAACAAGACCCAATCTTTTACAGCAATCAACAGAAATAAAACAATGGGTAGCACCAGTATCAATAAGAGATTTCAGAGAAGTACCATTAATAAAACACGTACCTCTAATCAGACCATCATCATCATCAGGCTCCTCTCCTGCCAATGCAAATACCTTCCCAGTAGACCTTTCCTTTTTCGGCTTTGTACACTTGGTACTGATATGCCCAGACTCACCACAGTTGAAACACACCACATCCTTGACCTTACAATCGGCTGCCATATGACCCTTTTTACCGCAACGGTAGCAATTCCTATCATCCGACCTGCACGTAGTACTCTTGTGGCCAGGCTTGCCACACTTATAACAGACAATGCTAGCAGGGGCATCTCCCCCACTAGGACCCTTACCTCCAGCAGCCTTCTGATAACTCTTACCCGCAGGAACCTCATACGGCTTGCTTCGACTCTGAAACTTGCCCTTTCTCTCAGAAGTAGCTTTGTAGCGAGCAGTACTGTCTTCCTCGAAAATTCTGCAACTGTCAACCAGATCTGCGAACACACGAATCTTCTGATAACCAATGGCCTGTTTAATATCAGGCCTCAACCCATTCTCAAATTTGATGCATTTAGAAAATTCAGCTGTAGCCTCACTGTAATGTGGATAAAATTTGGCTAGCTCCACAAATTTTGCCGCATAGGCAGTCACAGACATACCACCCTGCTTCAGCTCCAAAAACTCTATCTCTTTCTTCCCGCGGACGTCTTCAGGAAAATACTTTCTCAGAAATTCCCTGCTGAAAACCTCCCAAGTAATCTCTTCCTGCACAGCCTCTAACCTCTGCCTAGTAGCCAACCACCAGTCGTCGGCCTCCTCGGCTAACATGTGGGTACCAAAGCGGACCTTCTGCTCAACAGTACAGTCCATCACCCTGAAAATCCTCTCGATCTCCTTCAGCCAAGCCATAGCACCATCTGGATCATATTTGCCCTTAAAGGTGGGCGGATTCTCCCTCTGGAAGGTAGTCAGACTCCTAAAACCAGCATTATCACCAACATTTTGCTGACCCTGCACAGCCTGAGCCATAGCTTGCAATGCAGCAGCAAGAGCAGCGTCGTTTCTTCCAGCCATTACGAACTATCACTGCAGCACAAACTAAAGATTTAGAACTAATCTAATGTCATAAGACACTATGACAGGACAACATTGGCCGGACAGACCGAACTGCTCTGATACCACTAATGTAACACCCCTTTCTACCCGTCAATTTGTTTATAAAAATCAGAGTTTGAAAAGAAATCTCGTTCACAGGAAATGTTACACGTACTCAAATCAAACGTCGCTTATCCAACTTTAAAAAAAACGTTTAACTCAAATTAATACGTCCACGTAGCACATCACAATATCAAAAACTCAAACCTCATGGTTAACGTCGCTTATAAAACTTCTCATAACACAAACAACTACGCAGCGGAAATTTGTAAAACATAACCAAATAGTCCACATGGACAAAATAAACAAAAATCATTAATAAAGGCCGAGTTCATTATCCCCCCTGAGTGCTACGTATCAGAGCATGACGACTCGACTCGAAAAGTGAAGCTAATACCTTCACTGGGAATCACCTGCACGTTACCAACACGAGGGCAACATTCAAACAGGAAAGGGTGAGCATCATTTCAGTCTATATAATAGAAAACATGATAAGCACTAATCACAGGCTACGCAATAGAATAATCAGCATCCAATACACAAAACATCCACAACACAGTCATCATTCACATCGTGTACAAACTCATCTCATGTCGTATAGATTTATGAAATGCAACCCACTCGCGGGTATATGCATGAAGGTACCTTTTCACAAAACGTCGCTTAGCCACTCAGGCCTCATCATCACTTAGCCACTCAGGCCTCAAAACATCACTGGGTTTTATGCATATGGGCATGAGACTCTATGACATGCACCACTCACTTCACAAAATCACACAATTACTCAGATCATAGTCAACAATGTGACCCATCACTTACCTGTTTGCTCGCACGGAGCACAGCACCTGCCAAACTCATAATCATCACACAACATCACTAGGCCACTTAGACCTTAACCTCACTTAGCCACTCAGGCCCCAATTGACACTTACACATAAACATCATCTAACTCAAACATTAGCCACTGAGGGCAAAACAGTCATTTGACTAGCCACCAAGGGCATCCTCGTCATTTACACATCATTATCATTAACTTTGGCCACTAGGGGCAAAACAGTCATTTGACTAGCCACCAAGGGCATCCTCGTCATTTACACATCATTATCATTAACTTTGGCCACTAGGGGCAAAACAGTCATTTGACTAGCCACCAAGGGCATCCTCGTCATTTACACATCATTATCATTAACTTTGGCCACTAGGGGCAAAAGAGTCATTCTGACACTACCGTGTTTAAAACTGTTGTTTATACACCAAAAGGGATTTTAAAAGAGTTCCACGTCATTTTTCAATGTCACTGGGACGGTCACCGGGGACAGCCACTTGGGCGCCCACAAACAGTCAGAAATTAATAATTTTCCATTTTAAAAATTGAACACACAAATGGACAGCGGAAAAAGCTTCACGACACTTTTTGAATCGTTCGAAACGGACGTCGGAGTCAAAAGTTATAATAAAAAGAAGTTTGGGAAAAATTAGACGTCGTTCTGAAAATTGGCGCCTTAGGCGCCCAGGCAACACAGGCATCCGGCGCCCAGGCGCGCACAACACAAGGCAACACAGCGCCACAGGCGCCCAGCGCCCAGGCGCGCGCCACACTCACACACGCACGCAACAGCGCCACAGGCGCTCAGCGCCCAGGCGCGCACAACGCACACACAACACGCAACACGGGCGCCAGCGCCCAGGCGCGCCCCCACGCGCAACAACAACACAGAACAGGCGCCCAGCGCCCAGCATAGGCGCCCAGCGCCCAGAACCAGCAGCAACATCCAGAATTTTTCCAAAACACCTTTCAACACCAAAAATTGTTTTCTCCGCAATTCCAAATCATGAACACTCAACATTTTTCCAGCCACTAAAATATACACTTAATTTAATTAATTTCTCCAAAAAAATTCAATTGATCAATGTCTTACCTATCCCCTTGGCGCCCTAGGCGCCTATACACCATCATCCCACTTTGCGAACAACACAAGCAACAATTCAACACAATTTCAGTTTCAAGCCCATAATTCGAATGTCACCATTCACTAACACAACGCATACATGTCAAGGATTTCAATCTCATGATCACTCCCACTTCGCATACACACATACATATGATGGCCATTACCAACAAGCATCAAGAAAGCATCAAGAAAGCATCAAGAATCATGCATACATTAGTTTCGCATACATCTACATATGAAATCCAATATCAACAATGCATCAAGAACTCTATTCTAATCCTAGATCTAGGACCCATCATATAAACTATTAGATAGAGTGATAGAGCTCCCCTAACCTCGAAATTGAAGAACGGAGGCTCCGGAGATAATCACGTACAGGATCACAGCAACAAGGTCACGTTCTTGCTCGTTCTTGGTTGCAACCTCTCTCCTCTTCCTCTTCTCTCCTACGGCGCTTCTCCTAGCTCTCTCTCTAACTCACGCTCTTCTTTCTTTCTTTTGGTTTTTCGCAAACAAGCCACAAACCCTAGCCCCCTATGCGTTACTCCACTTCGCATATGATAAGAATGGTGGGCTTGGGCTTCTCACTTAGGCCCAAGTCCATTAGGGTTGGCACCTCCATTTCCTAATGCTTCCTACGCAAATTAGCACAAATTCTAATTAACTGAGTTACATCAAACAATTTAATTTAAATCCCCAATTATTTAAATCCCTAATGTAACACCCCTTTCTACCCGTCAATTTGTTTATAAAAATCAGAGTTTGAAAAGAAATCTCGTTCACAGGAAATGTTACACGTACTCAAATCAAACGTTTAACTCAAATTAATACGTCCACGTAGCACATCACAATATCAAAAACTCAAACCTCATGGTTAACGTCGCTTATAAAACTTCTCATAACACAAACAACTACGCAGCGGAAATTTGTAAAACATAACCAAATAGTCCACATGGACAAAATAAACAAAAATCATTAATAAAGGCCGAGTTCATTATCCCCCCTGAGTGCTACGTATCAGAGCATGACGACTCGACTCGAAAAGTGAAGCTAATACCTTCACTGGGAATCACCTGCACGTTACCAACACGAGGGCAACATTCAAACAGGAAAGGGTGAGCATCATTTCAGTCTATATAATAGAAAACATGATAAGCACTAATCACAGGCTACGCACTAGAATAATCAGCATCCAATACACAAACATCCACAACACATGTCATCATTCACATCATGTACAAACTCATCTCATGTCATATAGATTTATGAAATGCAACCCACTCGCGGGTATATGCATGAAGGTACCTTTTCACAAAACGTCGCTTAGCCACTCAGGCCTCATCATCACTTAGCCACTCAGGCCTCAAAACATCACTGGGTTTTATGCATATGGGCATGAGACTCTATGACATGCACCACTCACTTCACAAAATCACACAATTACTCAGATCATAGTCAACAATGTGACCCATCACTTACCTGTTTGCTCGCACGGAGCACAGCACCTGCCAAACTCATAATCATCACACAACATCACTAGGCCACTTAGACCTTAACCTCACTTAGCCACTCAGGCCCCATTTGACACTTACACATAAACACCATCTAACTCAAACATTAGCCACTGAGGGCAAAAACGTCATTTGACTAGCCACCAAGGGCATCCTCGTCATTTACACATCATTATCATTAACTTTGGCCACTAGGGGCAAAACAGTCATTTGACTAGCCACCGAGGGCATCCTCGTCATTTACACATCATTATCATTAACTTTGGCCACTAGGGGCAAAACAGTCATTTGACTAGCCACCGAGGGCATCCTCGTCATTTACACATCATTATCATTAACTTTGGCCACTAGGGGCAAAACAGTCATTTGACACTACCGTGTTTAAAACTGTTGTTTATACACCAAAAGGGATTTTAAAAGAGTTCCACGTCATTTTCCAATGTCACTGGGACGGTCACCGGGGACAGCCACTTGGGCGCCCACAAACAGTCAGAAATTAATAATTTTCCATTTTAAAAATTGAACACAAAAATGGACAGCGGAAAAAGCTTCACGACACTTTTTGAATCGTTCGAAACGGACGTCGGAGTCAAAAGTTATAATAAAAAGAAGTTTGGGAAAAGTTAGACGTCGTTCTGAAAATTGGCGCCTTAGGCGCCCAGGCAACACAGGCACCCGGCGCCCAGGCGCGCACAACACAAAGCAACACAGCGCCACAGGCGCCCAGCGCCCAGGCGCGCGCCACACTCACACACGCACGCAACAGCGCCACAGGCGCTCAGCGCCCAGGCGCGCACAACGCACACACAACACGCAACACGGGCGCCAGCGCCCAGGCGCGCCCCCACGCGCAACAACAACACAGAACAGGCGCCCAGCGCCCAGCATAGGCGCCCAGCGCCCAGAAACCAGCAACAACGCCCAGAATTTTTCCAAAACACCTTTCAACACCAAAAATTGTTTTCTCCGCAATTCCAAATCATGAACACTCAACATTTTTCCAGCCACTAAAATATACACTTAATTTAATTAATTTCTCCAAAAAAATTCAATTGATCAATGTCTTACCTATCCCCTTGGCGCCCTAGGCGCCTATACACCATCATCCCACTTTGCGAACAACACAAGCAACAATTCAACACAATTTCAGTTTCAAGCCCATAATTCGAATGTCACCATTCACTAACACAACGCATACATGTCAAGGATTTCAATCTCATGATCACTCCCACTTCGCATACACACATACATATGATGGCCATTACCAACAAGCATCAAGAAAGCATCAAGAAAGCATCAAGAATCATGCATACATTAGTTTCGCATACATCTACATATGAAATCCAATATCAACAATGCATCAAGAACTCTATTCTAATCCTAGATCTAGGACCCATCATATAAACTATTAGATAGAGTGATAGAGCTCCCCTAACCTCGAAATTGAAGAACGGAGGCTCCGGAGATAATCACGTACAGGATCACAGCAACAAGGTCACGTTCTTGCTCGTTCTTGGTTGCAACCTCTCTCCTCTTCCTCTTCTCTCCTACGGCGCTTCTCCTAGCTCTCTCTCTAACTCACGCTCTTCTTTCTTTCTTTTGGTTTTTTCGCAAAAAGCCACAAACCCTAGCCCCCTACGACAAAACCCCCTTCGCATATGATAAGAATGGTGGGCTTGGGCTTCTCACTTAGGCCCAAGTCCATTAGGGTTGGCACCTCCATTTCCTAATGCTTCCTACGCAAATTAGCACAAATTCTAATTAACTGAGTTACATCAAACAATTTAATTTAAATCCCCAATTATTTAATTAAATAAATTAATTAAATAATTTTAGGGTGTTACACTAAGTATTAAGTTGATCAGGCTCAATGTCTCTTAGCATCAAAAGTGTAATTACAAACAGGACTAACAAGGAATCGGCTCAACCCTAAACTAAGTCCGACTAGGTCGAACTGCTCTGATACCAACTGTAACACCCCGGTATTTAATTTGTTAAAAACACCCAAGTGCACATCAATCACACATCAGAGATAATAATTCCAGCTCAGACACTGAATACCACTATAAAATTTTTGCCGAAATAAAACATAACTGTCTTATACACAAATAAGACCATACGGTTCTCAAACCATAAACTGTCAGCAACTGTGGTAGTCAGAGTCATACAAGAAAGCGGAATGAAAGATAAATGTGACACTAATGTCATAGTACTGTGATACATGGACAACAGAAGGAAAATAAACTTAAACATAAAGCTAAGTCATCGTCCATCTCCCGGGGCCACCCACTCGTGCCTCTGCGATTTCTTTTGTCCCTGTTTCTCTGTAAAACAACAACATTTAAACAGTGAGATACAATCTCAGTGAGTTCTACCGAGACCCCTAACTACGCTCTCGGTTCATTTATGAATTCTCATACATTCGTAGTTTACTTTATAAATTACATTCTTTTAATTTAGCACGACACCGACCCCAGCTTTGGTAATCCCGGTAACTCGTACTAGTCAACATAGTATGATACCAGCCCCAGCTTTGGTAATCCCAGTAACCGTACTATTGATATCTTTAGAATGACACCGACCCCAGCTTTGGTAATCCCGGTGACCATTCTTTCTAACTTTAACACGGTACCGGCCCCAGCTTTGGTAATCCCGGTAACCCGCTTCATAACTTTATTACAGCACCGACCCCAGCTTTGGTAATCCCGGTGAACTGTTTTATAACTGTGACATAACACCGACCCCAGCTTTGGTAATCCCGGTGAACCCCCTTACCAATAGTACTTTCCCTAATGGCATACGGGCCTAGGGTAAGGGATCATGACTTCCCCGCCTAGTATGTCAACCTCATGGGTCGTCACCCAAACTCAATCTAGTATATATATATCCACCCGCATTTGGGCTAACTCCTATATTCGATATAATTTATATATCGTGAATCATAGACCGTTTTAGATGATTTAAATAATAATCATCCCGCGTCAGTTATACAATACCACATCAGACTTATAGTTCGTTTTCTTTTCGATAAAAACATGTCCTCACACGTATACTATATTTCGGTTTTTCGAAACGATTTGAACATCAAAAGTATTTTATAAAACTCTTTTGAAACATACCCAAAATCATGGCATTATAAGCCTAATATCATTAAGGAAGGGTTAGGAAACGATTGGGAGAGGATTGGAATCGAAGCGGAATCATTTTGGGCACTTTGACAATTTTGGACAGAACCAGGCGCACGGGTCGTGCCCCTGGACGCACGGGTCGTGCTCATTTGACAGCATTGCAAAAATGGCCTGTTTTATGAAAATTTGCTTTCCGATCAATCCGAAACTCGCCCCGATCGATTCCTAACTCGAAAACTAACAATACCAGGCAATATTCCAGTCCAATCACAACATAAAAACAATCCAAAAACATAATTAAACAACAATGTTCATCATCAAATTATCAATCAAACAATCCAAAAACCAATTGGACATAAAACGTGATTTTCGTACAAAATACTTTTTCGACAACGAACCAAAACCGAAACATTTCAC